>OW569342.1:3698775-4224481 GCA_937595015.1 Polyommatus icarus | reverse complement strand
GATGCGAAAAAAGCAGCCACTCGAACGAGAAGTTTGATGCGAAAAAGCAGCCACTCGAACGAGAAGTTTGATGCGAAAAAAGCAGCCACTCGAACGAGAAGTTTGATGCGAAAAAAGCAGCCACTCGAACGAGAAGTTTGATGCGAAAAAAGCAGCCACTCGAACGAGAAGTTTGATGCGAAAAAAGCAGCCACTCGAACGAGAAGTTTGATGCGAAAAAAGCAGCCACTCGAACGAGAAGTTTGATGCGAAAAAAGCAGCCACTCGAACGAGAAGTTTGATGCGAAAAAAGCAGCCACTCGAACGAGAAGTTTGATGCGAAAAAGCAGCCACTCGAACGAGAAGTTTGATGCGAAAAAAGCAGCCACTCGAACGAGAAGTTTGATGCGAAAAAAGCAGCCACTCGAACGAGAAGTTTGATGCGAAAAAAGCAGCCACTCGAACGAGAAGTTTGATGCGAAAAAAGCAGCCACTCGAACGAGAAGTTTGATGCGAAAAAAGCAGCCACTCGAACGAGAAGTTTGATGCGAAAAAAGCAGCCACTCGAACGAGAAGTTTGATGCGAAAAAAGCAGCCACTCGAACGAGAAGTTTGATGCGAAAAAAGCAGCCACTCGAACGAGAAGTTTGATGCGAAAAAAGCAGCCACTCGAACGAGAAGTTTGATGCGAAAAAAGCAGCCACTCGAACGAGAAGTTTGATGCGAAAAAAGCAGCCACTCGAACGAGAAGTTTGATGCGAAAAAAGCAGCCACTCGAACGAGAAGTTTGATGCGAAAAAAGCAGCCACTCGAACGAGAAGTCTGGTGCGAAAAAAGCAGCCACTCGAACGAGAAGTTTGATGCGAAAAAAGCAGCCACTCGAACGAGAAGTTTGATGCGAAAAAAGCAGCCACTCGAACGAGAAGTTTGATGCGAAAAAAGCAGCCACTCGAACGAGAAGTTTGATGCGAAAAAAGCAGCCACTCGAACGAGAAGTTTGATGCCATGGTGCAACCCGGTGCCATATTGTTTAAACAAACATTGTTTAAACAAACTATTGCAAGGAATTGTTATTTTTTAACCAGACAATTTTTTTTATACTTATTCTTTATTGAAATGCCAATAAAAAAAGGTCCTATGACTTTTCACGATAAAGTTAATATTTTTAAAGATATGAATTTTTAAAGGTTCGAAAAATCTCAAATTTGGGTACTTTTGACCCAATAAAAATATATTAAAAAAGATAATAATGTCTAAGTTATATATATATATTTTTAAATTCTCTATACAATAGTTAATAATACGGTTAGTAGAGATTTAAAAAAAATCATAGCTTATATCTTTTTTACCTTAGCAAAAGTAGACAAAAAATTGTGTTTTTTTGTATGGGACCCCCCCTTAAATATTAACTTTATTTTTTTATAGTATTTGTTCATATAGCGGCAACAGATATACACAATCTGTGAAAAATTCAGAAGTATCTAGCTATAGCGGTTTTTGAGATACAGCCTGGAGACATACAGACAAACGGACAGACAGTATCTCAAAAACCGCTATAGCTAGACTTCTGAATTTTTCACAGATTGTGTATATCTGTTGCCGCTATAACAACAAATACTAAAAATAAAATAAAGTATAAAGTATAATAAAGTATAATAAAGTATAATAAAGTTTTTTATTATTATTATTATTATAATATTTAAGGGGGGCGCTCCCATACAAGAAACGTGATTTTTTTGGCCTTTTTCGCTCGTAATCAATAATAGTAACAGCACTTAAAAATTTTACAAAATCCTTTATTATATTTGTATTTTAATAATTAATAATAAAATTAAAATAAAGTAAATGTTTAAGGCGGGCTCCCATACAAAAAAACCATTTTTTGTCTACTTTTGCTAAGATAAAAAAAGATATAATTTTTTTTTTTGTAAATCTCTACTAACGATATTATTAACTAATGTATAGAGAATTCAAAAATATTTATAACTTAGACATTATTATTTATCTGAATATATTTTTCATGGGTCAAAAGTACCCAAATTTGAAATTTTTCGAACCTTTAAAAATTCATATCTTTAAAAATATTAACTTTATCGTGAAAAGTCATAGGACCTTTTTTACTTCAGATTTCCAACTGTTTGTCTGATTCCTTAGGCAGTGTCAGGTTGATATCACAAGAGGGCTACCAAAACCACTTGTCGCAGTTTTTTCATCAGAAGCCCCAAAATTTTTATAGCAATGGGATCATGTCCCTACCAACAAGATGGCAAAAAGTTATTGAATAAAAATGGCACCTATATACTTTCGTCAATTGTAAATAAACTTTATAAAAAAATCTTTTGATTTTTTATTTAAAATGTGAAGAAACTTTTCCCCAACCTAATATTATATTTTGATATTCTCAACTAATATATTTCCTTATTGTAATATTATACTATATTACATCCCTAATATATTTTGATTAATTAACCTGCAAAGGGGGGGGAAACATGAAACATTCGAATGTTATAAAATATATAATTTATGAAAATAAAGGATTGATAACTTCTTCCATGTCTTCAGTAACTCTTACAAAATAAAACTATTATAATTATTCTCTGACAAATCAATTAAAAAATATATAATTGGTCTTTTTGTAAACTTAGTCATAAGTACTAATAGATGACATCACAATAAGCGAACAACACTAATAGTAGACACCAATATGAACTAATAGTTGACATAGAACATTAAATTACATTTTACATTTTTCATATTATTAGGTCTTTATTTGCCGTTTTTCAAAAGATTTCATTTACTTCTGATGAAGTAAATGAAATCTTTCATTTACTTCTGATGAAGTAAATGAAATGAAAAAACGGCAAACGGCATAGTAACTACATGCATCAGAAATATTATCCACGTTGTCTCCAGATTCTATTCATTCTTCTTCCATGCTGAAACTATCTTTCCTTTTATTTTTATTTTTCATATTTTTTTCCCAGCAAATTTATTTTTAGTCTTAAGTCTCCATGCTTCTTTTGCCTCTTCTTTTTTCTTCTTTTTGTTCTCAGTTCTCCTTTTTCTTCTTTTTACTGCTACAAAACTAAAGCATCGATTTTTAGATTAGTGCAAGGTCTAATATTAGACACCATGTCCATTTTTAGGTACAGTAGTTCTAAGTTCTTAATAGAATTATATTTTTAGAGAATAGTGATGATATTTGCAGTAGAATAAAGTACAAAATAGCTTTAGTATGTACTGAAAAACTAAAAGATGAGATCCATGTCATCTATTAGGTTTTTTTACATTTTCAAGAACTAATAGTAGACACCCTTTATATTGTTAGGGAAAATGGATAAAAGATCATAAATAAACATTAATTAGTGTATACAACATGACCATTAATCCAATGAAGTCAATAGAAATTACAAAAAATCTAATAAATGTATTCAAAACTTACGTGCAAAATTTAACCTATTTGCTAAGAAATTGCCGGGTGCGTGTTGACGCGGTCACATCATTTACGAAAACTGATCCCATTTTAAAATTTTGTTTCCGAAGGCATCCCTAATATATTTTTTCACATCAACAGATAGCATAAGAAGCTTATAAAATTTATAGTGTTGAGAAATAATTAGAATAATTCTTATTTTATGGCATTTTTGTCGTAAGTGTCGTCTATTAGTTCAGTGTCTAGCATTAGCGCCTTTCCCTTAATACACTTTAAATTGCATAATATTAATAAAATATAGGAAATTCTTTAACATTTAAATTGAGTTATATTTTAAACTTACAAACAGTTATAGGACAATTTAGTTTAAGAAAATGAAGATAATTGTTTGGTTAAATTTAATTTTGTAATATATTAATTCATGATGTAAGTACAAAAGAAGAAGTTTTAATACTCTGACAAAAACATTCAAGACTTTTATAAAATTTAAGTAAACAAAAACAATAAACTTAATTTTATTGAAATGAGTTGTCCTAATAAAATAAATATTATATTATTATTTTCATAAATAATCAAGTAGTAAAACTATAATTCCGACTATAGACAAGGTTGCCATACGTCGATTTTTTGAATTTGTCGCCTTTTTCCAGTCTCATCCTCCGCTAGCCAGACTCTAGCAATCATTAATGGTATTGGTTGGTATTGGTATTGGTATGGGTTGTTTTCTTTTTATCATCTCCACCAGACGGCGCGACGGTAGACTCTCACTAATTTTCTATTGGTTCCCCACCGATTTTAAATTATCTGCAGGTTGGCATTACTGACTACATGTTGGTCGTGTTTCTAAAAAATATCAGTGTACTGTCAAGTGTAATATCAATCAAAATATTATACTCCTAAGCGATCATTGGCCTAAGCAATTAGGCCAGTATACTGGTAACAGCTTAGGAACACGCTTGCACTTGTCAAACTGAAAACATGATAACTGAAAGAGTGTTCTACTTCTACTTTTTATTGTCGGTGTGGTTTTTATTATTTTTCCCCACATTGTGTTATTTAGGTTTTTGATGTTCATTATTGGTAAAATATTAGCCACTAAATATCTGTTATCTTGCACAAGTGCAGATAAGATGTTGCCAAAACCAAAATGTATAATTCAAATAAATAAATAAAAATAAATAAATAAATAAATAAATTCTTGTGACATTTGGTGTGAACAACGGTAAATAAGGCTATTTCTTCCGCGAGTTTTAACTAAAACATCGTTATTATGACTTTATTATCATATTCAATGAAATATTATTGTATCTTTTTCAAATTGAAATGTATCAAGTTTTACATGTTTTTGCCCAGTTATGTAGCAATTATTGATGGTATTCCCTGGTATTACCGATAGTTGTCTACCCATACGCCATCTAGTTACTAAAATGGAAGCTGTTTGACAATCAAATTAAAAAATAAGAAAATGTCCCTTATTTTTTTATCGGTAATACCAGGGAATGCCATCAACAATGGGAAGTTTTCTTTTTTAAATCTCCACCAGACGGCGCGACGGTAGACACTTCTAGATTTTCTATTGGTTCCCCACCCATCTAAAATAATCTGCAGGTTGGCATCACTGACAGTGTTTCAAAAAATATCAGTGTACTGTCAAGTGTGACGTTAATCAAAATATCTTAAATCTAAGCCATCATTGGCCTAAGCGATTAGGCCAGTATACTGGTAACAGTTTAGGAACACGCAAATTGTCAAACTGAAAACTGACAACTGACAGAGAGTTTTGGCGGGCATGTCACTTTCAAAACTTCTTCTACTTTTTATTGTTGGTGTGGTTTTTATTATTTTTTCCCAAATTGTGTTATTTGTGTTTTTGATGTTCATTATTGGTAAAATATTAGCCACTAAATATCCGTTATCTTGCACAAGTGCAGGTAAGATGTTGTCAAAATCAAAATGTATATTTCCTGTGACATTTGGTGTGAATATCAGTAAACAGGGCTATTTCTTCCGTGAGTTTTAACTAAAACATCGTTTTAATAACTCTATTATCCTATTCATTGGAATATTATTGCGTCTTTTTCAAATTGAAATGTATCAAGTTTTATATTCTTTTGCCCAGTTTTGTACCAAGTATTGATGGTATTCCCTGGTATTACCGATAGTTGTCTACCCGTACGCCATCTAGTTACTAAAATGGAAGCTGTTTGACAATCAAATTAAAAAGCTAAGAAAATCCCTCATTACTACAAAACTGGGCAAAAGAATGTAAAACTTGATACATTTCAATGTGAAAAAGACACAATGATATTCCAATGAATAGGATAATAAAGTTATTTTAACGATGTTTTAGTTAAAACTCACAGAAGAAATAGCCCTATTTTTATCGTTATTCACACCAAATGTCACAGGAATTATAAATTTTGGTTCTGACAACATCTTATCTGCACTTGTGCACGATAACGGATATATTATCGCAATTATTTTACCATGAATAAACATCAAAAACCCAAATAACACAATTTGGGTAAAAATAATACAAACCACACCAACAATAAAAAGTAGAAGAAGTTCCAAAGTAACATGGCCGCCACAAGGCCATTCTTGTCAGTTGTCACTTTGACAAGTTTTTATTTTAATAGCGTGTTCCTAAACTATTACTAGTATAGTGGCCTAATCGCTTAGGCCAATGATCGCTTAGGTTTAAAGCCGGCTGTACACTCTCGCCGAGACACAGCGAGGCGGCCCGAGTGCGAGAGTGTAAATGGGTGCGCTCGCCTCGTCTCGCGTGTCTCGGACCCTCTCGGTCCGTTGTCGGTATTTTGCGCCCGAGACAAAGGGTCTCGCGAGGAAAACGAGCGCACTACTGTACACTCTCGCGTCTTTCAGTACTAGTCCCGCCGTTAGACAGTGTAGAACAGAAAAATAACAATAATAAACGACATTATCAGTCATTATCTGTGAGAAATAAAATTAATTATGATTATAAATCTTTGGATTACAATGATATCTTTCGATGCATGGTGAATGGTGAATGGTCGTTTTCGTCCATCTTGTCTGAGTTCTTAACTGCGATTGAACCAAGCGAGAATGTACATGATCGCACTCGGGCAAGGGGCTCTCGCACGAGACTCTCGCCCGAGAGCTCTCGGCGAGAGTGTACAGCGGTCATAAGATATTTTGATTTATGTCATACTTGACAGTACACATCTTTTTCTTCTTTTTTGGCAACTTGACACAAAGGATGTGTATGTTGTGCCACAAACAAGGTAAAAAGGTAAGGAATATGACGGGAAAACCATATTCCTCCTATTATAATTTTCATCATCATGTATAGGGTTGCAAAATTACGTAATTTTACCGAAAACGCTGGTAAAATACGCGTATTTTACGGTAATTTATATAAATGACGGTAAAATTACCGGCTACGTATGTATGGTGAATGATAGTATGACGGCGGGCGAGGCTAGCGTGTTGCAAGTTGCAAGTTGCATCTTGCGTACTGCGTGCACGTTGCACGATGCGACGTTGCCGATAAGTGCTGTTTGCCATAATATTCTGCGCTGTTGCGACTTGTTGATAGCTGTTGACGTCACTCGACAGAGTATACTAGCCCAGTAGGGTTAGTTCAGCCTTATATCATGTATTGGAAGCTGAAATTAATTAAAGTCAGAAATTTTTTTGCACCAGTGTTTAGCGGAGGTCACAAATAGCTTAAATTCAAAAACTCGGTCAAATCCGACGAGTGCGTTAGCCGCCATATTGGTTTGAAGGTCCAATCTTTTTTAAGCTATATCTCCTTTATTTTATTTTTTTACGAAAATGATAAGGACTAAATTTGTTGTACATTTAATTTTCTACATTTTGAATTATTATAATTATTTTCATCGTAAAATCAATATTTACGGAGATAAATGCAAAAAACAAGTCAGAGTATTATTTCGCTTGTATGTCAAATATTATCGAATTTAGCGAAAGTAATTGTAGAATAGAAACAAAGTTGTAGGTGATTTCCTACAAATTTGATCCTCATGACTTTTTTTAGAAATCAATATTAAGCTCCTACACAGTATGGTAAATGTACCGAGACCCAAGCGACTGGATAAAACTGAATATTTTTTATCATGAATTAGACCTTATAACTATTACGGCACAACCTACACCTAAATCATTATTAAAAAATTGGCCAAGTGCGAGTCGGACTCGCTCATGAAGGGTTCCGTACCATTATAAGACAAAGATAGGCAAAAATTTGTGCTTTTTGTATGGGAGCCCCCCCTTCTAAATCTTTCTTTTATTCTAAATCTTTATTTTATTTTAATTTTTAAAATACAAATACAATTAAATTTATTTTATGCTTATTTTAATTGTCTTAGTGCTGCTATGTTTTTGGTATTTGTTGTTATAGAGGGAAACAAAATACATAATATCTAAAAATTTCAAGTCTCTACCTATCACCGTTCTTGAAGTCTGGAGACAGACAGACGGACAGGCAGCGAAGTCTTCATTTTTAATTACTGTGGTTAATTTAATGAGCTACAAGTTTATTTCCGTATTTTTTCTGTATTTGACAATAATCGCGATACAGGTCAAACAGGTCGAAATTATACTTGGACTTGTTTTTTGCAGTTATTTCCGTAAATATTGATTTTACAATAAAAATTATAAGGACTAAAATTGTAAAGAATCAAATTTGCGACAAATTTGATCTTTATCATTTTCCAAAAAAAATATATAAATTAGATATAATTAGCTAAAAAAAGATTGGAACTTTAAACCAATATGGCGGGTAACGTACTCGTCGGATTTGGTCGAGTTTTTGAATTTAAGCTATTTGTGACCTCCTCTAAACACTGGTGCAAAAAAAATTCTGACTATAATTATTAAAAAAAAAATCTAACTCTACTGGGGTATACAGCAAGCCGGTGGCCTGGAAGTTATTTTGTTTTGACTGACTGCACTAGAAGTGCATTAAGTAACCTGCTTATATCCCCATTATTAATGAAAACTATGCCACGAACTCGAAAATCGTTTTTTACCAAATTTTACCGTAATTTACCGTAAAATATAATATTTTACGTTAAATATCGTATATTACCGAATTTTACGAAAGTAATTTTACCGCTTTTCATCCCTAATCATGTATCGTCAGGTCTAAAGCCAGCTGTACACTCTCGCCGAGACACAACGAGGCGGCCCGAGTGCGAGAGTGTAAATGGGTGCGCTCGCCTCGTCTCGCCTGTCTCGGACCCTCTCGGTCCGTTGTCGGTATTTTGCGCCCGAGACAAAGGGTCTCGCGAGGAAAACGAGCGCACTACTGTACACTCTCGCGTCTTTCAGTACTAGTTTCGCCGTTGGACAGTGTAGAACAGAAAAATAACAATAATAAACGACATTATCAGTCATTATCTGTGAGAAATAAAATTAAATATGATTATAAATCTTTGGATTACAATGATATCTTTCGATGCATGGTAAATGGTGAATGGTCGTTTTCGTCCATCTTGTCTGAGTTCTTAACTGCGATTGAACTAAGCGAGAATGTACATGATCGCACTCGGGCAAGGGGCTCTCGCATGAGACTCTCGCCCGAGAGCTCTCGGCGAGAGTGTACAGCGGGCATAAAGTCTAGTCAAAGTCTAAGTAAAAGTCAATACAGTCAAGGAGTCAAGTCGGTCGATTCAGTAAAGTGGTAGACGCTTTACTGAAACTTTCGATGGAGTTTTGGAGGGAACACAAAATAGCACGTTTCTGGATATTACATCACTTTCCTTCACTTGTGCATGAACACGAATATCTAATGGTTCCATATCTAATAATATCTAATGGTTCCATATCAATTCTACCAATATTACACATTAAAAACCCAGCTAACACAATTTTAGGAAAATAACACAGAAACACAACAGCACTCTTTCACATGCCCGCCAAAACTCCCAGTACACATTAGTGTACTGTCAAGTATATGACATAAAAACTAAGATGAAGGATCAATGGATTTGTCAAGCAAATAATAATACCGAGATTGACAAAGACGCAGCTATACATAAACTCATAAGAGTAATAGAGTCAGTAACATTTTTTTTTGTCCTTGTCAGAGTTTCACTTTTTGTTGTTGGTCAAGAATCGTACTTTCGACCAACAAAAGATTTGCTCATATTGTATTTTGCGATATTCGTTGATTCTGTGTTTTTTTAGCGAAAAACAATATTGACGGTGTTAAAGTGTGTGTTAAATTTATTGCAAAACATGGTGATTTGTTACATTTTAGGCTGTAAAAGCCGTAGTGAGCGTAAATATGAAATCATAACATTTCATTCGTAAGTACGATATTTTGAATTTAACATCTCTCAATTTGCAGTAATATTGACTGTATGATTAACTAAGAATATTATTACACGAGGAATGACGTGTTAGTTACATTATTACAGCGTAAAATAGTATTTAAAAAACATTGTTATTGTAGTAATACACAACCAAAGTCCAAACTTGGTCGTTATTTCAACTGCAAACCAAAGCTTATTATTACTCTTTGATTTTGTCCCGTTAAACGATTGCAAGGGTTGCCAGCGCTAGTGTTGGAGAATTGCCTAGAATTGTTATTTGTTACATGTTTAATAATTATTATTTTTACAAAAAATATGTTTTAATACTTAAAAAATCATTCAATAATAATATATTATTGAATTGTCAATTGTCATCCAACATGAACTTAAACATACTTCTTTAGATAACAACTGCTACAAGATAGATTTTGGCAAACTTGGGTATTGTTTGGCATTAGCTGCCCACCAAGAATAGGGTCACGATTGCGATTAATTCGCACTGACTTTCATTTCATTTGCTACCTCATCAAAACAATCCCAAAACGTATCATGAGCTTTGCGAGATACATCTGACTCTCGTCTACTCTTTTAGCCGGCGTTGAAGATGAACTGCTACTTGAGGACTCTTCACAATACATTTTTAAATATATCTCGTTTGCACCAAACGGCTAAGTTCCACCGGATATTCGGCGGCCGGATGTCCGGCTATCCGGCCATGTGGTTGGCCGAATATCCGGTATCTGGTATCCGGCCAAACTACTTTCCGTTTCATCTCTAATTATTATCCACTTCTGGCGAAAACTATGTCCAGCTGTCTTCGATCACTAATATACAAGATACACAGTCTCATACAAAACCTCTCGAAAATCTGTCCCCGAGTAATAGAGTTTAATGAAGTATACATTTATCTAAAATCAACCTTAATTATAGTAATTATTAAAGATCTTTTTATAAAACAATGAACATTTGTGTTTACAAAGCAATAAAATTTTTACGTCCAATGCACGCTTCATACTAAATTCAATCATCCGCGTATACGATTTAAGTTCAAATTTGTATAGTGCCAAAAAAAAATCCAATTTTACGACCGAAATTCGCCGCTGGAACAGGGCGAAGTGAAGTATGAGTGGAGTCGAACTGTTCAAATTTTTTTTGTTGATTGTAATTTGTAATAATTTTAATAGTCCATTTTTTTATTTTTCCGAAGTTTAATGAACGAAGTTTAATTATTTTTTACTTGTAATATTATGTTGTTCTAATGTTATGTCTAATTTTATCATTAACCAAAATATACATAAGTGTACATACATTTTCCGATAGGCCACAAAGGACAACTCACATCACCCAACGCCCATACTTTTTAACCTACTTAAAAAATCCTTAATGGGAACTATATTTGATCGAAGATGGGAACATAATATTATTACTACATCTAACTGGATCTCGAGGAAACCTGAAATAAATCCTCAATAAAAAAATAATAGTAATAGCGACTCCATCAAATGGAACAGAAACATAGCTTATAACCCGAACATTTCAAGTGGGCATGATAAACTACGATAAGTACCTTTAGTATGAGTATTCGCAATTGAGATGGTTTATACCTGGTGTTGATTTATTTACAACTTAATTTTAAAACTGTCTTTTGGTGATTTCTTAAAGAAATACCAATATTTACAATACAATTGTAAGAAATATATTAGGATAAAATTAATACTTACCGGAAATATGAAATTCCATCCTTTTTTTTTGGTTTTAGACGTATGATTTCTACAATTATTAAACGCGCACCGAGGCATGTTTCCCGGCGGAGCGTTCGAGCACTACTAAATCAAAAGTGCACCAGAATGTTGAGTTTGGTGCTCTTTTGGTGAGGTCGTTTTTTGCCGCGGATTGTGTATCTTGTATATTAGTGATCGAAGCCAGCTGTAGACTTCCAACATCAAAGTATCACACATAATATTATGTGATTTAACTTAGACATAAAATATGGTCATGTTTCATGACATAAAAAATACTACACATAGATTTTATAAAACAAAGTGATAAAAATAGGAGATAATTTATCGATCATTCTTTTCAGAGTCTACAGAGATGTGATGACAGTATTAAATGCTCTGAATCTGAAAATCAAAGAACGTTTGTGTGCCAAAGCCTATTATAAGGTCAATGATTTCATAAACGATGGCACATCTTGGGAGTAGGATGGCTGCATGCAAGGCTACTTCTACGTTATTATATGACTTACAATTATTATGTATGGATGTTGACATTCTATAATTTTAATTTACAATTATTGTAAATTTTATTTTAAAAAGATTAATTTTTCTCTCACTTTTTTGCGGTATTTATATTAACGGCTCCATTCCACCGCGGCGCACGCTGTGCACGGCCATGCGCATGCGTGGACGTGCACGGATTTATTTCTTTGACTTGAGTCAATTCGTGCGTAGCGTGTCCGTGGGTTGCAGTGGACACAGTCACATATATTTTCTTACAAAGCGAAGCTTGACGCACGTGCGTCAAGAAGTTTATATGAAAGATGGAGTGCTTACTTGTAATAAAAAAGTGAAGACAATTAATTTGACCTTGAAACGCTGTCTCACTCTTGGTGTGGATGCCTTCTTTCTCTAACATAGGGTATCCATAATGATCAATATTTATTGGACATTTTTCTGTATCGATGGGTATTTTACAAATTAGTTTGATAGTTTTACATAATATAGGGAATGATTTTTTTTTGAAAATAACACTTTCTATCTGTATAGAATTGCATTATTTTTATGGAAATAATGGATTTTTTTCCTTGAACTGATCACTCTTCTTCAACAAAGTTCGAATTAAGAGTCATGTAAATTTTCACAAATTCACAGACTCATTCAGTTTCTGTCGTGGATAGAACAAAAGTATTGAAATTATGATTCTAATAATTATGAAGGAGAAGGTGAGTCTAAAAAGGAGAAGACTGTGCTGGGAACGTAACAAACATAATAAACTACGACACGATGGAGATTCTTCGTGATTCGTGGTAGATTGTCGCCCATGATCAAATGAAGAGAACCATTCCAAAACATCACGAGATTTTAGCTACGGGGGGGACATACTAATGTCGTGACTGACTTTTACCAGTGAAATAAAATAAAACGCCATTTAGGTAACTATGAAGTCTTTTATTTATTTAAAAATAATATCCAAGCCATGGACGTATAAAAAAAGGAGGACGGAGTCCCACCATACACAAAACTGTGTCGTTCAGAGTCGGCCAGCTGGCTGTATGTACAAGGTCCATACACCATGTCCGCACACATTTTTGCGCTATTCCATACCATTTGACAGGCGTCAGAATGTGTGCGTGGCCGACTCTGAAGAAAAGTGAAGACACAGTTTTGTATATAACAAGACTCAATCCGCCTTTTTTTCTACGTTCATGATCCAACCCTTAAGACTTACGAATTTGTGTAACCCTTTAGTATTAAAAATTGTAAAACATGCATCACCAAACAAATAAAACAAGATGTTGGCATAATAAATAATAAAGGGTAATAGTGATCGATCAAAGATACATGCGCACTTTTTACATTATTTTACATTTCACATACACTTACTACTTACATTATTAATGATTTTTCAATATAACAAAAGAAACTAAATTTATTTCAAAACTCTTAAAATTTACAAGGTTTTTATACACAGCTGAAAAGTACAGTCTTATGTAGTTTTTGACGCTTGCCCCATGGCTTAGTGATTTATCAGTACTAATTGATTTTAATACAGCGGGGCTAAAATGGTCACATAGCAATATCAATTCACAAAATGAATTGTCAAAACTGTCAAAGTCCCGAATCTCAAATTAGTACGAATTTAGATTGAATTGGTCAAATTCACGAATGTCAAATTAGTACAAATTTAGACCAATTGAATTGGTCTAAATTTGACATTCATGAGTTTGACAGTTTTGACATTTTATTTTGTGAATTGATTGGGAGGAGTTGCTATGCGACCATTTTAGCCCCGCTGATCGTATCCGCAAATTAAAAAATGAATTGGCTAAATCTTTAATAATTTTTGTCTCGTGTGAATGAAGTTTTTCGTTTGACAGCTTGATATAATACCTTATTCTTTTTACCAACAAATTTTCTCGAACAGATCTTGCATGCTTTTTTTACGTACGTAGGCCTGGTTTCAATATTTTCCTTAACAACCTAAAAAGAAAAAAATATGCAATTACATACTCCTATGCCACTATCATATAGTACAGTGACCTCCAACCTTTTTTTTCATACGGGCCACAAAATATTTACGGTCTTACTACAAAAGATTTAAACACCTGTTGAACAGTTGATTAGAGAAAAATTCAGTACAAAATGGTCTCAAAATGACTGTTCAATAGATGTTTAATCTTTTGTGGTAAGATCGATTATGTTTTGATCTTGATGTGTCGCGGGCCGGCGGGCCGCAACAAAAAATTTTTAGGGTTAAAAAGTAACGTTTTTCAAAATTAACGATTTAAAAGTGGAAAGAAATTCACGACTTTAACGGCGACTTTACATTATTTTGCCGTGGGCGTGAATTTAAAAATGGTTTCACATCACGCGGGCCACACTATTATTATAAAGTCCCGGCTGATCTATTATATTGACTTTTGTGTAGGTAAAGACGAGAACCTGCATAAAAGCTAATCACAACAATACAACAGAATTGATCAGAAAGTCCCAGATGCCATATTATCTTAGAAGCAGGATGTTTAAATGCACCTAGCGGCCTTGAAGAACACTACATTCGGAATAAAGTAGGTCATTAAAATGATTTAACTGTCATGAGAATGAAGTTTAATTTACCTGGCTAATGCTTCTTTGGTTCTCTACATTTTTGTAAAATACGTGGTCTGTTTGTGATTTGAAATGAATCAGAAGGTCCACATAATCGTTTATAATATAACTCCTGGCTGTCCTGTAAACAAAAAAATATATTAAAGTTACTCGTATTAACACATAAACACTCTAATTTTCCAAAATATATAATATTTTTAATGGTTTATACTTACAGGAAATCCAGAGCTAGTACTAGGCATGGATAAGGTCAAATTCTCAGATGGTTTCTTCAAGTAACTTTTGCTGCACCTGAAAATTTAAATTCTAATTAATTGTGATGTTGCTAAAGGCATTTGTGTGTCGCTTGAAACATAATATTCATTGTGAATGCTACAGCTAGGCGAAGACATTGCTAAGGCAGATGTATTATTTATTTCATCTTGTTCCTGAAAATGTCACATTCAACATTTAAATGCCTACTTTGACTATGCAATACAACATAATATTATGTGCATATAACTCTAGAATAATAAATTGGTAATGCACAATTATTAACATTATGCATGTCTCATGATCTCATCACATCATTGCATTGAAGTCTACAGCCAGATGTATGCCACAAGATATTATTTGCCATTTCATTAGTAGCTGTGAGTTATTAGTAATTAATTAATCTGATAAGAGATTATCCAGAACAGTAAACCTCCTTCCACTTGCTCTTTAAATGTCAGTATAAAATTTGAGTATAAATTCATGCATACCTATTCACTTACCATCACCAAACTTTTGTCTTCAAAAAAAGGTAAGTTTGATGTAAGCGTCTGCCAGTGTGGTCATAATCACTTGTTTTTAAATGTAGACTGCAAATTTTTGCCTTTTCCTGAAATTGACTTTTCAAAGGCATGATGGACAACCACATGTTTCTACGTGTTATTTCTTTCAGAAATCTAAAACAATAAAGTTCTAAACTGGATTTAATGTTCATAAAACTTTCTACAGTCGATAATTTCTTATGTATGTATAAAAGCCATCGGATATGTCCTACCTTTTGCAAATATTATGGTTACCCTAGCACTTTTCACAACAATAAGCAATGATGGAAATAAATTAAAATTATTCATATTTATCACCACTTTATCACATTAATAGCTTACGGAACATAAAACCAGTGAATTATTTCTGGTATTTACATAGCGAAACTTACAATATTAGTTAAAGAAGTGACCGAAAACATTGAAAATAAGCAAATGTAGAATCAACAACAATAATTGCAATTTGTGAACTTACGCGTGAAATTTTACGGCACAGCCTGGATACCACTTACTTCCACATCCATGTACACCACATACATGCACCATTTATTATTCTTCATTTAAAACTTTCACAAAAAAAGCCGTATGAAAACCTGAATCGACTTAAACATCCGCCATTATACACATCACGTAGAATGACGTTTCTATTAAATGTTGCCAGTAAAATAACTCTGAAGATATCAAAAATTAGGGCAAAATAGGTAAATCGGAGAACTCTAATTTCAATTAAAAAAATACATAATATACTGCCTAAAATATGTAAAGTGTAAAAATATAGTTTTGTTTTTCATGAGATTAAATTATGATCACAAAACGAGCGATGGTTCTAATGTACAATATTTTTCTTTATGTTTTTTATTGATTACAGGTTGTTTTTTATTCTAGGAGGGTATCCATAGAAAGAGATGGCATACACACGTCGGGTCAACAGAGTTCAATTTTATTGTCTTCACTTCAATGTTTGAAGTTCGCACTCCACATTTACCTATAAACTTCTTGCACGTGCGTAGTCTCTCCGTGTGCCGCGGTGGAATAGAGCCCTCACGCGGATGAACTCACGGGAAGATTGCTAATAATAAAAATACAAAAAGTAATGGTAATATGTAATAGCGTTTTTGCCATCTGAAAAAATGATAAAAAAATGATTTGGTGTGGGGAAAATAAATAAGATTTGTATAGTCTGGTAACACCAGACAAAGTTGGCACTTTATATCCATCCCTTACGGGTGTACGCCCATGTCAAGTCTATTGATGCTTGGTTTTAGCCTAAAATATCACGGTCTTACCACAAAAGATTTAAACATCTGTTGAACAGTTGTTTTGAGACAAATTTGTATGGAATTTTTCTGTAATCAACTGTTCAACGAGTGTTTAAATCTTTTGTAGTAAGACCCTCAATGTTTTAGAAACACAACCAATATCTCTATCTACGACCAATATGTAGTCAGTGATGCCAACCTGCAGATAATTTCAGATCGGTGGGGAACCAATAGAAATTTTCTATTAGAAAATCTAGAAGTGTCTACCGTCGCGCTGTCTGGTGGAGATGATAAAAAGAAAACAACCCTAGATTTTTTAATAATTGCAACATTTTCACAAAATGTCCGACGCCAAATGCCAAAGTGATGATGTTGAGCCGTCCGCGAAGAAAATCAAAAAAGATGAGCAAAACGGTAATCCAGTACCAGAACTGCAAGTAAATCTGAAAGATTTTGTACCGACAAAGATAATAAATAACAATACGAATAGGAAAACTGTGTGTGTGCTCGGCAATTTCAAAGACAAAAGTGGTGTTGCGGTCGTGCTTCTTGAGAAGAAAGCATTTTCAGAAGATCAATTGAACGACTCCGGCTACTTTTCGGACGCTACAGAACTGTGTACGTTCTTTCAAAACGATATTTACGGCAACTTTGAGTGCTACCCGAAGCCTGAGATTAATGGTAAGTCATACCACTGAAATTCAACATTTTGCTTCAAGGTTCATTAAATTTAGGATTAATATTACCAGTATTTGCTTCTCACATTATTATTACGTGTTAAATCAATAATGTTTTCAAAATGTATTGTAGAATGACTTCACAATGTTTCTTGCAAAGTTTTACTCATTCTAAATTTGATTTCTTTGTATGTTTAATTATTTTCGTGCCCTTTCACTCTTAGTAATGGTATATGACCTTTATTCTTTGCGATAAAAGTTATCTGTTAGTGAAAAGTTTTCTCAGAATGCATAATTATCTTGCAACATATGGTGACTATTAACAATCTAAATCTGTCAATAAAGAAGCTCAGGGCTAATTCTTAGAACAGTGGAGTGAAAAAGTTGGTTTTTAGGAAGCCCAGCTGGCTTGAGCCACCCATTAAGTCACTATCATGTTTGTGTGTCTGTTTAAAATGCGAATGTAACTTATTAATCCTTCGATCGGAGGTTCTAGGAATTTCCATTGTATTATTTTGCTCTCGCGATCACCGGTGCTCGCGCGGGGCCTGAAGGATTAAATCACAATTTGTAAATTAATCCTTCAGGCCCCGCACGAGCACCGGTGATCGCGAGAACAAAAGAATACAATGGAAATTCCTAGAACCTCCGATCGAAGGATTAAGCTTAACCCATAAATCCCCAAGAGTTACCCGGCTGTTGCAAGTCATTAATAGTTATTTCGCGGGTGAGTGAAGGCCTCCCGCGGAGGGGTTCTTAATCATCCAGAACCCCTCCGCGGGAGGCCTTCACCTGCGGAGGGGTTCTGGATGATTAATAATTAGTTTAACTCTTACATACTTAGTTTTTTATTCTTAGTGTAATGATCGTCTATGAAATAAAGGCTTTTTATTTATTTTAATAGTTATTTCAGCATTTGTATGAATTGAATTCTAAATGTATTTTTATAATCTTTGCAGGTGTGAAAACTTCCATAATATACCCCGCTACAGAGAAGCATATTGTCAAGTTTAGTCAACAAGTGACACATCTGATACTCGAGACTCCGGAGTGCTATGACAAACTGACTCTGCCTTTTTTACAAAAAGAGCAGTTTAGTTTACAGGTAAAAAATATAATGTTCAATGTGACTATCAACTTTAATACATCAAGCCCCAAGCGGCCACATCCGTGATAACAATGAAAAAGCTATTGTGTCTCGTTGTGCCATGATCAATGGGTTAATGTAAGTACCTACTCTAGGTACTTACATAAATATTATGTAATAATAATAATAATATCTATGGACGCTTCACACCACGTCAGTCTGGCCCCGTGCTAAGTACCTGAAGGACTTGTGTTACAGGTACCAGACAACGGAAATATATTTAATACTTTTATACTATACATATATTTAAGTTTTTATAAGTAATTTTTTTTTGTTCCGTCGGCGGGATTCAAACCCGCCACCCCCGGCTTGAGGGACCACTGAGCCACAGAGGTCGTCATATGTGACAAAATTTTATGGATAAAGCTAAGTGATTTTATATCCATTAATACCGCGATCATGGGAATCGCAGACACAATAGATTTTCAATTGTTATGCAACAGCCGGGTGCCGCTTGGGGATTGATGGGTTAATTAGATTCGACCTGTATCTTAAAAACCATTTAATATTGTTTATTTTTTTTCCTACCATAAAACAGTTTATTTTTTATACAGAAAACTAGAATTTTAAGATCTCTGGGCAAGAGATAAAAGGGATTGTGTTAACACACTTCTTTGTTTATTACCTAATTAATAAAATTATGCCTCTGATGTTTTTCAGTGGGTGCACAACATTTTAGACGGCAAGAGCGAGCAAGACAGAGTGGTGCATGACAATAAGTGCGAGAAAGAAGGCTTCGTTTTGCTCCCCGACTTGAAGTGGGACGGTATAACCAAGGAAACTCTTTACTTGTTGGCTATAGTGAGGCCGAGGAATATCAAGTCATTGAGGGATTTAGACGAGACACATTTGCCGCTGTTGAAGAGAGTTAGGAACGAAGGAAAGGTGAATTTGCAGTCATAAATTGTTTTTATTCAAAAGTTAAAAGCAAAGAAGAGAGACTTCATAGTCTAGTTCAGGGCTTCCCAAACTGATTTTGTCAACTGCCCACTTTGAGAACAAATTATGTCAGTGCCCCCTTTGCTTCAATTTAAAATGGGTGAGGGAGGTGATTTATTTCATCTGGATGAGATGAAATAAATCACCTCCGAAGCCAACACAACGCCCCCATTTTTTTCTGGGTCCCCTTTAGATCTACAGTGCCCATAAGGGGGCGTTATCAGCCACTTTGGAAAAGACTGGTCTAGTTCTTGACATTTAAGCTTAGGCTACAAATTACAATGCTACTAATTTAATTATTGTCCTGTGCTGGCAAGAAAATAAAAACATTTTGAAGAATAAAAAGCCAGCATATAACAAAAAATTTTATAAAATGAAACAAATATGATTTTAAAGCTGCATCAGTTGCCATAACACAAGTTTCTACTTAGCATGGGATTAGACGACGTGATGTACGCTACCTAGCTTTAATACTATTGTATATTATTATATGATTAATAAAGAATTTGAATTTGAATTTTTTGCTATAAATATATATTGTATGTGCAATGTCATAGGTGTCAGCAAATATTATAATTTTACTCCAGTGAAGTCAGATTTTTATGAAAATGGCCTTCTGCCAAAACTGCAATGCTACATACAATTTTGTCTCAAATTGATGCAATTGATGAAATAATATGCATTGATGTTAATAGGAACATCTGTAATGAATTGCAGAAAGCTATTCTAAATAATTTATACTTTCGACTGGAAAACTAATTTGGAAAAATTCAAACACTAATTCAGTTTTTATTTCTATTTCAGAAAGCAATATTAGATAAGTACAACGTCCCTGGCAGCCAACTACGCGTGTACCTTCACTACCAACCGTCGTTCTATCATCTACACGTCCATTTTACGTACCTACAGCACGAGGCACCAGGAATTTATGCGGAGAAATCACATCTCCTTGACACGGTTATTGATAACATCGAAATGATGAGTGATTACTATAAGAAAGCTACCCTTCCTTTCACTGTTCGCGAAATGGACAACCTTTTCAAAGTGTATGAAACGAATGGACATGTCAATAAGGTTATATCTGATATCGATAAATAATTTCTAGTGTAATATAGTGAAAATGTTGGTTAAGGATATATTTATAGAGTTAAGGGAACGCCTTCGCTGTTGTAATGTTTACATCATTACAAATGTTGATTTTAAGAAGGATTGTAATTTGAAAGTCAGCATACAGTCGGACTGCATTGTATTAAATTATTATGACAATGAGGGTTATAGACGAAGAGACAGTGTATCGTCTATTGAAAGTCTATCGGAGTCGGAAGATGATAATGTAACTTGTATGATACCTATACAGGAGTTCTGCTCGATTATACCAAATTCGATGTCATGTTTAAAGGTAGACAAGAATACGATCACATTCAGAATATTAACCGATGCAAAGAACGGTGGGAACTTTTATAAAGAGCTCCTTGCACCATTGAAAGAAAATAGAATTGAAGTGAACAAACTCATAATTAACTTAAATTCAGGCGATGAAGTTAAGATACTCTGTGCAAACTGTCAAAATGTTGTCTCAAATGGTTTTATTAAGTTTGATCGTGTTTTGGAATTGCCAACATCTAATTTGGATATGTCTGAATGGTTTTGTCATGGTCATGGACATACCTCGAACATGCTGAAGCCTAGTAAACTAGATTTTCTATACCGACTCACATTCTTCGTTGTCAACAATAACCACTTATCAGAGAAGACCAATAAGTTTAACCAAAAACGGAGCGTGTATCATTGCAATAGATGCTTAGCATGGTTGGGATCAAAAGAGAAAAATAATGTCAAATTATACAACTCTGAAGTTAAAATACAGCATGGTACAGTAAATAAACATGTTTTCAAGCATGTGTTCTCAACGACAGACATAAGTACAGACGATTTTATTTATACCATAGAATGTATGACGAAGGAATTCAATTTAGGCTTACAATACACAATGATGTGTAAAATTGTTTTAGAGTGTGCAATGACAGCGACTACCAAACAATATTTGCTTATATGGATCATGGACAAGGATTTGCAGGTGCTCCGTAATTCAGACATAATAGATACAAATATAATAAAACTGCATTCGAGTAGGCTTACTAAGTTGTTGTACAAAATTGAGCCGTGTTTGAATGATGAAGTTGAAACGTGGATGACGGATCCGAGTGTAGTGAGTACGGACATATCCAAGAGTATGTTTTGCAACGGTCTCAAACATTTGGAGAACATGTCGTTGAAAGTTCCAGAATCCTTCAGATATACCAATGGGTATTGTGTCAGCTACCTAAATGTCTAATATTATTACAATGTTCTTCACGCTAGAGCAGTGGTCCCCAAACTTTTTTTCCCGCGGGCCACAAACATGTTCTGGTCTTGGTGTCGCGGGCCGCAACAAAAAATTTTTAGGGTTAAAAAATTCTTCTGAAATTAACGATTTAAAAGTGGAAAAAATTTAAGACCATCACGTAGGCTTTACGTTATTTTGTCGGTGGGCGTGAATTTTAAAATTGTTTAACATCACGCGGGCCACAAATAAAGTCCCGGCGGGCCGCAAGTTGGGGATAGCGGTGCTAGAGGTTGCACCAGCACAGACGACAAACAAAAAGTTTGGTACGACGTTTCTATCAGTATTCTGATATGATGTGTGCAAAATTTCGGGTTTTGGACAGTATTTGCCTCCCTCCCTCCTCCCTCCCTCCCTCCCTCTGCTCCGACTTTTGTGTAATTTTGCAAAATTTAATGTTTGCGGGTAAATCCAGATAATTTGACTAGCATCCTGAATACGAATTTAACTTGCCATATAAAATTTTTGAATCTTGCTTTTTTGTATTGCGAATCTGCAATTGTGTGAATCGAATTTACTTGTATGAGATGCTTCAGGTTTATATTTGGCTCAATTTTGTATGATTTTGTTTTATAGAATCATTTTTTGTTTGGTAAAAAAATCTTGTTATTATTTACTTAAGTACAGCATCTTCTTGCACCATGAACATTTAAGGTGGTTCGTCACGGTCAGCTAAGCACTGCTGCGCCACTAGATGGCGTTAAAATCCTGATAGAGCATATTTTATTTTATTTTCAACAAAATAGAATAAATTTTCAGGAAGTAAAATGTTTACCGGTAAAAGCGTAATATTTTTGATGTAACTAACAATACTTAGATGATATTTTAAGTGTTAAAATCGCTATATTTGTGCGTTTAGCACCGGCGAAGCGGCGCACAAGTGATTCACACACACATACAAAGATTTCATCGTAAACAGAATCGTTAATAAATTTCGTCCGCTTTTTACAGCGTGATTTGGCCGAGTGTGTAAGCGTTTTGACCTGTACTCTGAAGGTAACGGGTTCGAATCTTTTTTGAAATCTGTTTTTGAACTTTTAATTTTGTTATATGTATTTTTGTAATTTTATGCAAATATAAAATAAGATTTTAGTCGTGAAATATATTATGTATTTTTGTGCGAGTTCTAAAAAAACATGTTTTTACTTTTGCAGTTATTATATTACATTATTATATATTTTTTATTATTTGAAAATAAATTCCGCGCGAACCTGATTGCTTAGCACGGGGATTGAGTTTCCAATCTTCGTAGACAAAATAGAACTATAGTTTTTTTGATAAAAGATACTACGTAAATAGGGTCGTAGATTCATTGTCAATGTTATTTTATTTTTAACCCATCAAGCCCCGTACGAGCACCGGTGACCGCGACAGCAATAGAATACAATGGCATTTCCGAGAATCTCCGATCGAAGGAATGAATTTTGTGAACTGTTTTTACTATCCATTGTTTATCGTGGGAAAATTGATAATTCCACCCTCAATGAATCTACATCGCCAAAGTGCTAGACAAATAATTGTGTAACATTTCATAAATGTTTATTTAACTGAGCTCGCAAAACAATAGGTCGTAAAAGTTGCTCGAAAAACTTACATTCTTAAAAATTATTTATATTATCGATGAATCTACGACCTTATCTACTTTAAAACAGGAACTATTTTCCAAGAGACGATAGTTATTTCTTGTCTTTATCTATTTCTTCTAGATCGACAATAATTCTCGTGCTAGGGAGTTGGGTGCAGTTGGGAGACCATTCAGAAAGTTAATTCACTTTCCCTTCATGTGTCCCACCCACCCACAAAATACTCTGTGAAAGAAAATCATAATTTTATTTTTAATTATCGGGCTCATTCAAAAAATACATAACTAGACAAAAAATAACTATATGACTGAAAATGAGAATAAAAAACAAAGTTGCTATTTTACGGGTTTTGGTTGCTTTTTCTTTAATTTTGTACCTTTTCGACAACAAAATAAATAAGTAAACATTTAATATATACCTAATATTTAAACGATTTTTGTATTTCGGCATCATCTCATCCACGATATTTTGCATGCTCATTAGATACGTTTCTCCAATAAAATTACCTACACTAACGATTATAAATCAAATGGGACTACGCATTATTATTTATTATCAGATTAGCATCAAAAGTGTAAAATTGGCAACACTTTTATAAAAAATGGCACAAACAAAACAAGCTCCCACGATGACGATTTGTTTTTTGAAGATCCAAGACGTGATCCTCGAGAAGAACGGCAACAGTGTACGGGACGGGCATAGCGACCTGGCAACGTAGCCGCACACACAACTAAACTTGTAACTTAGCATACCGCATACGATACTGTCGGTGTACACTCACACATTAACAAAATTGTACTAAATTTTCGACTGATTTATGCGATTATTATACTATTTTTAGCTAGTTACTATAATTTGCCGCAAATAAACATCATATTAAATGCCAAATGATATAATTTCAGTTTAAGGTTATGCTCCATACGCCGGTAAATAGAAAAATACTTTACTATGGAAAACGAACCACCTTAATGTAAATGAAAATGGTTGTTTATATTTTTGAATAAATTACCTCAAATGAATTTGTGTTTATAATTTAGAGTCCGAAGGTGGTTAAAGAAAAAGTCCTTTGTCGTGTTTCCACACAAATGTAGTTAACAAGTAGCTATGATGTGTGTGTGTGTGTGCGATCATAAGGGAGTTTTTCACTGACCTCTATCTTATAATAGACTAGCTGTTGCCCGTGACTTCGTCCGCGTGGACTTCAGTTTATGTGTCAACGAAATTGGTGTCAAATTTAAAAGCTTTTCAAAACCCTGGTACACCTTACGTCACTGGATAGGTAAAGTACTGAGTAGAGAGTTATTTAATAGCGTGTAAAACAATCGAAAGAATCGAAAAACCTGACTCGATATGGTGCCACCTCTTATAGAAAGGCTTATGAGCAAGCGATAGCGAGATGTAGGCACAGATTAAGGATAGGGCGACTCTTAGCGCCATCTGTTATGAATTTGTGGAACTAACTTAATTTGAACAAATTTACGCATTTTCACCCCCATACCCCTTTTTCCAGTTAAAAAGTAGCCTATGTCCTTTCTCAGGCTTTAGACTATCTGTGTACAAAATTACATTACAATCGGTTCAGTAGTTTTGGCGTAAAAGCGGGACAGACAGACAGACAGAGATACTTTCGCATTTATAATATTAGTATAGATATCAGTGGGGGTTTTTAATAGTTATTTTATCCTAACTTAGATTTTTATAACTATGACCGCCGCATAGACACACTTCTGTAATGCATATTGTAATCATAAATAGCTGCATCCGTGATTACTTCTACGTCCACCGCAAGTGGCTTGCCAGGCAGCAATGAGTCATGCGCCTTTGTGTAAACACCAAGTGATCGTGGTCTACAGTTGACGATGGCCTGCAGTGGGCCATGATCGACCATTGTGTACTGGAGCCTTAACGTCAACGTCAACATGGTGGATAGCCCACAGATTCAGGATATATATAGCCTATTCGGCACTTAACAGGAAGTGATGAAACAGGCCCCAAGTATGATAAATAAAACACAATGATAAAACGATATGTTTATTAAATACTTTCGACGTGCTGTGTTGAATCCCGCAACTGTGATATTCCATTCAATATGATGGAATAGTTGAAATACCAGAAGAAAATAAATATTGTAGCGTAGAGTACATCTGAGTTTAGAGTTAAGAAAACACAACAGCAAAATAATTGTATCTGAAAATTCCACATTCAAATCGCAAAATAAATTTTTTTTAAGCCCTGAAAAATTTTGGTTGAGGCCCGCGACGCTAAGACCAAAATGTGTTTGTGGCCTGTATAGAAATAATCGGCCAAGTGCGAGTCGGACTCGCGCACGAAGGGTTCCGTACCGCTATAGAGCAAAAATAGGCCAAAAATTGTGTTTTTTGTATGGGAGCCCCCTTAAATTTTTATTTAAATATTATAATTAATTCATTAATTACATATATAATAAAGGATTTTGCGAATATTTCAAGTGCCTGCCTATAGCCATTATGGACTACGAGCAAAAAAAGCCAAAAAAAATATGTTTGGGAGTTTTGTATGGGAGCCCCCCTTAACTATTAACTTTATTTTGTTTTTAGTATTTGTTGTTATAGCGGCAACAGATATAAATAATCTGTGAAAATTTCAGCTCTCTAGCTATTATCATTCATGAGTTGCACCCTGGAGACAGACAGACAGACGGACAGACATCAAAGTCTCAGTAATAGGGCCCCGTTTTTACCCTTTGGGTACGGAACCCTAAAAAGGTTGAGTACCACTGCTCTAGAGGGTAGTAGGACTTGCCCACACTTTAATAGAAGTTCAAAAAACTTTTTGAATTCATTTGCTTTAACGTACCATATCTATTTTACAATATCCATATAGGACACTGCCTCCACGTGACGAAATATGATTCACGACCTATATACTAATAGCGGTAAATACAATGTAAACAGGAAAGTGTGTCATGGTTTTCACACCTTGGGAACACCATTCAATATTTGTTTATTATGGATGAAATACCATGGTTCTTCCGATGCAAAAAAAACTTGTAATAAAATAGAAGTTATCTATTAAAATCGGTGTATGAATCCTTAGTAACATTATTAGGATAAAAATACTGTTTCTTGACCCATCAAACCCCAAGCAGCGGCCTGGTAACAATTGAATATCTATTGTGTCTGCAATTCCCATGATCGGGGTGATAATTAATTTAATTTTCTATGTGTGGAGCATATAAGAATGTTTGTATAGTGAAAGTTTTATGCCAGTTATTACAATAGATATTGATGTTAGCTTAATCCTTTGATCGCGGATTCTTGAAAATCTATTGTTCTCGCGGACCACTTGGGCGGTATATAAGAGTTGAAGCGTTAAATAAATAGATAATACAAAAAGAAAGTTTATGATTCAGCTTTTCCTAACTTTATAGAAAGCTATTAAGCTTACTGGTGGGCTATTATGACCTCTTATTTCCAGCCAGTTTACGCCCAAAATGTACCGTTTTCGGGCGTAAACTGGCTGGAAATAAGAGATCATAATAACCCACCTGTTTTTTTAAGTCTATTCTGTCCCACTGCTGGGCAAAGGCCTCCTATTTTTATACAGGGTGTAACAAAACAACGTGATAATCATAATATGATAATACTTTAGATTCCCTTGTATAGATTTCACTGTGAAAGTAGCAGCACTGGAAGAGTAACTACTACTTAACCCATCAAGCCCCATAAGCTCACCGGTGAGCGAGACACAATAGAATAAAAATAGATTTCTAAGAATCCACCGATCGTGGATTCTTAGAAATCTACTTAACTTGGAATACTACTATAAAACCTCCAATAAATATTTTTTAAACAGTACATTAATGTTTTATCTTATAATATAACTGTCTTAAGACAAACAAGTAATTAATATTCTGCCTAATCATTAGTAAGACACAAAATTGGTTAAGAATTTTTGAATATTTACAATCTTAGGATTTCTATTATAACTCACCAACACTCATAATAACTTTGAAAAGGATACGAATAGTGATTTTCTCCCAAGGTTCCACCATGTAGAGTTCTGTAGCTAAGGAATATCGTAAATACCAGTGATTAATAAGCTGGAAAAATTTCTTGATTAGATCCATCTTACTTGGATGTTAACACTCGCTATAATTTTAGCAATTTTCTATCTTTGGTATAATATTTCACTGTTTGTAACAGTTTTATTACTATTAAAGCTTGGTTACTATTCTATTGGAATTTTAAAATCGGAATGTTTAACTCAATGGTTAGAGCAGTGTTTTCGCAGAAAAAGCAATTTTGAACTGACACTTGACAGTGACAGATTTCAATATCAACTGATTGACGTTGACATTATATACTTTTAATTTTTCAGAGTTTAGCATCAATAAAACTGTTAATATAAATTATACTCTAGCATTTGTAAATTGTAGGCTGTACAGGTTTCGTATACACAAACTCTGCCTTAGGCGGGGAGTGGAGCATCATGGGGTTTTAGTGGGTAGATGCTACGCCTGGGGGCTGGGGAGTCCCACACAGCCCCGCCCGATGTCCCCAATCCGCCGGGGATGCGTTAATATTCCCCGTGTAAAAAGGCACCTGTAGTTTTCGTAGACATTTGTATAGTTTTCGTAAATTTTAACAGTGGACAACTGTACAATTTTCGTAGAGGGATTATCCGCTCACCATGGTGTCACCCGCTTCTGTCGCTTACTCTCTAGTCTCTTCTCATTAAATACACGTACCCAATGACTCTAATGAGGTTCCAAAATAACTACGATTGAGGAGAAGGTTGTGCGATCATCCGCTTTTGAAAACTCTGCGAAATATAAATACCAGGATATAAACAAACAAACAAATATACTTTATTGTACACATATTAATTATAACATTACAAATACAAATAGGTAATATACAAATAGTCAAATAGGTATAGTCTTAACTACGTGGATACTGAAAAAATGGTACAAATAATAAAAAAATAAGATCCACTTGCATGCACACACACAAAAACATACACCCACACACACACACACACACACGCACACTCACCCACTCACACACACATACACACACAAAATACAAATATTAAAATTATATAGTGAATACTTACCTTAAGCCCTCTCTCTGTCATCTTTATATTATCCACTTATTTTGTACTTACATCGAATTTAGTCAATCCCTACACTCTACAGCACAAGAATCTTAGTGTAGGGGTTGTGCACCTTATTGTTGTAACTTCCTGTGTCTATGTTTTGTTTTTGTATCATTTTGCTTATTATGTTTTTACTGAGACAATAAACTATTTATATTATTATAATTATTATATATAATTATACAAATAGGTACTATCAGAGAAGTTGATTCCTTGTCAGATGGGGGACCCCGGACCTATGTAGTATGTAGTTTGATCGCGTTATGTCAAACCCAGTCGGCAGATCACAATTAACATTGAATTGACATGATCCGACCAAATGACGTTGGTCTGTCAACTGTCTAGGAATCAATTTCCTCGATGGTACAATATAATTAATTTAACTGCACACGAAGTCGGTAAGATAAGGTAAGGATAGTAAGATTATAGTGTATGTGTGGTCCCAACGATGACAAAAATTAAAATTAGTCAAGTATGTAGTTTCGGAGCCTATTCAATTCAAACAATCAAATTTTTCCTCTTTATAATTTTATAGATACGATTTCAAAAGGAGCTCTTAACATTTTAGTGAACTTAAATTTTTACTAGAAGAATAATTGTTAAGTTTTACAAATAAAACAAAACATAATATTTTAATTGAACTTTTTAATTTCTGGTATTGTGACCTTAGTTACAATGGTATTCAGCCGTTACTTAATGTTGCAAGCCTTAAAATATACACTGGTGATCAAATTATTTGTACTTAAAATTTATGTTAAAATTAACAAACCATACTCAATTTCATTAGTAAAAATAAGGATTAAGTATTACAATACGAGAAAAAAGATTTCGTATACAATTTATGTCAGTATTTCACAGTTTTATGTAAAAAAATATGTGATGTTGCAAGCAAAAAGCTTTTAATTAAATGGTAAAAAAAACATTTATATTTAATGCTGTTTCGATATTTAAAAAAATATAATCAATCACTACAGATAAATCAAAAATAGGCCATTTTAAATGCAAATGATTAGGGGTAAAAAAGTAGGTTCTGGGCCCCTCACAAGTTTTAAAATAATTACAAATATTACATTTACAGCTGTTATAGCCGCCAAGCCGCGCGTTCGGGCGAACGCATATAAACCGAGCTTTACTTAAACTATTCACTTAATCTATTCACATGTGACTATTTCTTAATAAATATAAAATGTATACTATAATAATGGTAATTTTTAAATATATTCGATTTGCAAAGGCGTATAATCACCAAATATCATGGTAACATTATTTTAATAAGCGTGCATCAGGATATATATTACTAAAAACTAAATATATAATATAATGTTGTATATGCGCTGAAGCGACATTTTGAGATTGTGATATTTTTTAGCTACCAGTTACTTCTGTTCTTTTCCATAGAAAAATTAGAGACTGTATACACTTATTTTTTTTTCTACGCAATGAAACATTAAATATTATTCTCGTCATTTTTTATTTACAACAAGCATAACAATAGGTGGAATGCATTGGTCCGATTTTGTTCAGAGTCAAAATCAATGTTCCGTACATTTTTAATATTCATTAATTTATTTATGTGATTTTTATTTATGCACACCACTGTTTGGGTACCCCTGACATATACAGTATACACTATACAACGTATAGTTGGCCAATGTATAACACAATATACACCAATTATTGTTATACTTATTGTATAACGGCATTATTTTAGCGGACTTTCAGTCTTATACAAGGCACAAAATTTACTCTACTATTATTCTTCGAACTAAGTAGCTGCCTATTTCAATATTATTGGCACTGAATTTTATTGTCTTCATATAATTATGTACTAAATATCAATTCCTAAATATTATTGAATTTTATTATTTTTATGCGTTATTTGAAATTGTAGGCAGTAGGCACACATATTTATGAAAAAGACCATAATATAATATGATTTTGTAAAATAGATAATCAATTTTAAATAATATTTTTATTACATAAATAATAATAAAATTCAAGGTTATAAAATTCGCACTAACACATAATACTGTTTTTTCCAATCACACAATATATAATTGACACTTATTAAAATTTTAATAGACTTTAAACTTGTAAACTATTACTATCATGCATAATTTCATATATATTAGTGTATAAATCACTATATACTTTAACATCAATATTAATAAATCAAATAGCAATATTAAATTAGTAATATTATAGTTTAATATTGACTTGGTTATTTCATCGGTATAATTATCATTCAAATCAATTATAAATCTAATATAAACACAACACGTTTATTCGTTATTAAATCGAAATTATTCTGAATAATTGACATTCCTACAGTAAAGTAGGAATTTAATATTCGAATAAAAATTGCAATCAATATTAATCAATCATCAATATTGTCTGCATAATTATAATATTACTTCGCTATTCTGGACTCCGTCGAAACACTTAGCATGCATAATTTCAATATTATGAATATTATAATTTTATATTTCCATCATCCTTTTCAAATACTTTCTTAATTCCTACACAATCCCATCATCGTTATGTACACTATTTAGAAGCAATTGCTGACTAACTCATAACTTCTTCAAATCGGTAATATTCTTTTTTTTACTTTCACAATCAATATTATCTCCATCAAAAATCACTCTAGATTCTAGAAATAGAACTAAGAAATTACAAAATTCGACGAATATGTCGATATTAATTCCATCAATATTACAATCCTGAATCCAGGAATATTAAGTTACAAAACCGACGTAAATGCCAATATTAAGTTCATCAATATTCCTCAACTCCAAGAATATACTTTTCACAAAAATCGACGTAAACGTCAATACTATCAACAATATTACAAAGCTGAAGGATATTCTTAGCATTTATAAAAATTGACGTAACGTCAATATTACTATCAATCAATGTCTATCAATATTACAAAAAGCCTTGATATTCAAAGCGCTCACAAAAATTGAAGTCACGCCAATATTACTATCAAAACTGTTTGATAGTTGATGGATACTGATTCATCAATATAAAATATTACAAAAAAGCCTTGATATATCAAGTGCTTACAATCATTGACGTAACGACAATATTACCATCAATCAATATCCATCAATATTACAAAACTTGATATTTCAATTTACAAAAATTGACGCCACATCATTACCATCATATTAATTTATCAATATTACCTTCATAATCAATCAATATTACCTCCATAATCAATCAATATCCATCAACTTCACTCCAAGTACTCGGTATACCCCTGTGCTCCGGTGAATATGACGTCTATCCATATTCTCGCCGCTTCCCCGGATGGTGCCATCAGGTAGTATCGTCTTTGGCGCGTCTTCACTATGAAGGTTGTCTGTGGGTTCGGAGATTTGGACGAGTTTCCGTGGTCCAGGTATACCTCTTCTATTACCTGTGGAGGGAATATAGTTTTTTACACGGGAGAAAAACGGTGTTAATATTTTTTCGGTCTGTTTTGTCGGTACAATATATAATTATGTCGAAATAGAGAAACAAATAATCATACGTCGCACATAGTCATAGGTTTTAACTCCCTTCTTAACATGTAGGAAGAATTTAGATTCTAGGTCGAATAATAATGACCAGAAAAGAAAGAGGGGAGCGGTCGATTGCCCTCTCCAGTTTCAACTTCCAATTAAAGTGCGCGATCTATACTTTAGTTTGAGAGAACATGCGTGGAGGCCGCAAAGGAAGACTTCGGACTCGGTCAGGCCAAAGCCCACGTGATACATTTCAGCTATCGTATATATGTCGCAGTCATCTGGTTCAATCTGCGATTCGATTGAATGACTAGTGCATTCATTGAATGACACCATTCAATTGAATGACTCGGCCAAACGTCGATTGAACGATCGTCCCTCAACGTTAGCTATTTGTAGCATAGCGTTTTGAAGATAGCGGACATGAAATCAGTCAGGTAATTGAACGTATTTCATTTTCTCGGCGCTACTAGTCACTAAAACAAATATGGCGTCAAACAGCTGATAGCACTGTGTTGATATTTTATCGATTACATTTACATTAAAGTGCTTAATTTGTAACTAGCTGTTGCCCGCGACTTCAGACTTCAGTTTATAGCGCGCGGTGTCAACAAACCCCTTAAATCAAAATACCCAAAAACAGCTGTGCAGTGCGCACATAATATTTAATTTTTTAAAATTAAACCTAAAGCTTATTCAGTCCCCCATTACACAACTCTAGCTTGACCCATAAACTATTTAGCATTGCATTGGTAGGTTTAAGGTTTCGTCACTCATCACTGCGTAGATAAAGTACTGAGTAGTGAGTTATTCATTTTCGACGTGTAAAACAATCGAAAGAATCGAAAAACGCGATTTAACATGGTACCACCTCTTATAGAAAGATGTATGAGCAATCGATAACGCGATGTAGGAGACGCACGGCGCCATCTATTATGATTTTTTGGAACTAACTTAATTTGAACAAATTTACGCATTTTGACCCCCTTATAAACCCCTTTTTCCGGTTAAAAAGTAGCCTATGTCCTTTCTCAGGCTTTAGACTATCTGTGTACAAAATTTCATTACAATCGGTTCAGTAGTTTTGGCGTGAAAGCGAGACAGACAGCCAGACAGACTGACAGAGATACTTTCGCATTTATAATATTATAGTATAGATCCATACCAATATTATAAATGTGAAAGTGTGTCTGTCTGTCTGTCTGTTACCTCTTTACGCTCGAACCGCTGAACCGATTTTGCTGAAATTTGGCATGGAGATACTTTGAGTCCCGAGAAAGGACATAGGATAGTTTTTATCCCGGAAAAATGTACGGTTCCCGCGCGATAAACGAGTTTTGACGAAGTTGCGGGCATCATCTAGTAACTAATAAAATAACATGAAAGCGTGGATTTACCTATAACTACCCCGTCAACGGCTACTTGAAAAAAATATAGCATCCCATTTAACGACAGGCGGGGATACTGACCACTATACTACCGAAGAAAGGTGCCGATGGTGCTCCCCCTAAGTTCTTTGACTTTCGGTCGTTGCAACTTTGTGCTGTCTCCCGCTTTTATGGGGAGGGAAATTGGAATCTTCCTACTCCTCCTATTATCTTCTGATTAATTTCGTTGCGGGTCCCAAGACAGTTTTAGCATGTCCCTCGGGCTCCCTGAGATCATATCAAAGGGTTTTCGTGGTTGGATACCGCTGTCGATCCTGGCGACACAGGAGATACAGTGGTGGGAATGTGTGGTGGGCCAAAGCCCGTTAAAAAAAAATCCCATTTAACGACTTCGCTATATGACTTTTAGTCAAGACGTTAAACGTTACAGTCAACGTCTTGACGAGTTTTCCTTTAGTCATTCAATTGAATGGTGTCATTCAATGAATGCGCTAGTCATTCAATCGAATCGCAGATTGAACCAGATGACTGCGACATAATATACATACCGCACCCAGAAAACTTCGATAGCGCGATGTTGGCTAGTTGCGCGAATTGTTAGCACCGCCACAAGTTTCTAATGTCAGTTATATATTACCTGGAAGTAAGCGCCGCCACGCGGTTTCTTCTCGCTCTTGTCCCAGTAGTAAACGAACGTTTTCGATTCGCGGTCGAAAACGAACCACCTGCAAACAGTTAATGATATTTTTGTAGAATTAAAAAAGTGCAATTAAAAAACTTTTATGACCCCTGACAAAAAGAGGGGTGTTAAAAGTTCGACGTGTTTGCTTGTTTGTGTGTGTGTTTGTTGTCTGTATGTTTGTCCGACTGTGTGTGTGTCTTCCTCTCTGAGTGTGTGTGTGTGTGTGTTTCTGTCCGTGGCATCGTATAGCATTTTGATCAATATCTTGTTTGAAAGTTGGGGTGATCGAGGGTGTTCTTAGCCGTAATTCATTAGGTATCGACTTGCTCAGTAATGAATAATTCGGGCTTATCATAGAAGGTTGTAAACAACTTCCAGTATTTTGATCGATTCAATGTTTTGCACTCTGATTCCTGGCCCTTACAAGACTTTTTAATCGGGGATTGTTTTTAAACTTAATTGAACATAATAACACATAAGGTTCTGTGTGTGCGTGTGAGTGATCGTGCCTGTGTGTGGGTGTATGCGCACGAGCCTGTGGGTATTGTGTGTGTAAGCGTGTGTGAGCCAGTTGCGTGTGGGTGAATAGCTTTGTCCACACTGGGCCTTTTTTTGTTCATCAAGAGCATGCGTTATAGTGCTGTCAACAGCGAACGTGAGGCATGCCCGTGACGCGCGTTGAAATCGAAGCGCTCGCTATGACACTTTTCTTTTAACGCGGGTGGGTTTTGACGCATTCAATTATTGAATATGCCAAACGAAAGTTGAATAAAAAGAAGACGGCGAAAATTGAAGATGAAATTGTATAATGTGGACATAGGTCATGCGCACGCCCCCATGACTGTGCGTCTGTGTATTGGCTGATTTACACGTGTTAAGTTGATAAGTAGTTAACTAAATTGTGTGTGTGTGTGTGTGTGTGTGTGTGTGTGTGTGTGTGTGTGTGTGTGTACCTCTTGGACCACGTGTGGAACTTGGCGCCCAGCTTGTGCAGGTAGCCGCGACACGCGCTCGCTGTTACCGTCACGTAGGGGCATAGATCGACCTGGTGACCTGAAAATTAAATATTTCATTTTCTGTTACTAATTCACTACAGATGACATACTAACGAAGTTAGTAAATTAATTTTGATGGACGTTATATTGATGATGAAGTTAATATTATATTTTGATGATGTTAATATTTGGAGTTATATTTGATCACACATTCACACGCCCACATCTCCGTTCCCTGTTTTGTAACATTGACGTTTACTGGCATTATCATTGTTACATGACGTCTCGCTTACACAAACACATTTCGCTCTCTCATTCATTTGCTTGCTCACTGTAGTGCTCTGGACGCAGAAGCCGCTGCTTCACGGGAAGATCTGTCTTACTTGACGTGACATTGTCGGTCTCATTCACACACACACACACACCACACACACACACACACAACCGCGCACGCACCAACGCACGCACGATTGATCACGCACACACACACATATACCCACACTCACTCAACATGGCAGTACCGCTGGGCTATCACGTAAAAATAGCGATCAACAGTCCACTAGCAATAATCGCATGTAAGCGATCGCTTGCAATCGTATTGTTTTAGCTGATACGTGATACGAAATTGTGATTTTGGAGCAATTATCGCGGAATAATTGCTGTCGCATTCGCTAGATACGTGATATGGCAGCCGGTCTCAATAACACACATACACACATCTATCACTCTCTATCACTAATAATAGGGGAGGTAGTGCTAGCGTTTGTTAAGTGATTTCATACCGACCAAATTTTTGTCCTTAATATTTATCAATCAATATAATCAGCGTCAGTTGCCGCACCCGTGGTGGAATGTTAAATGAGAGTATTTCAAAGTTGTAAAAAAATTGTTGCGAAAAGTGATTTTATACCGAATGAAACTTTGAAGGATGATTATTGAGGTCATGTTTAGCCAAAAAATCACCGTCAGCCGTATTGCAGACGGGGGATTAAACGTCAGTCGCGTTGCTGAACATGTAAAAAATGTTTGAGTATAAAGTCATTTTATACCGTACAAAATTTATACAGGTGAATGTTTCTACTTTGTAAATAATAAAGAAAACCGTCAGTCGCTAATACGATGGTGGAAAACCCGTCAGCTAGCGATATAAGTTATTACTAGGGCCCGGATTTATAGATAAACACTTTATTGCTCACATAAACAATGGGTATACAATCAGACTTACAGTACTTAAAACTAAGACATTAATGTGGGCAAGGGCGGCCTTATCGCTATAAGCGATCTCTTCCAGGCAACCCTGCAGGGCAGGAGGGTTCAAAAAATAAATAGATAGCAGGGTCAAGTCATAAGTCATAAATGGATTACTTAAAATATGCACTACATTGAGATAATTGTTTAGGCTATATATATTATACTACGGACAAATAAACATAATAAGTTAAACTATAAGTATAATATTTTAATCTTTTAGACTTAAGTACATGATGATAATAATTATTAAATAAGGAATTAAGGTGTATTACAAATATATATATATATATATATATATATATATATATATATATATATATATATATATATATATATATATATATATATATATATATATATATATATATATATATATATATATATATATATATATATATATATATATATATATATATATATATAAAGAAAACCGTCAGTCAAATAACTAAAATTACACCTAGCGAACCTAAACGTGTATAATCTAGATATGAACCTTTATTGGGTGCGAATTTGGGATCTTTTTAATGTCAATTCAATACGATTCCCAACAACAACTTTGAGATGCTCTCAATTTTTATTCCACCCATTATAAAGTGGCTGACGATCAAAGCTGTTATGTATTAGTGGAATACTATTATTGTAACGATTTCCGCTCGGTATGAAATTACTTTTTAAACTGAGCGCGACCTCCCCTACTATAACACTCACCAGTGCACTCGGGTTCGAAAAGCCGCACGCACACACACACACACAAACTCACCAGCACACTCGACGTGTCGTCGCAGGTCGAAGTCGTCTCTGTCGACGGGCAGGTACCGCGTGAGAGGCCTCTGCTCCACTGGAACCGTACGCCGACTGCGCCGCGGGCCCGACGCGAGGGACACTGACGACAGAATATGTGCTATGAAAGAAGTTGATTCCTAGGCAGATGGAGGACCTAAGTAAATTGATCGCGTTATGTCAAACCCATCCGACCGTCAAGTGCGTCAAGCTTCGCTTTGTAAGAAAATATATGTGACTGTGTCCACTGCAACCCACGAACACGCTACGCAGGAATTGACGTAGTCAAAGATAAAAATGTGCGCCGCGTGGCCGTGCACAGCGTGCGCTGCGGTGGAATGACGGCTTTACATTGAATTGACATAAGCCGACCAAATGACGTAGGGCCGCCTGGAAATCAATTTCTTCGATGGTACATTAAGTACCACAATGTTTTTCTTAGTCCTTACTAATATTTTAGCTGACTACGGCGAAAAACGGGGGTTTAAAGTAAACGGCTACAGTGTCCTCTAGTGGACAAAAGGGACACTCACACAATATGTTATTCCGGCTGAAATCAGACGCGTGGCTAAGCGGTCTGCTGTACACTAACCGTCTCCCTCTAGCACACGCGTGTCGGAGAGAGAGGGACGGAACACTTACACATGTTATCCCGGCTGAAGTCTGACGCGTGGCTAAGCGGTCTGCTGTACACTAGTCATCTCCCTCTAGCACACGCGTGTCGGAGAGAGAGGGACGGAACACTTACACATGTTATCCCGGCTGAAGTCTGACGCGTGGCTAAGCGGTCTGCTGTACACTAACCGTCTCCCTCTAGCACACGCGTGTCGGAGAGAGAGGGACGGAACACTTACACATGTTATCCCGGCTGAAGTCTGACGCGTGGCTAAGCGGTTTGCTGTACACTAGCCATCTCCCTCTAGCACACGCGTGTCGGAGAGAGAGGGACGGAACACTTACACATGTTATCCCGGCTGAAGTCTGACGCGTGGCTGAGCGGTCTACTGTCATCGCTGCGCTTGTCATCTTCTGTGGACTCAGTTTGGGAGTTACGAACTTGGAGCTGTGGACAGTGACAACTAAATTAGTGTTATATAGGAACAATATTTTTCTGGGGTTTTGTTTTCGCTGTTAACTCTTTTAGCTCCCGACCAAAGAGTTCTCTATTTTGTTGACGGTTAAAAAACTGCACGACGATGACAAGCACAAAGTGTGACACTTTTTATTTGTAACCCTCCGACAAAATAGAAGGGATGTTATAAGTTTGACGCGTCTGTCCGTCTATCATTTAAACGGATAGGTGCAATTTCTTTTTCATCATTATAAGCTCGCTTACTTCGTTATATGTATGTCGCCGCGGAGGTTCCTGTGTGATTGGAATTGGAATACTTTGGAATTTCATAATTAGAGAAAATTATTATAATGTGATTATAATTATGAATTATTCTTAAAATGTGTAATACGTTGTTATTATAATGATTTAAATTTATTGTAATGATTTATTGTAAAGTGTAAATCCGGAAGGTGTTTTAACTTCCGGAGTATTTATTAAAATTATTTAATCTTGATTTCATACTTTGCCACTATAGAATTATTATAATGTGATTAAAACTAGTTTTTCCATAGCAATCAAACTTTTTGACGAAAATGATAACTGTTGATGAAAATGATAACAATCGATGAAGTACCTCTAAACTTGGCATTGGATTGGATTTCAACTCTTTTTTTAGACCAAAAATTTGCTGATAGGAACTTGGCCCCATTTTAACAGGTATGTTTTTGGTGGGATTATACTCACTAGAATAGGTTTCGGTGCGTACTGGAGGCCCCAACGTGAACTTTTGATAAGAGTTATCCACATAGACATGTCACTGGCATTTGTTTATAAACACACTTCTCAACTACTATAATATTATAATTTATCGCTAAATTCTATATTAACTAGTAGTTTAAAATTTTCAGATAAAATTATGTTTTGCCGTATGCAAATCGGATCAGTAGTTTTCGTGTTAAAGCAAAAGTCTTATACAAAATCTGACCCCCTTTTTCGTCCCTTTAGAGGGGTGGGGGAATTTTTTTTATACACCAGATGTTAAGTTGGAAGAAGACAAATATATCTGCGAAAACCGCATTCAAATCGGATCAGTAGTTTTCGTGTGATAGTGGAACAAACATACAGACAGACAGACAGACAGACAAAAAAACTAACCACATTTTTGGCTTCTATAGCGATGTACCCCCCGCTTATTATTTTTTGAATATCTTTAATGTACAGAATTTTCATTTCTACAGTTTTAGTATATGTATAGATAGATTTAAGAGTGTTTCACTGTCACCTCTTAACTACTAAATGTGGTATAAAGACAATTTTGAGTCCCAGCAAAGAACATGTGATATTTTTTAAAGCTGAAAAATTTACAGTCCTTGGCAATAAAGAAATGTCTGTGCAAACGACGTGGATGGTATCATCTAGATTCTAGCAAGTTGCACAAGAATCAAGACATTTTTTAAATCATCATACAGAAGGACAAATAAACACACATAAACTACCAGAATCAGTACCCTCCCTTTGTTTTATCGTAGTCAGGTTTTTTAGCCAATCTTTTTATAAACTGCGCGAATTTAGCAAACTTTTTATATGCCATTAAAACATTTGTCATTTTACAAAAACAACGCTTTTATGCTAAACGATTTTGGAACGCGCAGGGTTGTCAAGAAAATAAGAAGCATTTTTGTGTTGAATGCCAGTACTAGAGGCAGAGTAGACAGAATTATTGAGTATGCCGACTTAGAATATTGAAATTTTTAAAGACGTATTATGACGAAAGTCGTCGCCAGGGTTGATTGTTACATACGAATTTAAAACTATGACATATTCGCTGGACGTGGTCCTCTTTGGTCGTATTGTTGTTTGTGTTTTGACACATGCGATTAAAATTGTCAGAATCCAATTTTGAAATCTGTATTTTAAATATTTAAAAATAAATTATATCAGCCAGCGCGAGGCACATTCCGTTCATAATCCTAGTGAAACCCGATGAATTTGACAGATATTGAAACCTGTCCGTTTCTTTGCAGTCGAACTACTGGTAGTTATGTCTATACTCTATTGTGATTTGTGACTGGAGGGAACAGCTGTCATGAGTCATGACAGATTTCTTTGACAGTAGATGTAAGCCTTCAAGAACGTTTTGGCGCATGGATATTGTCTTAATATTGCCTCATTACACCAAAATCGATACTTATATCCATGCTAATATTCTAATTCGAAAGTGTATGTCTGTCTGTTACCTCTTTACGCCCAAACCGCTGAACCGATTTTGCTGAAATGGCATGAAAGTACTCGACTCCCGGGAAATGTACAGTTCTTGTGCGGTAAGCTAACTTTGGCGCAACGGAGTTTCCGGCGGTATCTACTCTTACTATATATCTCGTATACAAATACACCCTCAAGTCTCAAGTAAGTAACAATGAAATCGGACAATGCAGGCTGATCACCTGATTGTCTGGCAAGTTAGATGATCCATGCGTCGGATGGGCATGTGAAAGTCGGTCCTGCGCCTGATCTCTCGCCAGTCGTGTCGGTCTTCCGTCCCACTGGGTTATGAGAGTAAAGGAATAGAGAGTGCTCTTGCAGTGCACTGCGCACACACTTGGACACTATAAAATTACTCCTGCGTAGCTGGCCTGATTTTAATGAAACCGGCCACCGGAGCTATTATAATATTATTATAATGAAATTACAAATTGCAATCCCTAATACTCCAAATGTTTTAAAAATTTTAAAAACTACAAAGTGCTAACCCTAGCGTCTAAAATAAGACATCTGGCCGAACGATTTATTATTACAGGAATAGCCCTGGCATTTGAAACTGTGAGAACTTGTCAAATGTCACTACCAAGTACTATACAGAGTGTAACAATACTAAGTGATAATACTGTAGAAGTTTAAACAGGTCACTGTGAAAGTAGCAACGCTGAAAGAGAAAATTTTCATTTCTGTATGGGGAAATTGCCCATAAAAATTGAAGAAAAGGTCTTTCAGCGCTGCTACTTTCACAGTCAACTCTCTACCAGGAACACATACACATCCTTAAGTATTATCACTTAGGTTTGTTACACCCTGTATAAATACTTCACTTTTATTTTGAACTGAAAACTTAGCGGCGTTGCGGTCTTTTTGGATGACCTTAAAATTTAAGCGAGTTCCTTCCGCAGTGGAACCCTTGTTTTTTTAAAGCATCTCTAAAATAATACGGAACCCCAAATATTAACAACAATAATACAAACGGAAAATTTAATGTTATACCTTCACATTATATTCATTGTAAGAAAAGCAGTAGCGTAGCTAGTCTGAAGGGGGCCCATAGCAAAAAACATATAAAATATCGGTTAATCAGCAAAATAAAAAAATAAATGAAGCGAGCGTTTCACAAGTCACAACGAATTTTGTTTTTAAAAGGCTCAACTTTTTTCTAAATATATTTCGTGTAAAACCGCGGCGTATAACATGTTTATAACGGAAGTGTGAATTTTAACATCTGTATCTGGCGCCAATAAACTATTTACAACATTATAATTGTGTTTATTCGCGTTTGATGCGATTACTCGTAAACCTGTGGGATGAATGACACGATTTTATATATTGAGCGTAGGACTTTTCCCGGAAAATCTGAGGTTTTATGGCTGGATATATTTTCCTCCAACTCATAATTGCTACTGCTTTTTTCTGCGCAGAAAGGAAACTAAGTACGCCATATAGTATACTTACTATACCTAATATTTCATGTAAGTGCCTTTGTTCTGTCTGTAGGAAATTTTTGTTCCGATGGTGTTTTATTGCAAGTCTGCAAATTGTTAAACAATCCATTTGTTCAACGTATTACGTCGTAACTATATTTTGTCCGATTTAAAGTAGTTATCACTATAATTGTGAAAAGATGTGAAGAGCCATGTAGAATACAATACGACCTGCAAACCTTCAAAAAAAACGCGCGTATTCCCTCTTAAGAGCCTGCTGCCAAAACGCTAGCCCCGCGTCATAAAGTTAATATACCTATCGGAATAGAGCAACAATCTCGAGCTGTCAAACGTAACCAAAATTGGTTTTCATCTGTGTGAAAAATATGTGTACGTATACACTTACACAAGCATGATTGAACATGAATTCTATGAGATTATATTGACAACGTGCGGCACGTGCCGACTGGACATCAAAAAAAGAGTGCTGCTGTCATGTATCACACGTCTCTTTTTACCACGCGGTGTTACTGATAGTGGCATCTCGCTTGCTCAGGCCTTTGTTTCTCTATTCCGCTAGGTACCTATATTAACTTTATGCCCCGCGTACACACACGGCTATCGTCCTATCATGAAACAAACAAAGGTCTACATTTTTGGTTTTTCGTCAATAACTAAAAAACTATGCGTTATAGCAAAAAATATTGTATTGTGACATTAAAGCTTATTAAATCTATACTAATATTATAAATGCGAAAGTATCTCTGTCTGGCTGTCTCGCTTTCACGCCAAAACTACTGAACCGATTGTAATGAAATTTTATACACAGATAGTCTGAAGTCTGAGAAAGGACATAGGCTACTTTTTAACTGGACACGGGTTGTAAGGGGGTGAAAATGCGTAAATTTGGTCAAATTAAGTTAGTTACAAAAATTCATAATAGATGGCGCTGTGCGTCTCCTACATCGCGCTATTACTTACACAAGCGTCTTTCTATAAGACGTAGTATCATTATATATTTGATTTTCGATTTTTTCGATTGTTATTATGTACTCTTTTACGTTATTAAATAACTCAGTACTTTATCTATGCAATGACGTAACCTTAAACCTGTCAATGATAAATAGTTTATGGGTAAAGTTGTGTAATTGGGGGGCTAAAATAATTATATACTTTAAAATTTGGCATAAATAAAGTTTAATCTTAAAAAATGAAATAAGTTATATGTGCACACTGCACAGCTGTTTTAAGGGACCAGGGTTTTTTTATAAAAGCTTTTGACACCAATTTTGTTGACATCGCGCGCTATAAACTGTAGGCCACGCGGACGAAGTCGCGGGCAACAGCTAGTTATCTATAAATTAGATTCTATACAGTTTTTCCAAATTCTCATCCGTTTTCGAACTACACGCTCAGGAAAAGTAAAAAATAAAATAAGCTTTATTTTAAATATGTAGGTATTCCTTTCTAATTCTGTTTGCAGCGACAAAATATTGTTCTTTGTATAGCCTCAGATGATGGTAAGTCGTCAATTGTTCTTGGCGTCAAGATATTACCTTCATTTTTAATTCAACCCTCACTCTTGAGGGGTCAGCTCATTTCCTGAGAATTTGGGAAAACTGTATAGAATCTAATTTATAGAGAATTTAATAAGCTTTTGTCATCATAGAATTTTTTGCTACAACGCATATCAATAAGTGTAACAGATATTTGTTGAAAAGCCCAGAAAAAATCATAATTTCGAAAAATAAAACTATCGAGTCAAAATAAGTGAATCGTGTTTTCCGTTAGGCAAGTATTAGATAAATATACAATGAGTGAATAAATCTCCATTTTATTTGTGTCAATCGTCTTCCGGGATCGTAATACTTATTAGAAAACACAGCAAAAAAAGGGAGCTTGGTCTTATAAGGCCGGCAACGCATCTGCGGATTTACTGATGTTGCGAATAAAATAAGCGACGGTGGATGCTTTCCATCAGGAGACCCGTTTGCTCGTTTGCCCCCTTATTTTATAAAAAAAAAACTTTTGACTGTTTCCTTCACCATGGACACGTGGTACTATTAATGCGTTTGGCTTTACCTTCACTCATTAACTAATTTCCTACAAACAATATATTTTTAGTTAACGACTTACTTACGCGCAGTACAATCATTTTTGCTGTAAACATTACATGACGCGTACAGGCGAATTCCGACATATTGTTGGTTCATCATCAACAGTATAAGCCGCGCATAATTACTTTTTTTTGTACAACTTCCGAACTAAATCAGGAGAAAACGGTGGAAATCTAAATATTAATTCTATTCTATAGAAGTCACGGAATTAATAATTCTTGATAGTTTAAGCACTAGATTTGGCTTCGGTTAAACCTCAGTTGTTTCCGTAGATCTCTGTTTGGATTAATTAGCCTATACTCTATGTTATGTCATGACAAAATGCTGTTTCCATTTTGGCACATAAGTAATTAAAAAAAAATCTGAAGTCATTATAATATGATCCTTTAATCATTTTAAAGATCATCAAAAATTTTGTGTTTATACATATTTATATTTTACAATCCGGCAAGTGACAACCCTGAAAATTTTATAGCCCAATTATAATTTCAACGGAAATAATGTTATAAACCCAAAAATTTGTATCTTCACAAGTCAGAAATTTAAATTCATTTTTAGCATCTCCGAAATACTTAAAACTTTGTAAACCGAAATAATTATTGCTTTTATTTTAGACAATTTTAAAATTTACCCGATATGGTTTAAATGTTACATATTATTATAAGATAGAGCCTTAAAGTAGATTTACGGCCATACTTAGAAGTCAGAGCCATTTACTATCTTCAAGTGATTAGGTACTTATCTCCAAAGTACTGTAAAGTTTGACGGCAAATGTCAAAAACTTCAGTAAGTTAAAGTTAAGTGATAATTAAATTTATTTGAGTTCAACCGTTAGGAAAAGTAAAAGAAAGTGCAGTCTATAATTTATACCACTGGAATAAAAGCGGTTTGTCGAATTTTGTACGAAACAAAAACGAAAAATTTATTGGTTATCTGACGATAGAAAATCTACCCTAGTGAATAAAAAAACATATAAAAACTTTGATTACTCTCATAAAAGTTTTTTTTCTACAAGATGCCACAATTATTTTACTTTCAATTTCTAATTACTCTGAAACGCACTCGCGTCGATTCGAAATTCAAAATTCAAAAAATCGATTTTTAATTTTTTTTTTAACTCGCGCGCTTTATTTTTATTTTTTCGCCTTGACACGACACGGGCGTTCAGTAAACTGCCACTCGGTTACTAATATAAGTTTATTTTCTGATGGCGTGGGCGGGGCGTACGCAAGTCGGTTTGTTTCAGATTTTCTGTTAATGAGACGGCTAATAACAGAGCAATGAATGTTTTCCGTGAATATTGAAAATTTGAATCACGTGCAGCTTTGAGCGTACAACACCTACTAACTAGTATGACGTGGCAATCGTAATTCTACTACCTATTAGTCATTAGTTCATTACTAAATTGTAAGTAACTTAATGCTGTTGTAATCCATACTAAGAGCGAGTTTGGTGGGTGTGGAGATATGTTTAGACCCCGGGAAGGACACAGGAAACTTTTTATTCCGGAAAAATTTGCGGTTCCCGTGCGATTTTAAGTAAACGTTAGCGCAAAAAAGGCCCGGCGACATCTAGATCTCATAATTAATTCATGAATTTAAATTAATCAATTTAGTAAGTCATACTTAATCACTACCTATATAAATTTGGTCTTAATTATGTTAACCAGGATACCTACCTCACATAATGTTTAAGATATTCTATCAAAATGTTAACAGAATAAGAACAAAATTAACTGATTTTTATATTAACTTGCTTAACTCAAACTATGATATGTTGTGTCTTACTGAAACTAATTTAAATAGTGGTATTCATGATGGCGAGCTTATAGATGACCGCTATCACGTTTTTCGAAAAGACCGTGAGTGTACCTGCTCCGAAAAGCGTGATGGTGGTGGCGTGCTACTGGCTATTCATAAAAATTTCAATGTAATCAGACAATATTCTTGGGAAAGTGGCTTGGAGGACATTTGGGTTAGCATCGTGCCTGACACTCATAACACTTCTCGGCTTAATATTTGTATTTGCTACCTTCCACCTGATCTTAGTACAAATAAAATAGATATTTTTTATTCGCACTGCCAAAGATTAATAATAAATCAATTTCCTGGCGATAATTTTTTATTAATAGGCGATTTTAATACACCAGATTATCGCTTACCTGACACACTACACGATAATCTTCCTTCTTCTTCAATAAGAACAAGTTATAAACTGCAACTACTTAATGAACTTTTATTTTCCTGTAATCTTAAGCAGCACAATCATATTAAAAATGAAAATGGTCGTTTACTGGATCTTGTCTTGTCAAATCTTAACAACTTAGATGTAAGTGAAACACATGCTATGAGTCGACTTGATAAACATCATCCAGCCTTGCAAGTCGAAATAACACAACACATTTTTTTAAAAGAATTAAGACATAACCAAATTGATCAATTAAATTTCTCTAAATGTGATATTATAGAAGTTAAAAATGAACTTAGCTTAGTTAATTGGCAAGTTGCATTATCTTCGCCTGACGTTGATGAATGTGTTGAGACTTTCTATAGAATACTTTATGGAATTTTACACAAGCATACACCTCTTTTCAAAAACAAATCCCGTAACTATCCAAATTGGTACAGCAAGTCTTTAATTTGTTGCCTCAAAGAAAAGAATAAATTTCATAAGTTGTTTAAAAAATTTAGAAATCCAAGGGATTATGATACTTTTTCCATATTACGTAAGAGATGCAGGGCTCTTACATCTGATTGTTATAAAAAATATCTTATAGCTACAGAAAAATCATTACAAAGTAATATAAAAAATTTTTGGAGATATATTAATAATAGAAAAGGACATGTATCTGTTCCAAACACTATGTCATATAAAGGGACTTTTGCCTCATCAGGTGAAGGAATATGTGAACTTTTTTCTAAATACTTTGGATCTGTTTATGATGGCAATTCGAATTTTTGCAATAATCTTGACTCTAGTAATTGCATAGCATCGCCTGACTTGTACAATAATTGTTTATCGCATATTTCTGTATCCACTGAAGATGTAGAACGCAAAATAAAAAATTTAGATAAAAACAAGGGCTCTGGTCCCGATCGCATTCCACCTAGTTTTGTCAAATGCTGTAGTAAGGAATTGTCTAAGCCTCTCTCCATCATCTTCAGTTTATCGCTAAGTACTGGTATTTTTCCGAAGCGATGGAAAATAGCCTTTGTTACCCCTATTCATAAAAGCGGCGACAAATCTAATTGTGAGAACTACAGACCTATCAGCATTTTATCTTGCCTTGCAAAACTTTTTGAATCCATTGTATACAACCATATATACAACTACATTAGGCCTATTATTTCTGACAAACAACACGGTTTCGTTAAAAACAGGTCAACAATTAGCAATCTTCTCGTATATAAAAACTACCTCTGTCAATCTTATGCACTTGGTCACCAAGTAGACGCCATTTATACTGACTTTTCGAAGGCTTTTGACAGAGTAAACCATGTCTTACTTTGTCAAAAGCTTTCGAGGTGCGGTATCAGTGGTAGCTTATTGCGCTGGGTTAGCTCTTACCTTAACAATAGAAGTCAGTTAGTTGCTCTTAAGGGATTCTTATCTTTGCCATTAAAGGTGACATCTGGAGTTCCACAGGGCTCCCATTTAGGGCCTTTATTTTTCGTAATCTTTATAAACGATTTAATTGCGCTTTTATCTTGTCATTGTTTATTGTATGCAGATGACCTAAAAATCTTCAATCAAATAAGATCTATCGTTGATTGCAACAAGCTGCAGAGGGATCTCGATGTTGTTCTTAACTGGTGTCAACGCAATCAAATGCACCTAAATATTAAAAAGTGCTCTGTCATCTCTTTCTCAAACAAACGCACAAGAATTACGTATTGTTATAATATAAACAATCAAGAACTAGCTCGATCTACAATAATAAAAGACCTTGGTATTCTATTTGATGACAAGCTTTCTTTTAAAGCCCACTACGAGCACATCACCTCAAAGGCATTTCGACTTCTTGGATTTGTTTGTAGATCTACCCTAGAATTTAAAAATCCACAAAGTCTCCTTTACCTTTTCTTTGCACTTGTCCGCAGTGTCTTGGAATATGGTAGTGTAATATGGACACCTCACTATAAAACACATATAGATTCTGTGGAGCGAATTCAAAAAAAGTGTCTTAAGATTCTCTTCTATCGGCATAAACCCGGACGCTCAGACTTGAAATATGCAGACAGGCTCCGTCTTTTTAACATTCAAACCTTAGAAACACGTCGTAAATACTTTGATTGCATTTACCTGTACAAAATTGTACATTCTGTAATAGATTGTCCTGAACTTCTTTCTTGTCTCAACTTTAATATTAAGTACAGTGCGCGCAGAGCGAAAAAAACTAATCTGTTTCTATTACAAGTTTATAAAAACAATATTTCATATTTTAACCCCATTACTAGAATGTCTCGTCATTATAACGAGCTCTTAAAAGCTGACAGTAAAGATATAGACATATTTATTCATAACATAAATAAATTTAAAAACACTTTGATGAATGCCCTTCAAGCCACTTAGCACTTAGCACTCTCTGTTGTCTCTCTTGTAACTCAAGTATTAGTCATATTGCTATCTTTGTTAATAACTTTATCTTTGTTATCTTTGTCTAATATCATTTATTTAGTATAATAATTTGTCACTCAATTTGTAATGATGTGTGCGCCTATAATTGGTACATACATCAGATCCTTACTTTGCTTCATTATTTTGTATGTGTATCAATGTATGTACTGTTGGTGAACCTTAATAAAGTAAATAAATAAATAAATTAAAGTGAAGAAACAAAAAATCACAAACCCGATGATGCTAAATTAAAATTTTTAAATCTCAAAGTACATAAAGAATGTCAGTTTACACAGTGAGACAAAAATAAGATCATCAGAACAAAAATAATCACGCGAGCCCACACAACTCCATCTATAAATATCTTAAAGGATAAGTCAATCAAAATTAACTGCGCCTCTATAAATTTCTTTGCCTATTCACATCACTTCCATAAAAACGTCAAGGTGTCAAACCGTTTGTCTGTGGCCGCATCCGGCATAGACCATAGACGAATTATTTCCTTGTAGGAACGGACGCGTTCTTCCTTTAAACGCTATTAAGAGTCGTGAATTAAAATTTATAAATAGAACACTAGGAATTTTTCTAAGGATAGGATTGTTGACTTTAGAGTGTAGGCAAAGAGTGTGCTGATTTACAGCATAAATACGTCATATTCACTTCTTATCAATAAGAATATTTACACAACAAACAACTTGACAAGATCTACTTGTCTAGCACATTAGAAGGTTTTTTAATATGGGCTCCCCAACTGTTAATACGCCACTGCTCACAAAAATTTGTGGCTCCCTCTTTCTTGTTTTACATTTAATAATACAAAACAAAAACTCACCTCTTCTATAGAAGATGAAAGGAATCCAGAACTGAAACAAACAGAAGTTAAGTTTAATACAAATAAGTGAAAAATATACTATGTATTCAAAAGTCTACAAGCGAAAAGTTTTTGTGGTACTCAGCAAAGTAAAATTTTGACAATTTAGGTATATCTCTGGCTGAATTTTTTTTTTTTATTTTGTTACAGAAACTTACCAACAACAAAGAGAACTTTTTTGTTTCTTCTCCATCCTAAAGTATTTTATCACTTTTTATCACGTCTTACAAAATCATTTTAATTTTTCCACTTTTATTCAAACTATACTCATTGAAGGACTGGCTATTCTTTAGAAAGTAAAATACGTAATGCTGTATTCAAATGAATAATCATAATTATTAATTACTAATTATATAAACCATATCCATATAATGACTAATGATGCTTATTTACTTAACTTTCCGAAAAAGACACAAGATAGTTGCATCTCTTTCAAACATTTAAACTGCATTTTTTCACGTTCGAATTTGGAATATTTTTTAAATCAAGTGTAATCCATACTAATATTATAAATGCGAAAGTGTGTCTGTCTGTCTGTATGTTACCTCTTCACGCCCAAACCGCTGAACCGATTTTCTGGTCGTAGAGACACTTTGAGTCCCGGGAAAGGACATAGGATACTCTTAATCCCGGAAAAATGTACGGTTCCCGCGCGATGAACGAATTTTGGCGCAACGAAGTCGCGGACGTCATCTAGTTACTAAAATGTTTGTCACTAAACAGTAAACGATCACGACCTATATTATAGTCTCCAAACTAGATTTCTAGGTCATATAACAATCTAAAACTAGATTTATCCTGAACTATATGACGGAACTATCACATATTTCAATCTTAAACTTAAACAGCAAAATATATTTTAAGCTATTGCATAAATTATCTTTTATCGCGGGATTTGAGCGCGGCGACCGAATGAAGAAGTTTCGTAACGAAAAACCCTAACACTGCGCGGTGCGGCGTTGCCAGACTTCGGCACGGTGTTTGTGTGAGTGCGACTATACGTATGCGACTTCAAAAATTGCATAAGTTGATATAAATGCTATTATAACTTTACCGCAGCAGTCCCCGAGTGCCACACGTATTCCTATATATATAAAAGAAAGTTGTGTTAGTTACGCCACTTATAACTCAAGAACGGATGAACCGATTTGGCTGAAAATTGGTGGAGAGGTAGCTTAGAACCAGGAATAGCACATAGGATACATTTTGTCCCGGAAAAATGTACGGTTACTGCACAATATACTTTTATGATTTGCGCGTAAACTATTCAATCGATTGTGATGAATTTTGGTATGGAGATACTTTGAGTCTCGGGAAAGGACAAGGGATACTTTTGGTCCCGGAAAATGTACGGTTCCCGCACAATAAACTTTTGTCAAAAACGGATAAACCGATTTGGCTGAAAATTGGTGGAGAGGTAGCTTAGAACCAGGAAACGGACATAAGATACATTATGTCCCGGAAAAATGTACGGTTACTACACAATATACTTTTATGATTTGCACGTAAACTATTCAATCGATTTTGATGAATTTTGGTATGGAGATACTTTGAGTCTCGGGAAAGGACAAGGGATACTTTTGGTCCCGGAAAATGTACGGTTCCCACACAATAAACTTTTATGATTTTCGCCTAAATTATTCAGTCTATTTTTATGAAATTCGGTATGGAGACACTTTGAGTCTCGGGAAAGGACAAGAGATACTTTTTGTCCCGGAAAATGTACGGTTCCTGCACAATAAACTTTTATGATTTTCGCTTAAACTATTTAATCTACTTTGATGAAATTTGGCATGAAGATACTAATTTTAATCTATTGTTTTCTTAATTATACCAATTCGAATTAAATAATCATCGTTAAGACAGGACAACGTCTGTCGGGTCAGCTAGTTTATAATATTTTCACAAAACTGCCGCTTAACCACACATTTTTAACACCCCCCCTTCTCATAGTGCAAAAAAAAGCTTGTCAACTTGGTCCACTCCATTGACACCTCAATGTGTTGAGGTGTCAATGCTAATATTATCGATATCACCTTTGACACAACTAGTACCAATTGAGAGTCACTCTAATGAAAATTGTGTAATGTACCAACTATAACACAGAAGATGCGCAATGACATCTACATGGTGTTACAGACTAGTGTTTCCACGATATAATATCCATACTTAATATTATAAGTGTGTCTGTCTGTCTGTTACCTCTTCACGCTCAAACCGCTGAACAGATTTTGCTGAAATTTGGTATGGAGATACTTTGAGTCCCGGAAAAGGACACAGGATACTTTTGTTCCCGAAAAAATGTACGCTTCCCGCGCGATAAACGAGTTTCGGCGCAACGGAGTTGCGGGCATCATCTAGGTATTTTAGATTCTAGTTATTAATAGTCTTTGCGCGTACGTTTGCCTCGACTCCGTACGCGCAAAATGACAAAATCATTGTTACGGGAAAAAAAGTATCCTATAATCTTTGTAAAAGCGGTTCAGCGGTTTGGGCGTAAAGGGGTAACAGACAGACACACTTTCGCATTTATAATATGTATTAATACTGTAGGTACTCGGCGAAACATGGCGGTAGCGGTCATTGCCTTATGGCTGGTTTACACGTATTAAGTAGATAAGTAGTAACTAAATTTTAACTTAATTTGAAGTGCCCGAAATGTGTCGAAAGTGGCAAGCCCCGCCTGCCAACATAACAGAAAATAGTCAAAATTCAAATTTCCTTGTTACTTGTTGTACTTAACTAAATTTTAACGTGCTACTTACTACTAAATTTTGTGTTTACATGCAATAGGTAACTTAAAATTTAGTTAAAATTTAGTTAACTACTTATCTACTTAATACGTGTAAACCAGCCCTCAGTATTAAAAACTTGCTATATAAACCGCGATTGACAATGAAGTGTCAGCAGGGCAATCGCGCTAAATTTATTCAACTGAACCGCAAGTGAAACTCGGAGGTTGATCAACTTTTGGAACGATTCGGTATCGCGCTAACGTTTTGACAGCTAGTTGAGACGTTACTGAACCTCAGCCCAAGCGCAAACGCTGTCAAAACAAAAAGTTGATACAATGCAACTTCTACTCGCACGTTTCTGAAACGTTTCTTATTTTAGTGTGTTAAATTAACAAAAATCGATGGAAAAATATAACATAGGCTATAATTAAATTATAATATAAGCTTATGTTTTACTTCAAAGCTGTAAAATAACATGCTACGGTCTATGTTTTGTTATTTGAGTTTGTTAAAAAGTGAATTGAATTTTGACATTACTTCTTTACGTAAATGTTTTCTGCGCCACAAAAAACTTTTCTCACAAGTCACAACTCACAAGTCACTATTCAAAACTTATATGGCGTTTGTAAAATGTAGTAAAACAATATTATGAATTCAACTACGTAAATTAAAAACTCCAAGTAATAATCATTATTGATCATAAGTACCAAGACGTACCAAAACAACTTCACTCGTGTCATATTCATCCATATGTAAATAAACAATTTGTCAATTGACCAATTAACGCATCGGAAAAAATTTGTTCATATTTAAGCCAATCAAAATTAAATCAGAAGGGCGCTGATTGGTCCGCTGCAATGTCTGTCTAAAGGTCAAACGTTACGCTTCGTTCGAGTTCCATCTAAGGTTGAGTTACGGTTGAAACGCTAGCACGATACTGAAATTTGCTCAGACGCAGCGGAACCGATCCGTAACTGAACCACAAACAAAGCAGATGTGAACCTGAATTGAAACGTTTAAAAATAACGCGATTGCCCTGCTGATGTTGTCAATCGCGGCTTTGTATAGAAAATGACAAGTTTTTGACAGGGAGTCAATGACCGCTACCGCCATGTTTCACTGAGCACAGTATAGTATCGATATCATCAAAATCGATCAAAAGATATACTACATAAGTAACGTAGTATTAAATAGATTTTGGATAGTCAGATGTCAAGAAAATCAGGGGGGCTAAAATGGTCGCAGTTTCAAAATTGCAATTCCTCTAAAATCAATTCAGAAACTGAATCGTCAAAACAGTCAAACTGACGAATGTCAAATTACAGAGTAACCATTTTGTGATTTAAAAAAATGAATATGTTTATGATTCATAATATGATTCTCCAAAGCGACCATTTTAGCCCCGCAGTTCAGTGCTTTACGCGTTAGGAGCCAAAGTATTTTAGGAGCACCCCGTATACTACAATAATAACAATCGTAATATCTATGAGTTCTGTCATCTGTGACACACATTTGTGCCATACCATCTATCTATCTATTACATACGTACTACGGTCTACGACACCTCTTTACTCTTAAAACGCTAAATCGATTTTGATGTTTGTATGGGGATGCTTTGAGACACGGAATAGGATATAATATGACACTTTTTAACCCGGTAAAATGTACTGTTTCCACGCGATAAACGAATTACGTATTTTGACAAAGCCACGATAAATAATAGCTAGCCCTTTGATTAGTAACACACATATAGATATAGCCGCTATAAAGTATATTTTAATGGTCACTATAATTTATCAACTGTTATAGATTTTAGTCAATGAAGTCTGATAAGCTTAGTCACTTCTAGAATTTTGTGTGCATGTATTTGGTCAAATAATATCACTTCATATTAATGCTATTAAAAAATCCCGTTTTTGGAAATCAGTTAAAAATCATAGAAACAACCTATCATAAGTTTCAAATCTTACTTATAACTTTCATCTTTATATTTTACTTTAAGTCCTAATTCTCACACACTAAATTTTTTTTTTTCATAACACACAAAAAAAACTTTTTTTTTCCTAACACTAGTACACTATTTTTTTAAACACGTCCACTATTCGCACTAAAATCACACAGACTGATAGCTTATCAAGAGATATAGTCTCTGCCTCCCACTCAACCTTATCGCTATGCTAATACAGTTCAAAATACGAATAAGATAAGCGATGAGGTCATCAAACGATAGCCATTATCATTAGTTAATTGCATATTATTTAACTTTAAATATTTGTGTGACGGTCTGACTCGGCGAATGTTGTTTTGCCATAGTCCAGTACCAGATGACGCCTGCAACTCGTTGCGCCAAAATTGTATCTTGCAGAAACCGTACATTTTTCCGGGATAAAAAGTATTGTAAGTATGTCCTTTCCCGGGACTCAACGTATTATATATTGCTAGGTATAGAGACCTAGCAAAATCAGCGCAGTGGTTTGTGCTTGAAGTGGTAACAGACAGACAGACAAAATATTTTTGCTAGATAATTTTAATAAGTAGTAGCCTACAAAATAAAAACAATAACTTACCTGCACATCTGGCGTTCTATACTATCACTCATTTGCAAAAAAAAAAACATATAGTCTGTTCAGAATTATTCTACCTCTGATTAAACCTATGTCATCACATCACATCGCTTTGATTATAAGCCGAGTTAATACATCTACTAAATAGATATTGTGCATTGAGATACCATTGACTAGTCAGACACCACTAGCTAAATAGCGGCAAAATGGTATTTGGTCCTTAGGGCTGTATAAATAGTCAGTACTTACATTACTTACTTACATTTTTAATTTCTCCTTCAGTTCTAATACATTTCCAAGCTGTTGGCGCAAAGCGGCAGTCATCCCTATACCAAAAATTTAGTCACCTACGTCTCCTTCTTACTTCCGGCCCATATCCATTCTTCTTTTCCTATCCAAAGTCCTCGAGCGCCTTGTATATCAACAAGTAACAACTAAGCTCCTTTATTAATAACAACGGTCTACTCAGTCCTCTCCAATCTGGTTTTAGACCCGGCCACAGTACGGTTACTGCCCTAGCTAAGGTCTCTGATGATGTGCGCCGAGCCATGTCAAATCAGCAACTTACAGTGTTAGCTCTACTGGACTTTAGCAATGCTTTCAATACCGTTGACCTTGATATACTGATAGCAATGCTAGGCGCACTTCACGTCTCTGATCCTGTTCTTGAATGGTTCCGCAGCTATCTTTTTGGTAGGTCCCAATGTATAAGGGCCAATGATCAGATGTCTGGTTTCTGCAGGTTGTCTGCTGGCGTGCCTCAAGGTGGTATTTTGTCTCCTCTCCTTTTTCCATATTCATTAATTTCCTCACTCCCCTCCTATCTTGCTTCTTCCATCTTTATGCGGATGATCTCCAAATTTACACCCACGCTCCCGCCAATGATCTTAAATCTGCCATTGTAGCAATTAATAGAGATCTTGCAACGATCCTTCGTTGGAGTCAATCTCATGGCCTAATTGTCAATCCCACCAAGTCACAAATTATAATTATCGGAGGATCGAAACAACTTAACCGGCCTGATTACAATTCTTTGCCTACCATATCTTTTGATAATGTGACACTGCATTACAGTGGAGTTGTTAAGAACCTGGGTGTTTATTTTGACTCGGCCCTTAAATGGTCTCACCACATTTCTCAGGTTAGTCGTAAGCTCTTTGCTGCGGTGGGGTCACTTAACCGGTGGAAGAATTTACTCCCTATTAACACTAAGGTCGAGCTTGCTCAGTCCTTACTTCTACCAATTTTAGACTATGCAGACGTTTGTTCTATAGATCTTAATGAGGAATACCTAAATAAACTAGAAAGGTTGCAAAACGTCTGCATTAGGTTCGTGTATGGGCTGCGCAAGTTTGACCATGTCTCTGAATACCGTCAGCGGCTTGGTTGGCTGCCCATCAGGCTCCGTAGGGAAGAACATGTCCTTGTGTTACTATACAATATCCTGTTTGATCCACGTACCACCAAGTCTTACCTTAAGGACTGTTTTTGTCTTCGTAGCAATGACCCAGGGCGTACGTTAAGATCAGCGTATAATAATAAGCTTCTTGTACCAATAGCTAAGTCCGGATAATTGCAGACTCCTTTGCTGTGAGAGCTATGCACCTGTGGAATGATCTTCCACGCGACATCCGTGATTCGAGATCAATTGCCATATTTAAATCGAATCTACATCGACATCTTTGGAACAAAGTCACACGCAAAATTTTTAAAATAGTAATATAAGTACTAGTTAAATTTTTTTTTTTATATAATAAGTAGTATTGTTATATATATATATATATATATATATATATATATATATACCTTAATTCCTTATTTAATAATTATTATCTATTTATTTATATTTTAATATTATTATTATTTGTAATATACCTTAATTCCTTATTTAATAATTATTATCATCATGTACTTAAGTCTAAAAGATTAAAATATTATACTTATAGTTTAACTTATTATGTTTATTTGTCCGTAGTATAATATATATAGCCTAAACAATTATCTCAATGTAGTACATATTTTATTTAAGTAATCCATTTATTACTTATAATTACCCTGCTATTTATTTATTTTTTGAACTCTCCTGCCCTTCAGGGTTGCCTGGAAGAGATCGCTTATAGCGATAAGGCCGCCCTTGCCCACATTAATGTCTTAGTTTTAAGTACTGTAAGTCTGATTGTATACCCATTGTTTATGTGAGCAATAAAGTGTTTATCTATATATCTACTTAAGATGCGACCCGGTCTCAAGACGCGATTCGGCTCTGTGATTGGTCCAAATTTTAACAGCCAACCAATCACAGAGCCTGAACCGTGTCTTGAGACCGAGATGCATCTTGAGTACTGACTATTTATATCAGCCTAGGATTTGATAGGTAACTTAAGAACCCCAGGCCCCAAATAATCGAATGTTGGCCACGCACAAAATCGTCGACGTTGAATAAAAACTCGAGGACGACATTGTTTAATTGGTTGACAATTGCGCGTCACTCTCTTGCTTTAGGCATGCGATCTTAGGCCGGTATATAATATAATATAACTAGCTGTCCCGGCAAACGTCGCTTTGCCAAAATATATTTGCCATATTATTTTATTGAAGTGACTAAATTAGTATGTCACCATGGCAACGTCGATCGCTATCCCGTCGCACAAACATGGTCGCCGTCTGTCTCAGGTTGTAATAATTTACTATTATTTATTCAACAAATGCACTTATCAATATATAAAGTACCCAGTAGCCGATTCTCAGACCTACTGAATATGCATATAAAATTAGGTAAAAATCAGTAAAGCCCTTTCGGAGGAATTCGTGGACTAACATTGTGACACGATAATTTTATATATAAGATAATATAATATATAATATCTATGGACACGCTTCACACCACGTCAGTCTGGCCCCGTGCTAAGTACCTGAAGGACTTGTGTTACAGGTACCAGACAACGGAAATATATTTAATAATTTTATGCTATACATATATTTAAGATTTTTATTATTCAGTAAGAGTTTTATTATATCAGTGCAGCGGGCTCGCTTGCTGCGTTTGCTGAGCTGGGGCCAATTTTTGGCCTCACACAGCATTAAATAGTATATTAATTTTGATTTATAGGCGAACTGTACTACTGACTTATATTATAATGTATTGTGTGATGCTAAAAATAAATCCATTCTTATTCTTATTATATCATACACATATTTAATACACATCCAGACCCGGGAACATTGAAAACATTTTGTTCCGTCGGCGGGATTCGAACCCGCGACCCCCGGCTTGAGCGTCCAACGCGCTTACCACTGAGCCACAGAGGTCGTCGATATAATAATTAATTATTTGGCTTCAATTAGCCCCGTATTAATAAAAAAAATGATTTTTGATAAATAATAACAGGGAAGGAAATGAATAACGGGTGTCTAGCGCTGGTATCTCAATGCACCGCCCTAATAGAAACATCCTGTACTCACCTATCCTCGTATATCGTCGAGTTAGTCATCACGTAGCTGCCGTCCAAATAGCTCGAATCCTCGACGTACTCGCGCGGGCTGTCAACCTGACACCTGTCAAACTGACGGCTGTCAACCTGACTCCTGTCAATTACAAAATTTCTCCTTAGTCTATAGTCCATTTGTAGATAGTATTATGTGCAACTATATTAATTAGATGCCGCAGGCAACTCCGTTGCGCTTAATTCGTTTATCGCGCGGGAACCGTACATTATCCGGGATAAAAAGTATCCTATGCTTTTCCCGGGACTCAAACTGTTTCCATACCAATTTTCAGCAAAATCGGTTAAGCGGTTTGGGAGTGAAGAGGTAACAGACAGACAGACAAAATCTGATAGACAGACATATTTTTTTACCTCATCAAATTACTGACATTCCTTATGATTTTTTTAAAGAACAAGAAGAAGGCACCTGTCAAACTCCACCGGCGACCTGTCAACGGGTGACAGCTGACAGCTGTCACTGCGGTCGCGGTTTCGCTGGTCCCAGAGCTTCTTCGTCTCGTCCTGCGCTCGTTTCTTCAGTTCGGAAATCTTCTCTCGTTCGTTCTCGATCACTTGGCAACCTAGGAATGATAAAGGCATTATAATATCGACAGAGCAAGTATGGAACGGATGCATCGCAAAAAAGGCTAATAAAAAGTTTCACACAAACATTATTGCTTAATTAAGCTATACAAGGTTTTGTCCTTGAATTGTAAAAGTTAAATAGACAATGACAATATTATTATACCATCAGAGAATTCGATTCATTGACAGATGGCGCGCCTACGTTATTTGGTCGCGTATTGTCAAACTCAGCCGAGAGATCACAATTAACATGAATTGACATGGTCCGACCAAATGACGTTGGTCTATCAACTGCCTAGGAATCAATTTCCTCGGATATACCATCAAATAAATTGATTAACAGGCAGATGATGGACCTGTGTCATTTGGTCGGTTTATGTCAATTTAATATGCAACCAAATTACGTGGGTTCGCAATCTGCCTTGGAATCAACTTCTCTGATAATACTCATTTTTACGTACTGAACGACTATATTATTCTAGTATTTCAACATACCTTGTTCTTCTAGCATTTCCATTCTCTTCCTCTCGATCTCCATTAGGCTGTCCAAAGTTCGTTTCCCCAGCGAACTCATGTCCGTATCACTCGAAAGAATCGGAGCGTCCATTGTCACCTTAGATATCCTATCTATGTCATCTTGAGAGGGTATTTTATTCGAATCCGTTATTTTTTTTAAATCCCCAATTTTGACACTCGGTTCGTCTCCGCAGCTCTTCCTGTGCCGTATTTTGACGTTTCGTTCTGTCAGTTTGACGTCGTCGGTGACGTTTATATTTTTTAATTCGTCTTCTTCTTTTATCGAGTTACTTTTGTCTGGAGACAAGGATTTGGCTTTCACGTACTTATTTTCGGTGGCTATTGGAATTGTGTTTTTGACGTATCTGTTTTTAGCGTCGTCTTCTTTTGTATCTTTTGGCGTTTCTTTGTTTCTTTTTATGGAATCTTTTTTAATAATTTTGCCTAACGCTGCAAAAGTTGGTATCTTCGAAGAGGAATTACTTTTGATTGGTCCGTTTTCTTTTTTATCTTTCTTTTTCGAATTTCTTAGACTATTAAACCTGTCCATATTCGTATCTACTTCTATATTATCATTGTAGAAAATATTCTCGTTCAAACTTTGCGACATAATATCTATCTTTTCCGGTTTCTTCTTATCTTTACCTTTTCTTTTTAGAGAATCGAAATTCCTCTCCCAGAATCCTTTCTTCTCTTTAACTTTAGACGGACTGTCGAATTCTTTTCTATCGATATCAACGATCATCGACTGGGACATTTGATCTATCGAATTGAATTTATCATTGATGATCTTAGTTTGATCTTCCAGCTTGATTTTAGCGACATCTAGATCATCGCTATCAGAGCTCTGGGGAGAATAACCAAATTCACCAGATTTTGCTCGCGTTTGGTCTGTATAAAACGCACTATCGGGTGACTGAGTTCTTTCTACATCGTTTAGTTTGTTAACTATTGGTCTCAATTCTTTTTCCACCGTCTGTACTTTGCCAGTCAAAGTTTCAACTTGATTCAACAGTTTCACATACTCTGCGTGTAATACTTTAGTTTCACCCACAGCTGAAGTCAAATTATTGTTTGCTTCGGATTTTAGCGTTAGTATTCTCGTTTTTTGCGCTTCGATTTTCTTTGTAAGCAGTGTAATTTCGTTTTGCAGGTCTTCTCTGTTCGCTAATCTGTAAAACAAGGAAAGTATTACTATATTAAGTATTATTACTGTAACAAAACATTTAGAAGATTTATCAAACGAGTAGGCCGACCATTATTATTTTGCTCTATGAGTATGGAGTGTAGATGAAAGGAGAACTATCTTATATGGGGGATATTTGAAAAAGTGTCCAGCTGTACGCAGTAAATAACAGTTGAAAGTGTCCAGCTGTCCGCAGTAAATAACAGTTGAAAGTGGCGCTAGCTGCAGCAAAGGGTATAGAATGAATGTAGCCGTTGGTGAAAAATACTTAATAAATAAATAAAATAAATAACAAAATAAATAATGCCAGTATATTTTAAAATATATAACCTAAAATAGCTGAAATAAAAGCTGCTAAATGATTTAAAATTTACCCTGTTACTACTGTAGCGCCAATTTAACGCCCTAATTTAACTCATTTCAGCGGACACTTATTATATACAGAGAGAGTTCTCCTCTATCTACACGCCATGTCTATGAGGCCGACTCACAAAAGACTTCGTTTATAATTTTGACGTAGTATGTCACATCAGCCGGCGCGCGCGTTAGGTTGTGAAACATGTTGAAAGCATAAAGTTAATATACCTATCGGAATAGAGAAACAAAGGCCTGAGCACAATGATATTGTATGTTACTAACGTAACTAGATTGGCAGTCTACGACAGAAACGCGTCACCACTTTGAAGATGCCTGCAGGCATATCTGCCATACATAATGACATAATAACATTATGAAGTGACATTGTCTTTTGGGCTATCAAGTGGTTACGCATTTTTTGCATCAGTTTGTAAGACATTGCCACTCTAGTATTTTAGAAACTCATTGCCTGAGCAAGCGAGATGTCACTATCAGTAACACTGCGTGGTAGAAAGAGAAGCGTGATTTGAGGTTGCATAGCTTTTTTTTCATCTGTTTGACAGTCTGTCTGACCCTGGGCCGATCGTTGTCAATTTGGGCTCTCAGAAAAATTGAAATTTTAAGTTAAATAATGAATAATTTTTAGAAATACTGCTCTAGAAACATGGTTAAATGTTTGTGGAATGATTCTGGATCCACACATCGAAAAAACCCGGACAAATATTCATTTCACAGGTGAATTATTCTACATCGACAGGACCTAGTTTTAAGTTTATTTTTGCCAATTCCCTACGAGTTATTGGTATTTTTACGTCCGTGTTCACTTCTGTATATGTTTAATTATATGGAAAACATAACTTGACTAGCCATGGTGCACAATTTAAGGATATTTTGTGTAAACAATTTTCATCTATTTTACACTAGGGCTGCATCAAGTTATCGATAAGTTGTATCGATATGAAAATATTTTTTAGTTAAGTATACTAATTATCTAGGAATGTTGAAATGATAACATACTCATCTGTAGTTTATAATTAGTTTAAGTATATTAATATACTATTATACATAATTTATCGTTTCAAGGTTCCGCACCCAAAGGGTAAAAAGTCCTAGTAGTAGGGTCCCGCAGCCCGCTCTACTACTAAGACTTCGTTGCCTGTCCGTCTGTCCATCCGTCCGTCCGTCTGTCTGTCTCCAGGCTGTATAACAAGAACCGCTGTATTAATAGACTTCTGAAATTTCCACAGATGTAATGTCATTCTACATCCAATATGGCTGCTCATCCAAGATGAGTTAAGTCCAAGATAAGGGGAATAGTTGAAAGCACTTCTGCAAGATGGGCATCAAATAAAAGGGCTCATTGAGAGTGAATTGAAAATTAAGGCCGTCCCCCGAGCAAACGACCTTGGCCATACATTTGCCGCGTTGCCGAGATCGCACCAAAACCCTATTATTTTTACTTATCTTAGTTCAAAATTATCCTAAAAAATTTAAAACGGGGAATATGTAGTTTATGATATTGTCGATCTATTGGCGTGAGTTTCAAATAAAAGTAATTTGTAAATGCTAAGGAGATGTCAGATGTATGCTTGAATTTTAATAAATTGGTACTACTTTGGAAGCTGAATCATGAGTATAATAAACAAAAATAGAAAACTTGAAACGGAGAAAGGAATGTTGATATACTGAATATTATTGCTGTATTTTTATTATAACTTTGTAGCTTTCAGATTATGAGTTTATAAGGTTTTAAATACGGTCAATTACGGAATCTCCGGAAGGAACGCCCCCCGAATAGGGTCTAGTGAAGTCGTGTCGTGTACTGATGTCACGTAACGTAACCTGTCGTGTCGAATCGTGTCATGACATATTGTCGTGTCGTATCGTGCCGGGTTTAATAAAATGCCCGGTGTAAACCGGTCACCCTTCATGCGCGAGTCCGACTTACACTTGGCCAATTTTTCAGATTTCCTGCTGACCTGGATACCAGAAATTCATGGCTTAAAATAATTAACCGTCCAAACTGGACTCCGAAGAAAAATTCATGCATACTTAATTATGTAACATTTTACTTCAAAATTACAATTTTATTACAATTATATCTATCAGTTTCAAAATTACAATTATATCTATGCAGTTTTATTTTATCCCATTTTATTATTTTTACAATCTTACAATAATTATTATTCCATGATCGATATTTTGTCGAATTACAAGATGTTTGTACATAACTGACACGCACACGTAAACATAATTGTATACACAGATGTAAATCAAATTTTGGTTAAGCTTGACAGCTCGGGATTGTTTCTCTATTCCGATAGGTATTACCTTTATGGTTGAAAGTGACAGTCGCGCCCAACTCGCGTATATTCGCTTGTTTGTTTGAAGTCGAGGTACTCCTTAGTTCTACTTTGGTATAACCACTGAGCTAAAGAGGCGACCTCTATGGCTCAATAGCTATGCCCACATTATGTAATTTCATCTTCAATTTTCGTCATCTTCTTTTTATTCAACTTTCGTTTGGCATATTCAATAATTGAATGCATCAAGAAGTGTCATAGCGAGCGCTACGATTTCAACGCGCGTCACGGGCATGCCTCACGTTCGCCGTTGACTGCGCTATAACGCATGCCCTTGATGAACAAAAAAAGGCCCAGTGTGGACAAAGCTAAAGGTACAATTCCGTGCATCGCGATCGATCGCGGTCGCGCACGACCTACGACTGTCGTCGGCCGCTCGCGACCATAGTCAGCGTATGAAAATGTATGGCACCGATTCCGAGGCCCGCGACTGACGCGCGCAGCCTACGACTGTCGTAAGCCGCGCGCGACCGTGCCATATAACTTTGACACGGTCGCGCGGGACCTACGACTGTCGTAGGTCGTGCGCGACCGCGATCGATCGCGATGCACGGAATTTTACCTTAATGGCTATTAACTCTACTCACAACTCAGACTCCTCCTCCAGATGTTGAAATTCCAAGTCCTCGTACAGTTTGGTCTCGTTGTCGAGTATGTCTTGCGCGTTCTGTAACTCCTCTACTGTCGCCGCGCGTTGTTTCACGTCTCTCTCGATTCTGGAAAAGACAAAAAAAACATTCACTTTTTAATTAAAACCCTTTTACTAGCTTCACTTGTAACTATAGGTCTACCAGAATCGAATGGCAATTTTTGACAGCAGATTTTTATAAAATATCCTTGATCATTGGATAAATTTCTATATTTGCATGTAAAACATAATCAGCCACTATTATCAAAATGTTTTGTTCCAATTACCACGGTATTGCTAGAGTCAATTTATTTTCTCACTTTTTGCAATCAGAAATATTCTGGTAGATCTATACATAGTTATTACCTTGTACCCTAAAGTGTTATTACTTTGTTAAGAAAAGATAGATGGCGCTCTCGCGGCAGTAAACATCAGCTCCGTACGTTTATTTTATCTTTAAAAAAGTTCAAATAGCCTAAACCAGTGAAAAAGTAAAAAAAACTGAAGCGTAGTTAGTGAATACTCGGTAGTCGGTGTAAATGTTATTCAAAGTGTTTGTCGCTGATTAAGCAAGCAATGCACAAATAAAACTGTGGACATTTCAGTGGCAATTTACGAATAGGGACACATCGTTTTCAAAATTTAACTAGTGCTCCACTGTAACAAGCGAGTAGACTCTCCTTAATTATAACGGTACGGAACTCTCGCGCAAGGAGAGTTCCGTACCGTTATATAGCTTAAAAATAGGCCAAAAATTCTATTTTTTTTGTACGGGAGCCCCCCTCAAAATTTTATTTTATTTTAATATTAATTACTGAAGTACAAATTTAATCAAGGATTTTGTGAAAGTTTCAAGTGTCTATTTGTTACCATTATTGAAATCGAGCAAAAAAGGATAAAAAAATCACGTTTTTGTATGAGAGGCCCCCTTAAATTTTTAAATTATTTTGTTTTTAATATTTGTTGAATGTTCTTATAGCGGCAACAGAAAAACACAATCTGTGAAAATTTCAGAAGTCTAGCTATAGCGGTTCTTGAGATACAGCTTGCTGACAGACAGACATCAAGGTCTTAGTAATAGAGTCCCGTTTTTACCCTTTGGGTACGGAACCCTAAAAACAATAAAAATCACCAAAATTCAAATTGCCCTTCCGATATAAGACCGCAGAACCGCTACCATCTAGCGGACAGCGGCGAAACTAAAACGACAAACGTCTGATGAGATTGATCTTAGACCTAATAGTTCCGAAACTTTCCAGCAGAGGCCGCAAGCAATCACAATTTTATATAATACGAGCTTTTGCCCGCGGCTTCACTCGCGTTAAGAAGTATTTTATATACAAACTTTCATCCCCTATTTTAACCCTTTTGGGTTGGAATTTATCAAAATCCTTTCTTAGCGGATACCTACGTCATAACATCTACCTGCTTGCCAAATATCAGCCCGATCCGTCCAGTGGTTTGGGCTGTGCGTTGATAGATCAACATGTCAGTCAGAGTTTACCTTTGAGTTTTATATATATATAGATAATATTTTATAATAATTATATTTTTAATTTCTTATTTACCATTTAAAACAAGACATATTACAAATATTATGGCCCGGGAGCCAGGTAAATTTTTGGTCAATGATTTCCTCCCGGGCGAAACTTTGTACACTGTATAAGAGACTTATACTATGAATACTCGCGACCGTCAGCTGCGACTCCGTGGGTGGGGTGGGCACTGGGCAGTGGCAGCCTCCCACCCATGAAGAAAAAAAATTTTCAGTCATTTCCTCTCATTTGAAAATTTATCAGAGTACAGTTTATGTAGTATTTTGAAAGAAAAACATAGTCATCTGAACATTACACGGTGGATTATACGTCAGCTGGCTCCTTGAATTAAAAAAAATAAATATTTTCAATGATTTCCTCTCAGCTAAAAATTTACCTGGTGATCGTTTATATGCTACTATGAATGAAAATTAATGTCAGCTTGCTGTATATCAGTGGAAAGTTTGTCAGCTGGCACCTTGAAAGGTGTAAGGCAACAGCATCTATACTACTAAAACTTATCAGCTGACGACTTTTCCACTGACTTACAGCTGGCTGATTTTTTAAATTGTTTACTAGAGTATTTTAACAATACTCTGATAAATTTTCAAATGGGAGAAAATGACTGAAAAAAAATTTTTTTTTTCTTCATCTTTTGGAGGCTGCCACTGCCCACCCCACCAACGGAGTCGCAACTCGCAGCTGACTGTCGCTAGTATTCATAGTATAAGTCCCTTATTCATTTTACGAAGTTTCGGTTGGGAGGGTCTTGGTCACGAAAATCTGTTACTGGCCCCAGGTCTATTACATAATATATCACCGAGAAACCACGAAGGTTTATTAAGATGATATAAGTTAACACCAAATGATTTAAAACTTAAATAAACCGTTAGGGCCGATTCACACCGGATCGGCAGCGGCCGGCAGCGGTCGGCAGAGGCGCGATCGGCAGCGGCGCGAAGAGCACTTTTAGTGTGAAATAATTTTAAACTTTATTTACATACATATAAGTACTAGTATCGCTTGAAAACTTCTAAAAGATGCGCCGCTGACGGCCGCGCAGCTGCCAGCGGGGCCTCGAGCCCTTTTAGAAGTTTTCAATTTATAACAAGCTACATAAGAAATTGCAGTTACTTATGGTTTGTTAACAGATTAGTATAAATTATACATATTTATAATTATATACAATAAGTCTGCCCTTCAATACATATATATCAATCACACAGCCGCTGCCATCTAGCGGACACCACCGAAACTAAAACGACAACCAACCGACAAGATAGACTTAATTAGTTCCGAAACTCACCAGCAGAGAGCACAAGCTATCACGATTTTATAAATTACAGATATCTATTATATAAGGTCAGCGCATAGTAATTATAATCATTAATCAACAATGTCAAACAAAAATTCTGCGAAACTATGCGCGGGATGCCCAAATATTATAAAAGACCGAGAATTTCTGTCTTGCTTCAATTGCAAATCAACCTTTGATTTACTTTGCGCCAGTGTCTGCGAAAAAAACTAACAAAGTCATGACTAACGAACAGAAAAAAGCGTGGACCTGTCATGTCTGTCGTTGCAAACAACCTAAAACCGACAACAGCAATACTCCAATACGTCCGCACAATGAAGGTGTGGGTCCACCGCACCGCACGCACTACGCACGTGCGTCAAGCTTTGCTTTGTAAGAAAATATATGTGACTGTGTCCACTGCAACCCACGGACACGCTACGCACGAATTGACGTAGTCAAAGTAATAAAAACGTGCGCCGCGTGGACGTACACAAACTAAATTTACGGGTGGCTCCCATACAACAAACGTGATTTTTGACGTGACGTCTTATAATTCGATATGGGCTGCGCGCACGAAAAAACATGACGCAATATGCAGCGTTACCTCGCTCTGAGGCGTTCCATTTAAGGCTACGACGTTGTCACGTTCAACTATCGTCAGTAAACCGACTTTACAGACAACCGAATTCGAGTCGAGTTCGAGTTCGACACAAAACACTACTCTCCAACCGTCTTTTTTGCTCTATATCAGTAATGGCAACAGGTAGGCACATTATATTTTCAGGAAGGTTTTTATTGTATGCCTACTTCAATCCCAAAGACTATCCGGCACTTATCAGGAAGTGATTAAACAGGCCCATATACTCTTCTATTAAGCTTCGTTTTAATTTACATCAATCTTAACCAAAACAGAGTTAACCACAGAAATAAATCAAGATAGAACGGCGACGCGCGTGCGTTGCTAAGGATTCGCGCGTGTCAATTTTTGCTTTGCTTTTAGTTAGAACAAATAACTTACACGTGGAAAGAAATACCTCCTTTTGACCGATTCACTTTCGTACTTCTGTTTTTACAATTAGACACTGCACAATGAGGCATTTTGCACAACCACTCCGGTGTAATCAAGTCGAGACGTGCGCGCTGACTGAATGAACGTTCAACGAATCTTGCCCACTTGTGCAAGATTGGAACACTCGTACTCCACCCGCTTAGCCGTTCTATCTTGATTTATTTCTGTGGAGTTAACACGTCACATACCTCTCAACCTTAAGTGTGGCTATCTCCACCCTATCTCTCATCTCGTTCTGTCGCGTCTCCTGTCTCTCTCTCATCTGTCTGATCTCGTCCTCTATCTGTCTCGCTCTCTCCGCTAGCTCCGTCCTCTTCTTCTGCTCGATATTCAAGATGGCGATCTCGGAGTCGTATTCGCCTTTGATGAGGGCTTTCTCCATTTCCAACTGAAAGAGAAAATTATTTTACTCTATTAATAAGAATGAGATAGAAGAGACATTTTATAGGATTTGAAAAAAAAATCGCATAAACATACGTGTTGATAGCAGGTACTATGGAGGAAATTGATTCCTATGCAGTTGATAGATCAACATCATTTGGTCGGATCATGCCAATTTAATGTTAATTCAAGTGATCTATCGGCTGGGTTCGACGTAACGCGACTAAACTACGTAGGTCCCCCATCTGCCTAGGAATCAACTTCCTCGATAGTTTATTGCCTGCCTAGTAAATTACTGTATAGCTATGTCCACATTATGCAATTCCATCTTTAATTTTCGTCATCTTCTTTTTATTCAACTTTCGTTTGGCATAATCAATAATTGAATGCGTCAAAATGCACCCGCGTTGAAAGAAAAGTGAAAAAAAAAATCATCCCCGCTTGATGCTGTAGGTACCATAAAAAAATATATTTTTTTACGATTTCATGTACCATTTTGTTGCCATCATTATAATATGTGTATTCATACCAAATTACAGCTTTGTAGGTCTTATAGTCTCTGAGTTAAACCGCGGACAGACAGACAGACGGACAGACAGACAGACGGACAGACGGACAGACGGACAAACGGACAGACGGACGGACAGACCGAAACTATAAGGGTTCCTTGTTGACTACGGAACCCTAAAAAGGCACAGTGTGGACAAAGCTTACGTTAAGGTAAATTTTATCAAAATCGATTCAATTGTTTACTACTCTTTTGATAACTAAAAGACGTTATGGTAAAGAACAGCAATAGTATCTCAAAATTTAGATAAATAAGCAAGAAAAGCAATGTTTTCAATGAATATAACTGTTTATTTGTAGCAAATAATATAATATCCGTACTAATATTATAAATGCGAAAGTGTGTCTGTCTGTCTGTCTGTTACCACGCCCAAGCCACTGAACCGATTTTGCTGGAATTTGGTATAGAAATACTTTGGGTACCAGGATACTTTTTATGCCTGAAATAGTACCTAGGGCAGGAAAATAAGAAATGTCTCAGATCACATGTAATTATACGGCTTCGACTCGGCCAACAAACATGTGATCTGAGGCTTTCTTATTTACTGCCCGTGGTGCGTATACTATTTTTGTCATCGACGGAGGCGGAAAACGGCGACATCGGTAAGCGCAGCGGGAAGAAAGTTGACATTTTCCGCCCGGAAGTAAGAAAAAGTCTTTTAGGGCCGGGATACAAAAACACGGCACGGCGTCGTACGACGTCGTGCCATAGAAACTCACGTAGAAATTCAAGATGAGCCGTACGGCGCCATGCCGTGTTTTGTGTCCCGGCCCTTAGTGAGAATATATTAACTTTATAGAATCCGGACTAGATTAAAGCTGCATTAGGCCCAATTTCACCAACGACTGTTAAAGTTAATGCTGGAATTAGTATCACGTTACCTCTTTCGTTTTTCATACGAATGAAAGAGGAGACATGAAATTTTAACAAGCTGTTAACACTTACAGACGTTGGTGAAATTGAGCCTTAGGGCCAATTCACACCGGAATGGCAGAGGCGAGGCGAGCAGTTTCAGTGTCATATGATTTTAAACTTTATCTTCATGATTGTAATACATAGTATAATAGCTTGAGAAATCGACGCCGCCGGCGGCCGCAAGAGGCCACGAGCGGCCACGGGCGGCCGTAGATTTCTCAAGCGATACTATGTTATTCATTATTGTAAATAATGAAGATAAAGTTTGAAATCATATGACACTGAAACTGCTCGCCTCGTCTCTGCCATTCCGGTGTGAATCGGCTCTTACTTCTTAGGCCCAATTTCATCACGTTACCGCTTTCGTTTTTCATATGAATGAAAGAGGAGACATGAACTTTTAACAAGCTGTTAACACTAACAGACGTTGGTGAAATTGAGCCTTAATATTGAAATGAGCATAAACTTACCTCTCTTAATATATCATCCTCTTGTGATCTAATTTCTGTCATTTTACACTTCAACTCGTGAATTTCGCTCACCAACTTCCTTCGTTCTTCTTTCAACTTCTCATATCTGCTCTTCATTTCATCCAAATTATCATCTAGCACACTATCTATTGACACTTCTTCTATTTTCTGCTCTATCTTCTTTGTCTTTCTTTCTTTTATGTCTCTTTCGAATTCTTCTAACTCTGGAATGTCAGCCATCAGTTCTTTCTTAACGTCATCAAAACTTAAATTATTTTCTATCACCTTTTCTTCTTTTTCACTAAAATCCTTAGAATATCTTAGCTCTAAATCATTGCTAATATCAGAATCATCTATCATTGGTATATCTTCTTCTATGCTAAGTTGTTTTTCTATACCGTCGTATGTAACTTCTGCGTTTACTTTTTCTGTATTTTTAACTTTACTTTTGCTAGCATCTTTTGTTTCTTTAGTATGACCATCTAAGTTATATCTTTCTTTATCTTTGTCACTTTGATTTCTATCTTTTACTTTCTCAGTATCTGTATCTCTAGATCTTTCTTTAGATTTATCTCCTTCATTTTCATCTTTTTGCGGCGGAGGTGGGAATATAAAGTACTGAGGCGACGGTAGATTCTTGTGAGCGAAAGTCGTCTTTATCCTCGTTCTCGGACTATGAGTATTCGGCGATTTTGGCTTGATGCTATTCTTGAAATACATGTTTTCGTACGGGCTTCCCATTGGTGACATCTTTCTGTTAACAGCTGGGCTTGTTTCCTTCTCATATGGTATACCTATTTCATCCATTCGTCCAATATTTTCGTAATCGTTGATTTTAACTTCGGGAGTCGTGTCGTAATTTTCATAAGTGCTATGCACAGGTAAGGACTGGCTGCAACTCTTGTTTAGACTGGTATCGAATCTGAAATAATTAGGAGCATCGATTAGATTATTTGGGACATGGAATACTTATATAGATAAGCAGATAAGGCGTAGATTTCGAAATAAAACCCATCATTGTGGCCAGTGCTCAAGACATACTAATTATATCCGACTCCATATTGTTTGCGCCACTGGCGAGACAAGTGTGACATAATGACATCCCAACAAAGTCATATTAAGTCAATGCAAAGTCATATTATGTCAATAGCCGCGTACTGACCAAGCGAGCCGCCTCGCTGCCTCGCCCGAGCGTGCCGCGGCCGAGCCAAAAGTTGTCGGTTTTTGGTCGATGCTCGCTTGGTCAGTAGTCAGTACGCGGCTATTGCGTATATTTCCGAATGAATCAACTGCATAGCGTCGATTCTAGGCGTCACGTGACCTGGTCAGTATACTGAGTTATATTTTGGAACATACCCAAGATTTTCTGTGTCATTATTTATTGTGGCTCGTGAGTAATTTGTAAATATTGCCAAAAATGTTGTGAATGTCAAATCGATACTAAAATTATAAAAGTGTCTGTCTGTCTGTCTATTACCTCTTCACGTCCAAACAGCTAAACCGATTTTAATGAAATTCAGCATGGAAATACTCTGAGTCCCGGGGAAGGATATCTTTCATCACGTAAAGAGTAGTTCCCCCGCAACTTTTGACAGCGGAAAGGTGTACAAATCCTGCGCGATAGACGAATTTTGACGCAACGAAGGTGCGTGCGTCATCTTGTACAGTGCTTCGCAACCTTTTTCAGCCACGGATCCCTAGAAAATCAAGCACCGTTTTCACGGACCTAATAAAGAAAAATCGGATTCGCCGTGCTAAGTAAGCGTAGCGATTACGAGACCTTAGCATTTCTGTATGGTTCAGGGATGACACCGCGGATCATATATTGAAAAACACTGATCTAGTTTTTTACGAGCCTATACTATCCCACTGCTGGGCAAAGGCCTCCCCCAAGGTCTTCCATCTGTCTCGCTCCAACGCCACCGCAGGCCAGCCTGGCTTGTAGGTATCCAGTTCATCCCGCCATCTTTTTGGAGGCCGTCCACGGCGGCGTCGTCCGTCCACTGGTACCCACTCTGTGGTGACCTTTGCCCGACGGTCAGGATGCATGCGGCTGGTATGACCCGCCCAGTATCACTTTAATTTTCCATGCCGACGTCTTTAACACCTGTTTTGGAGCGCAGCGTGCTATTTTTTATTCGGTCTGCTAGTCTTACACCTAACATGCTGCGCTCCATTGCTCTTTGACAAACCCCGAGCTGGGACCTTTGCGACTCAGTCAATGACCTGATCTAGTAAGGGAGATCGCACACGTCACACTTTTTGTGCGATCGAGTATGCGGCTTACATACAGTCTGATGGCGCGCGCCGTGCAGATTGTATGTAAACCGCAGACTCTATCACATAAAAAGTGTGACGTCTGCGATCTCTCTATGTCAATAATGATGTAACGCACTTGTAATACCCATCGTTGGTCTGTACGAGATTGTGTGTGAGCGTGACGCTGCGCGGGAGGGAGCCGTTGGTGATTATCTTGTTGTGGGGTCGCTTCTCCGGCGGGGTGAGGGGGACACCTGAAATGTAAAAAAATACACTTTTAGCGCTGCTAATAGTACTAGGTGATCCAGCAGACAAGGTCAAAATATTGTATAAGAATTTTTTAAAGGAATAATTGTAATTTTTTATAAGAGGGAAGGTGTCCCCGCGACTTCGTACGCGTTAAATAAAACTCCGACGGTAGGTACTATTAATTTTTGCGCAGCCAAAAGCAGCGATTTAAGAATTGTCCCATTGAAGAAGTGTCAAAACACACTAGGCTGAAGTACGCCAGCGTAATTTACGTGGCCGAAATTACGTTCAGCCGCTTACGTCTGATGCGACACACTATAAATTACGCGAAGAGCCGAAATTTCGCGGCGTAATTTCCGTTGCCGAACGCGCGAAGTGAGTATTTAAAACTCTGATGTAATGTGTTCGTTAACGCTTTGGAGATAAGGTTGGATTTGCTATGTTCGGTTTTGATAATTCCGTCGCGAATAGTGTGTTGCTATACAAAACATTACCGCCGAATCGCTGCCGAACTTTACGCTCGACTCAGCTCGACGGAAATTCCGCTCACGACGGAATTTCGGCATAGTGTGTCGTCTGTCGCTTTCCCATATTTTGTATGGATTTGAAACGCGGCGGAATTTACGTCGGCGTAATTCTGCCTAGTGTGTTAAGACCCAATAGGCATAATATGGCGGACCTACGTTATTTGGTCGCGTTATGTCAATTCAATGTTTATCGTAATCTATCGGCTGGGTTTTATATAACACAAACAAATTACGTCAGTCGGCCATATACCTATGAATCACCTTTTCTGAGAGTACTTTCCTGTGGTCAATATTTCCAATAATGACACCTGAGAATAGCCCGTGCCTATTGAATGGGCTATGGCCTTCGAAGAATATAATATCTATGGACTATGGGGATTTTTTTTTTATTAAATAAGGGGGCGAACGAGTAAACGGGTCACCTGATGGTAAGCAACTACCGTCGCAACATCAGAGGAGCTACAGGTGTGCTGCCGGACTTTTAAGAGGGAATACGCTCTTTTCTTGAAGGTTTGCAGGTCGTATAGGTCCGGAAATACTGCTGGTGACAGTTCGTTCCAGAGTTTTACAGTGCGCGGCAGAAAGTTGCGCGAGAAACGCACTGTGGAAGACTGCCACTCATCAAGGTGATGAGGATGGTATGTTTTTCGCGTGGGACGATGGCGAAAAGTTGCAGGTGGTATGATTCCGAACAATTCCTCAGATCACTCCCCGTAATACAACCGATAGAGGATGCAGAGCGAAGCTACATCTCGGCGTAATTCCAAGGGGTCCAAGCTGTTTGAAACACTATGGCAGTCAACAATTCGAGCGGCCCTTCGTTGGATACGATCCAGAGGGAGAAGGAGAAATTTTTACTATAGCATACACATTAGGTACACATATTTAAATACACATCCATGATCCAAGACCCAGGAACATAGGAAACTTTTGTTCCGTCGGCGGGATTAGAACCCGCGACCCCCGGATTGAGCCGCCGCTCGCTCAACCGTTGAGCCACAGAGGTCGTCGTAAAAAACTCGACTCGAACTCGGTTGTCTGTAAAGTCGGTTTACTGACGATAGTTGAACGTGACAACGTCATGGCCTTAAATGGAACGCCTCAGAGCGATGTAACGCCGCATATTGCGTCATGTTTTTTCGTGCGCGCAGCCCATATTGAATTATAAGACGTTGTCACGTCAAAAGTTAAGTAATCACTTAATATCTCTGAGTACGGTGTTATCTTACCTGATGTGATCTGCTTCTCATATTCAGCGCACATGTTCAGTATCTCCTCGAGTCTAGCCGTTTCCGCTTCCTTTTGTTCCTCCTCTTTAACTCTGTCCTGGTAAGCCTGAAAATAAATACAATGAATAAATTATAGAAGTACTAGCTGTCCCGGCAAACGTCTCTTTGCTATATTAAATAAATAAAGTATATCGCCCGAATTATTTTATTGAATTAGTGGCTAAATAAGTATGTCACCATGGCAACGTCCATCGCTATCCCGTGACCCGCGTCGTATAAACAATGGTCGCTCTTAATAGACAAATGTTTGCAATAAAATAAAATTGCGACTATAATTATTAAAGATCTAAGCCAGCGGTCGGCAACGCGCGGCCCGCGAACGTTTCACTTGCGGCCCGTGAATGTTTTGAGAATAAGTTAATAAGTATCAAAAAGTAAAAACAATGTTTTCTAATAAGTATTGCCATCGTTATCGCAACTAAAAAACGTTGCTGTTTGTGTCATTTTGTAATAAAAACTTTGTTTATTGTCTGAATCCCCTTAATTACTCTCTTACAAATTTTGGCAGCTCACTTTTTACTAGTGCCATACATACAGAGAGGTTGAACATTTTTTTAAATTGTGGTTTAGAAAAGCCCTCATTATGCGAAGGTATTGGGCTTCTGGGGTTAAAATACTATGCCTGAGCTGCGGCCCGCCTCGAGTTTGTTTTGCCACTTTGTGGCAGTTGTGGCCCTTGACTGCCTAAAGGTTGCCGACTGCTGATCTAAGCTATCCTATCTCTCAAGTTGGAAAAATGCACGCATTTAAAAAGAAAAAAAAAGTGAGAAAAGTGTGTCAGGTCCGACGCACGAGTGGAGTTTACTCCACGGAATATATAACACTACAGGAAAGGGCATAGCGATAAGTTTCATTAGAAACTGCTGTCGCCAAACTCACACAGTAACATTTTACGCACACAAAAAAATAACCAATCACAAAAAGAATTCAAAAAAATATATACAAAGTCGTAAAAAACACCATAAGCCTTTTGAAATAAAGAAGAATTTAGCTTAAATTTAGCAATACCGGCTCTTGACTACCAAGTTCAGCTATTCAACGCTAGATGGCGCTTATCGGCTTAATATGATAAAAGACTTGAAGTTGGACGCAATTTTACACCTTAGGTCAACTAGCGTAAGGTTTTAATTCGTACTCGCGCACTTCCTTTTTTCTTGAATGTTCTATCATGACCTTGATTTGTGACGTCGCTAGCCGCTACTCAAAAAGGGATGGGATTGTCGATCGATTATGTCGATAAAATCAAATGAAAAAATAATAATTATGCTAAAGGTCTGTTAGTTAATTAGTTTTAATATACATTTATTGTTTGTGTTTTATAATATTTTGTTGTTTTTATGGTTTTTGTGTTTATATAGAAAACTAGCTGTCCCGGCAAATGTTGTTTTGCCTGTTTTTCCCTTACGGTCCGTCCGTAAAATTATTCGAGTTAAACTGTTTATTTTTGATACTTTTTAGTTTATGTTCATTTGTAGGGTTCCGGGCCCCAAGGGTTTTTACCCTTTAGGCACGGAACCCTCAAGAACCACTATAGCCAGACTTTTTTTTTAGGTTTTTTTCGCTCGTAATCAATAATAGTAACAGCTAGGCACTTGAAATTTTCAGAAAATCCTTAATTATATTAGTAAATATTTAAGGGGGCTCCCATACAAGTAACACAAATTTTTGCCTAGTTTCGCTCTACACCGGTATGGAACCCTACGTGCGCGAGTCCGACTCGCACTTGGCCGATTTTTATTACTAAACAGTTTTTATTAAACGGTTTTATTTAGCTCACGCTGTTCGTTCGCGGGTCAAATTTAGTAATACCCATTTTCCGTCAACCGATTGATCTGAAATTTAGCACGTGACGCCTTTGATTCTAGCGACAATACAATTATATTTATGTTATATACGCCATATTATTGTGAATGCAAGATGGTCGCCACTACAAGATGGCGGACAACATAGTTTTTCTCAATCCCGTCAATATGGGTATCAAATTAAGGGGCTTGATAAGTAGAGTCACAGTAGAATACACTGCATTGTACAAAATCGAAATCCAAGATGGCCGCCTTTTAAAATAAGTCGGATAATTTAGTTTTTTTTCAATATGGGTATCAAATTAAAGGAATCGGTAATTACAATACAGTGCACCATATAAAACCGACTTGACAGACAGACACACTTTCGCATTTTTATTATTATTTATGGATATATATAAGAAGTTTATAAAATAAAATCAAAATCAAAATATTTTTATTTCCAAATAGGTTAACAAAGTTAACACTTTTAGAACGTCGTGTCTATATGAGGCCTACCACCGGTTCGGGAACTAACCTGGCGAGAAGAACCGGCGTAAGAAACTCGCACGGGTCCACCTTTTACCAAAAAGGTGGAAAATAACAATGATAACTTAAGCTAATTTACACTAAGTATGTAAGTAAACTGTAAAGTGAGTAAGTAAAAATGTGGTACATTTGTATAGAAGCGACTTATGGTCTGTCAGCTTACGAGGGCACTTAAAATTTCGGGAATCAAGGAAGTGACACAATATTACTATTTAAAAATGTGTTTATTGCTTTTCGAAGTATTCTCCACGAAATTTGACACATTTTTCTATACGATGGAACCAATCATTGAAGCAACCATTCCATTCGGAAGTTGGGGTCTCCAAAATGGCCGTTTTGTAGGCGTCCACAGCTTCTTCAGGTGATGAAAATCTCTGACCACGCAATTTATTCTTCCAATTGACCCTTCCAGTCGCAGTAATCCACTTCTCTTTTACATGCGGATTTTTAGGAAAACTAAAACAAAATTATCAATAGGTTGTATAAATCAACTGGGTAAATAATTCAGTAATTGCCATTAAAGTGTCCACATTATAATAAGTGTACAATTATTAAATCGATATATCGATAATATACAGTGTCACAACCCTAATGTTCCGAACGTGACGTCATTTCTAATTCTAGCGGACAAGGCGTCAGACAATTTTGGACTTTATTACAATGTACAAACGTAAGATTATTAATTTAACACTGATGGTTTAAATGGATGCAGATAATTCTAAAATATTTTTAATTAATAAAAAGTAAATAACGACTTACCGATGAAAAGAAACACCTGGTTGAAGTAATTTACTACTACCACTATTGTTTTTGCACTCAAGGATGGAACAACGAGTCATTATTGAGGGGTTTTCTGCGTATCAGAATCACCGGCAGCGCACGTCACGAGACACCAACGACCGCGAAGCGAGTGAGCTAGGTTATGTCCCGCAGGACATAATTATGGCACGCGGGCCACGCCCACATGCCCTTTCCTGTAGTGTTATATATTCCGTGGTTTACTCCTTAAGTACGAGTATCTAACCATACGCAATAAGAGTTTATTCAACTGAAAAAAGATTAATATCATAATATGAAATCAGATGTTCCGGCAATATTATCTACACCCCTTTCTGTCATAGTTATTTCAAAGTACTTTTAGTCCACTTTAGCCAGTATAATGATAAAAATTATAACTTCACAATAACAATATTAATTATTGCTATTTATAACAAAATATATATATATATATATATATATATATATATATAATATAAATATAATTAAATAATAATAAAATAATATAATATAATATTCCGATGTCCGATGATTCCAAAAACGTGACACATTTTTTTGCGCCTAGGCCGCGCTCTATATGGCCTATTTATAAATACAAGGCTGCTTTGGACGATGGGATCGATAACATATAACAATCATCTGCTGTCCTTGTCTGGCACATTATCAATTGACAGAAAGAGATAGCTGTTCAGTTAAGGTGAACGCAGATTTGGCCGCACCGCACGCACCGCAGTCGCCGCATTCGCAATTCTTTAAATTATGAAGTTATAGGCAAGCTCGCATACCTACCTACCCGCGCCGCAGTCTTCGCAACTTCATAATAATTTATGAAGAATTGCGAATGCGGCGACTGCGGTGCGTGCGGTGCGGCCAAATCTGCGTTCACCTTTAGCCGTTAATATTTAATTAGTAAAGAGTATGAGGCCACAGTATGGGATAGGCTTTTAGTTTGAAATGTAATATAATTTCAGTACGAACTGTAAAATCGACTAACATAAGGATACTTTTAGAAAATATTCAGTCTCATATTTTAATCCTTCGATCGTGGATTCTTGGAAATCTATTGTTACTCTATTGTGTCTCGCTCACCGGTGAGCTTATGGGGCTTAATGGGTTAATTTTAATTTTCAAAAAATTCTTAAAGACATGCATAATATTTCTGTTTTTTCTGTTTGTTGATTTCTTATTTTCCGAAAAACTTTTCGGAAAATAAGAAATGACAGTATTTCTCAAGAATTTTTGCTCAAACTTACCATTCCACAAAACAACTTGTCAATCTTACGAATAATATCATTGTAAATATCATTCCTCATAGCCAATTCACTATAACTGCATTTTACATCATGACCAATCATTATAACATTTTTACTGGCAATCCCATCTGCAGTATTTTTATTGCTGGCAACCAAAACATCCGCCATCTTGGAAATGTCATTTTTCAAACTGTCATACGACTCTTTGATTTTAGATTCCAATTTTAAAATCTTTGCATCTATCGTATTTTCGTGATCCCTCGTTTCTTTTATGTAATGGTTGGTCAGTATTGTGTTTATAGTTTTGTATATTTTGATATCGTTTCGTAGTTTATGGACAATGTCGAGTTTTTCGTTCATAGACTTCGCATAATCTATGACGTTTCTCTCTAGTCTATGGTTCGCGAATGACGTTTTCAAGTCTTTTAGCGCCAAAGTGTTCCTTTTGATGTTGGTTATGAAAGTTCTTATTAGTTTCTTGGTTGTTATATTCTTTTTCTTGAGTGCACACATTTTAACTGTGAACTATTGTACTTTGTAAATAATAATGGAGTTTTCTAAATACCTTTCTATAAAGATTTAGAATACAATTTAAAATGTCACCTTCTGGTTCTTCACACTATGTAATTAAAATGTTATTTACATGTCAGAAAACAAGGATATTTCTTAAACTTCCTTACTATTTACATATCTCAAAAATGTATATTTCGTTTTAAATTTTATTTCACAGCACAAGTACTTAACACTATTTTCTTCATAACTCAACCTTAATTACTTAAACGGCTTACATATTATGCACTTTTTACACCATTTTGAAACTTTAAATAAAGAACACCACACATCCATAGACAACAGTCCTAAATTCAAGCACTCTTTTCGAACACATTCATTTTAAATTTTGAAACACTGGCAGCATAGATTCAAATGATATTCCATATTCAAAACAACTTTTTTTTAACCGATTCATTTTTAATTTGAAACAAATGGCAGCATAGAATAAATTAAAACGTTATGCCATATTCAAATCGACTGATAACTATGGCCTCTACCCTAGGTAGCAAATAGCAATTATCACTAACGTAATACATTATCTGATAAGACCATTGTTCTTTCAATTATAGTGTTTGATTGTGTATTAAGCGTGGTTTACACTATCGAGCATGTTGGATGAGACGTATATACGTACTATAGGGCGCATTTTCATTAGTCGTTAACTGGTGCGGTATACAACATACGGGGAGTCTATGACAACTAATGGCGCATTTTGATTGGTCGTGGCATGCATTTTAGAAACCTCCCGCACCCCGCATGCGGGCCCTATCGACCAGTGAAAATGCGCCAATAGTCATTCGCTGTGTAAAAAATTTATAGTCAGATTTGGTATTAAGAAACAGATTCAGATGTTGGATTGCCAGGAAAATAATCAAATTGACTAGTAAATACCTCCTTTTTGGAGGTTTCATTTAAAATTTAGTTTTTCAATTTTTTACAACATGGTCAGGCTTATTAGGCTCATTTTAGGCTTTAAAATTTTGTTGCAACAGTAATTGTAAGTAGCAGTATAAATTTTGGGTAATTATATATTTTTTCCTGGGTCTAATTTTTTATTGATAAAGAATCTGAGAAGTTTAACATAATTTAGATATACTTTAAATATTTATGTGTTGTCGTCTAAACCAGCCTTAACTGACAGATAAAAACGCGGAAAAAATAAGCAAACAAAATCATGTGAAGGATGAAGATAAAAATACTGCATGTTTTACAACAACATTGAACAACAAGTTGAAGGCAATCATATATACTTGTCTGTCTGTCTGAATCGAATTAGATGACATTCAGAATAAAGGACAGTTGTTGCGGAAAGACGTACGATTCCGTTAAAATAATTTAAACGAGCGTGTAATACATGCTTAACAAATCTTTCTTATATATAAAAATGGATTTTAAAATGTGTTAGTCGCGCTAAAACTCGAAAACGGCTGAACGGATTGGGCTGATTTTAGTCTTAAATATTCGTACAAGTCCAGGGAAGGTTTTAAAGTGACACGAAGTTCACCGGGACAGCTAGTAGTTTATAATAATACTAGTTGACGCCGGCAACTCCATTGTGGCTAAATTTGTTTCTCGCGCAGAAACCGTGAATTTTTCCGGGATGAAAAAGTATCCTATGTCCTTCCCCGGGATTTAAAGTATATCCACACCTCAGTAAAATCGGTTGAGCGATTTAGGCGTGAAGACGTAACAGACAGACAGTAATATTTCGCATTTATAATATTAGTAGGTATGGATTATTTTAATACTATCCTTACTGATATTACAAACGCGAAAGTGCGTTCGTCTGTCTGTTATCTCTTGAACTGACTTAGACGAAATTTGGTATGGAGATACTTTGATATTTGATACCTCGAAAAGGAGAATATGAGCTTTTGTTGCGAAAAAATGTACAGTTCTGTTAAACAAACGACGCAGTAGCGGGTCTCATCTATACTAATATTATAAAGCGTAGGAGTTTGTCAGTTTGTTTGTTTGTTTGTTTGAACGCGCTAATCTCAGGAACTACTGGTACGATTTGAAAAATTCTTTCAGTATTAGATAGCCCATTTATCGAGGAACCTAGTTATAGTTCCTGAGATTAGCGCATTCAAGTTAGCCCTTTCAAATAATGTTCCCCGTTTTTTCCACATTTTCCTCTATTTTTTCGCTCCTATTAGTCTTAGCGTAATAAAATATAGCCTATAACCTTCCTCGATAAATGGGCTATCTAACACTGAAAGAATCATCAAAATCCGTTGCGTAGTTTTAAAGATTAAAGGGAACAAAGGGGCATGAGGGAAAAAATAGCGACTTTGTTTTATAATAAGTACTAGCTGTTGCCCGCGACTTCGTCCGCGTTAGCATAGTAGATCACATACCAAGTATTATTTATTGTACAAAAATATTCAATGTACAGAATTGACTATCCTATTTTATATAATATATACATTTTCCTCTATTTCTTCGCTCCTATTAATCTAAGCGTGATAAAATATAGCTTATAGCCTTCCTCAATAAATTGGCTATATAACACTGAAAGAATTTTTCAAATCGGATGAGTAGTTCCTGAGATTAGCGCGTTCAAAAAAGCCCTTTCATATAATTTCCCCCGTTTTTTCCACATTTTCCTCTATTTCTTCGCTCCTATTAGTCTTAGGGCCTGTTTCACCGCTTCCTGATAAGGCTATCCACCACTTAATTTGACAGATGGAGTATGGAAAATCTGTCAAATAACCCTATCGGGCACCTTATCAGGAAGCGGTGAAACAGGCCATTAGTGTGATAAAATATAGCTTATAGCTTTTGTCAATAAATGGGCTATCTAACACTGAAAGAATTTTTCAAATCGGACCAGTAGTTCCTGAGATTAGCACGTTCAAATAAGCCCGTTCATATAGTTTCCCCCGTTTTTTTCACATTTTCCTCTATTTCTTCGCTCCTTAGTTCGTCTTAGCGTGATAAAATATAGCTCATAGCCTTTCCCGATCAATGGGCTATCTAACACTGAAAGAATTTTTCAAACCGGACCATTAGTTCTTGAGATTAGCGGGTTCAAATAAGCCCTTTCAAATAATTTCTCCCCGTTTTTTCCACATTTTCCTCTATTTCTTCGCTCCTATTAGTCTTAGCATGATAAAATATAGCCTATAGACTTCCTCGATAAATGGGCTATCCAACAGTAAAAGAATTTTTCAAATCGGACCAGTAGTTCCTGAGATTAGCGCGTTCAAACAAACAAACTCTTCCCAATTATAATATTAGTATAGATAGAAGACTAATAGGAGCGAAGAAATAGAGGAAAATGTGGAAAAAACGGGGGAAATTATTTGAAAGGGCTTATCTCACGAACTACTGGAGCAATTTTTCTGTTATTTGGCACAGATAAGAAGAAGACCGCGTGAAGGATCATAGGCTATTTTTTGTTGTGGCGTAATTTGTCTGTGAAATATCTAATTTACGCGGGCGAAGCCGCGCGGAATGTCTAGTCTAGTTTATAACATGCATAATTTGTTATGGCAAAACGTTTGCCTGATCAACTAGTTAATACACACCTTAATCCTCATACTCTCGGCCTCCCTACTTCTATCCAGGTTGGAATACACCGGACTATACTGTCCAGCATATGTCGGAGACGCTAAACACACCATCTTGCCAACATGAGCACAGATCTTCCCGTAATCATCACTCTTAAAATCATTCACATCGTTGTTAATCTTCTTAGGAAGCTTCTCTCGATCGTCAAAATTTCTCACTAGATCATCAATTTTAGTCTTATTCCTTTGATGAACTTTTGTCTCCAGGTTATTCTCTAAAACTATCATTTTAGGATCTTGTTTAACCTTCATGTAATTCGGTACGTTTCTGCCACCTAACACGTCTTTAGCTGGAGTGTTTACGGTTAGGGAATTCGCACTGAAGACTTTTGGGGATATTTCAAGGTCGTTGGTGAAAAATTGGCTTTTGCCAACTTTCTGCTGTTTCGCGTAGTACTCAAATTTAGAGACTTTGGCCATAATGCTGCCTATTTTGGGTCTAGATTCCTGGTCTGAGTTCGAGTCTGTGTCTTCTTTGTAGGGCTTTCTTGGAGCGACGGGTGGTTTCCGCTTGGACATGCTCTTCAGCGTCAGATCTAGTTCCTGATCCAACTGCATGAGGGTATTATCTTTGTACTTATCTTGGTAACAATGGTTCTCGAATTGGTGGTTAACGTAACCTGGAAATAGAAATAAACTTTATAAAGTAACATTGCACAAGATCATTTAAAATCAGTTAATACTGGTAGAGATAAACTACGACAACATGGCGCGCCCCTCCAAATTACTCTTTCAATGTGTGTCACATCCTTATGAAAGAGTTTGTATGTAGTAAGAGTTCAACTAATCAACCAGTACTCGCAATATTTAACTTAATGTCATTTATTACCAAGATTTGTTGGTCAACTAATCATAACTAGCCGACCGCGCAAGACAACGCACTTCAAACGTTTTGACAACGCACTTCAAACGTTTTGAATTTTGGAGGGGCGCGAATGTTATCGTAGTTCATCTCTATAACATTATGATTTAGAGCAGAAGTTTCTAGCTAGTTTGTGCGCGAACTCCTCTAAAATGGGAATTTTTAATGAAATTTTGTATGTACCTAAGTACATTCGTTAGGCCTGAGAATAGGTTTTTACATATTATCTACTTTTTGTATTGATACTAGGAATAATTTATATGGCAAAACAACGTTTGCCGGGACAGCTAGTATTGTATATGTCGAAAAAGGACGCCAGTGCTGGTGCTGCCGCACGCGGTCGGCCGGAGAGTTACTTTTGTGTTTTGTATTGACGCGTCGGTTTGCGCTAAGCATTACTTGGGTGTAGTCGATGCGGAGCTGGCAACTTATGAAGAAACAAACATTATATTTTGAAAGCATGACGTTATGTCAGGATAGAGTAGTTACGTTGCTACGGGTGGTTGGTAAGCAATTTTTAATAGGGGATCGGACGAGCGAATTGTGTTGTGTATTCTATATTCGAACGCAATTCAAATAATTTGATGTATATCTGACACTGAAAAACAGGCTAGGATTTGTTTGTTGCTTAGAAACCATATATGATATCGTGTGCTCTTCGTAAATAAAATATCTGTATTTTACATAATGCCTTTGGCTCTTTTAATTAGAATCAGATAAAGTAAGTTCCTACAATCCCTATATCAAGAAAGCTACCGAAAACTGGCGAGTTACGCAACAAATTGGGAAAACGAGAACGCCGCATCCTACTCTAACAAACGTCATTTCACGTTTGTTAGAGTAGGACGCGGCATTCTCGTTCGATTGTTTGAGTCTCAAAATGGTTTCGTGGTACGCCCCCTGATTAAACCTACCAAGTAGTGCTGAGACAGTGCGCTCGGCCGAGCACATCCACAATAAACATGCCGATTGCTTGGCTAAGGCTGCGTTTCCACTGACGCGGAGCTGGGCGGAGAGGAGCTTAGCGGTGCCCGAATTGACCAAACACTATGCTCGAAATCTCCGCTCCGCCTCAATGGAAACAGCACGAGCGGGGTGGAGCAGAGCTGAGCGGATATTCAAAATAAAAATACAGCGAGGCGATGCGGTGCGGAGGACAACGAGCATTGGGGTGCAGAGCGGAGTACAGCGTGACTCGCGCGCAGTGCCTCAGTAAATGATTCAATCAATTCCAAAAGTATGCTCCGCTCCATTCCACTCCACTCCGCTCCGCTTTAGTGGAAACACTGACACCTTTTCAGTGCCCTTCACCGCTCGCTCCTCTCCGCCCAGCTCCGTGTCAGTGGAAACGCGGACTACGAGCACTGTCTCGCCCCTCTATTCGGTAGGTGTAATCAGGCCCATAGGGTGACTGAGGACCAGACCCACCTGTGGGCTCGCAGGCCTCGTTGGGCGTGAACTGAGCTGGCGCCATGGACACGTGGCCGGCGGGCAGTACCGACTTCATCAGCAGCGCCTCTTCAGGGTGGTTGAAGCGGAGGTAGTTGGAGCGGCCGATCGTCAACATGCTGCCTGGAAATTGTAATTACAACGTGTCTTTTATTTGGAAACTAGCGACCCGCCCCGGCGTCGCACGGGTATAAAATATATAGCCACTAAAAAAAAATATTCCTATAGCCTTCCTCAATAAATGGGCTATCTAACACTGAAAGAAATTTTCAAATCGGACCAGTAGTTCCTGAGATTAGCGCATTCAAGTCGAGAAGTGAGATTAGCCCTTTCAAACAATTTCCCCCGTTTTTTCCACATTTTCCTCTATTTCTTCGCTCCTATTAGTCTTAGCGTGATAAAATATAGCCTATAACCCTCCGCGATAAATGGGCTATCTAACACTGAAAGAATCATCAAAATCTGTTGCGTAGTTTTAAAGATTAAAGGGAACAAAGGGACATGAGGGAAAAAAAAAGCGACTTTGTTTTATAAGTATAGATGTCAACATAGTTCACTATAGTGGTAGAGAAGAAGCTTCGGCACGACAGCTCATCCGGTGAAGGAAAAAAAATAGGTCCAATTCAAATCAAACAAACCGCCTTTTGACCACCCAAAAATTTTATGTTATGAAGGCGCCTGATGGATCCACCAAGCACCTCAGTTATAAATTGTACCTACTAGAGAGAAACCATCTATCCCTTTCCACGTTTCTGTCTCCTTTTATCTTGCGACAGCCTCGTCGGCTTGTCCACCGGCAGGCCGTCGAGCAGCGTGGTCTGATTAATTTGATCTTTAAGGGGCCGGGTACCCTCGAAATTCTCATACATACGTAATACCAAAATCAGTTTCTCATACGAAAATATTTAACATGTTTGAGTTATTTTTCAGCTTAAAATAGTAATTATCTAGGTTCCTGCACAAAAATTTACTTCAAAATATTTAAACACAAACATTACTATTTTAAACTGAAAAACAACACAAAAATGTTAAATATTTTCGTATGAGAAAATGATTTAGGTATTACGTATGTATGAGAAATTCCAAGGGTACCCGGCCTCTTAAGGCCCGTATTTTTGGTCAGTACATAAGATGCGACTCGGTCTCAAGACGCGGTTCGGCTCTGTGATTGATGCATCTTGAGTACTGACCAAAAATACGGGCCTTAGAAACCATATATCCATCCTCACTATTCTGTATCCTTGTCGGCTTGTCTACCGGTAGACCATCGAGCACCTTATAAAAGCACCGTAGCATCAGCATCTGGCTAATGCTACCGTGCTATTATAAGGTGCTCGATTAGTAACATGAAACGATTACAAACCTAAGATCTTCCCAGTTCCCATGTTGTAGGCCATTTTCTCTCACCTTGCGACAGCCTCGTCGGCTTATCGACCGGCAGACCGTCGAGCAGCGTGGTCCGGGTGACGGGGTACAGCGTGACGGCATCGTGCGAGTTCTCGACGCGGCAGTGGACGTTGGCGACGCCGGTGCCCACGACGTAGATGTCGCACGTCGGGTCCGAGCCGATTGTGGTCCCAATTAATGGGAACTGATAGAAACCATCCATCCATCCGCACCGAACATAGTCCCGATTAATGGGATCTATTAGAAACCATGCACCCTTCCCCACTTTTCTGGATTGCGATAGTGACATGAGTTTGTCCACTAGGGACCCACCAAGAAGTATCTTTCATCCAGTCTTAGCATCCTGCTTCCTTGTAGAAGATATTCCTCTCACCTTGCGACAGCCTCGTCGGCTTGTCGACCGGCAGGCCGTCGAGCAGCGTGGTCCCGCTGACGGGATACAGCGTGACGACATCGTGCGAGTTCTCGACGCGGCCGTGGACGTTGGCGACGTAGATGTCGCACGGCGGGTCACACACACAGAGACATTTTTCTCACCTTGCGACAGCCTCGTCGGCTTGTCGACCGGCAGGCCGTCGAGCAGCGTGGTCCCGCTGACGGGGTACAGCGTGACGACATCGTGCGAGTTCTCGACGCGGCAGTGGACGTTAGCGACGCCGGTGCCCACGACGTAGATGTCGCACGTCGGGTCCGAGCCGATTGTGACGCGACCTGGAATGATTAATTACGTGATTTTTGAGGCTATTCTTTATCCATGTTAGGCAAACAACCAAATCGTTGGCAATCGTCCCATGATTAGCATCATATTACAAACGCAATATGAATTTCTTTAGTAATAAGTTTTAAAGTTTTTTAAACCTTACATAGAAATTATTAGCACCTATATACCTTGTCACGGCATTATGAATGGACGGCTGGACGCGATTTTTATGAAACTTGGAGCAAACAAAACTGCCGTTCTTATCATAAACAACGCATCTGCATGGCGCCAACTTTCGAGTAATTCGCGCCTAAAGTTTTATTCTTTTTTTTTATTGTCTCTTTGAAACTAACGGGAATATTCCAAATATTTTTATTTTGTTTGGTGCCTTTAAATGTTAACTTTGCATATGCGATGCTATATTTACATATTTAGTTTGCCATTATATATAAATGTATTTTTTTATGAAGTAGGCATATTGTATTATGTGTAATTTATTTTTTTCCCGTGGTGCTTCCTCCTTTGTTCGGACATCAATGTCATTACAATTTTGGCTGTCTTCCGCTTTGCTTGGGGAGGGAAATTGGATATCTTCTACTCAAGACAGATATTAGCTTGTCCCTCGGGCATCCCTGAGATCATATCAAAGGGTTTTCGTGGTTGGTTACCACTGTTGATCCTGGCGACACAGGTGTTGCAGTGGTGGGAATGTGTGGTGGGCCTTTTGCCCGTAAAAAAATAGCAAACAATGATAAGATCAGCTCACATGCATTTTTTTTTTGTAACCGAACAAAAAATGGTCTTCATTTGTACCTGTACAATGTATACCTAAGAACTGTTTCTTAAAAAATATTAAAATTAAGACAAAAATTAAGTGGTCGTATTATGTCCTATGCCTGTTACGGAGCTCTCTGGCGTTTTATAATTTGTTTTCATTATCCCTATTTTTACTTAGAAAACTGCATACTTTGAACTTTGATCTCTTTCTCTGTCATATGAGGTGGTAAACTATTCACAAGAATTGAAGAATTTTGAATACTTACCTAAGATTACTGTTTTGTAAGCGTGTAATTACCACACGTAGTATCGACTAGTCACTAGAAGAATGTTATTTATGTTAAAAATAAACCTAATGATTTACAATTATATTTTATTTCAAAATCAACTCTTGTATAATGGAAACAGTGTCCATATCATACTACCGCCAGACGGGCATAGGGCATATAATTACCACTTACTTAGAATAATGATTTTTCCCAAAATGAATTGTTTAGTAAAAAATTTTTAGCTTCATACGAAAGATACAAATATTGGTAATCAAAAAAAGGTTTTATGAATAAAAAAAAAATACAAAGATCACTACAAAACTCCAATTACCTAGGTGGTCGATAAATCGTACAATGCCTGATTAAGGTTTAATTTATTAATTGTACTTGGTTTATCACAATTATTTTCATGGCAATTCTTAAACTAATAAAAGTTGTACTAAAATATGACTAAAATAATTGAGATTGCTATGCATCTATTTAAAGATGTTTTCTTTTATGTTCGGTTACAAAAAAAATGCATGTGAGCTGATCCTTATCATTCTTTGCTAGTCATATTGAACGTACAGTTTGACAAGGCTTAAAATGAATATGTCAATGATGTCAATGGGCGCTGCTGGTAAAGGAGAACTATCAAAAATGACATTTTTGTATGATAACACTTTCAGCAGCGTTAGTTCCATTTCTCGCCACGTTCATTTAAAGCCTTGTCGTACTGTATGTGCAACTTAAATGTAAGTAATTCCCTTATCTTTGCTAAACATAAGCATCACAATAATTGTGCATTTCCTAGACATAAACAACGCAACTGTCACACATGCGTTGATTATGCTTAGTATTTCATACGTCGAAATTGTAAGTAAGATAGTCATAAAAAACGCATGTTTGCTTATGATGTATATTACTAGTAAAACGTTTGGAAGATATCACATACGCTGTTTATGACTAACAATAAAATGAAAACTATAGAAGATATTAAAAAACGAGTGATTGATCCTGGTAGATCTCGTTTCAACGATTCCGAATATACTAATAACTCAATTTCGTAAAAAATGTCGATTGTGTTGTTTAGGTATGCTTACGACGCGACGGCAGAAATGTAGTCGCGAGGAATAGGGTTGCTGAGGATTCCTCTTCCGCTTCCTCATAATGAGGAAGTTCCGCAATATTTTGGGTTCCTCAACCGCTACCGCATCCTCATAAATAAAATTTAAAAAATCCTCTTCCGCTATCGCTTCCTCAAAATTTAAGAGGAATTTATGAGGAATTTCATTGCGCATGCGCGTCGCGTATCCAATCATGGCAACCATATGGCAACGCACACGCCAGAGCTCGAGAATTGCATTAAATTATTCGCTCATCTTTTTTTGTGTGCGTGTGTTGTGTATGTTACTGTGTGCCGAGTGTGAGTTTTTGTATAGGCTGGGCTCACTCCCGTGAGCAGGTGGCGCTGTTCAAATCCCATATAAAATCTTAGTAAACAACAAACGCGTTCACGATTGAATGTGAAACACAAAAAAAGACGGGTTGCACTCCGGGAGTGCCGGCAGAAGTGAAAACTTGATTATTAACGTTAAGCATTTTTTACCGATTTTTTATGAAAATCGATTATTAAAAAATCGATTTTTTAATAACTTAATCGAAACCCTTACAATTCGAGTTCGAGTTTTCGAGTTTTCGAGTTCGAGTTCGACACAAAACACTACTCTCCAATCGTCTTACGGTTTTTCTATGGTTTTTCGATCAACACAAAAATTTGACGCGAGTTTCACAGTTTTTACCCATCCCACAAAAGTGCTGAACGCCTCTAAAGAAGTTTTCACTTCTAAAATTCACACTAGGCACACGAACTCCTCCTTAACTACTGGGCTTCTCTATACCAATTGTGTGTGTTTCGAGAATGGTTTAGATTCATAGTTTGCTTTGGTCCACTGGAAAATGCCCTTTTAATATTTTTATTTATTGTAAAATTTCCTATCATCCTATTCCTCATCCGCTTCCTCATCCGCATCCTCTTCCTCATAAAATATCCTCATCCTCATCCGCATCCTCTAAATATGCGCGTGACAATTCCTCTTCCTCCTCCTCTTCCTCATAATCACTTCCTCAACAACCCTAGCGAGGAACGACAAAGACTGCCATTGTTTTGAGCTGTCTGTCCATTTTTGCGAGGATGCACGGTTCTTACTTCTTGCATGATTCAATTTTACGCAACATCGGATCAGACTCGTAATACAAAATACAAATAGTTTCGGGAGTTAAGGCCCAGAATTGAGCGCTGTTTGGTCCTCTACAACGTTATGCTGTGGTTATACCTTGTTTGATGGGATGCAGCGTCACCGCAGTGCTCAGGCGGCCCGTGCCCAGGCTGACTAGATGAGGCGTGTTGGTCGCCACCCTGGAAATTAAAAAAATATGTTCTCAAACTTTATGACATTGACAGGTCAATGAAAAAAAATGTTGTCAAATTTTATGACATCACCAAGGATTCTTTGGCGCATGGATTAAAATAAGGACTAAAAGTAAACTAGAGAGAGAAAACTGAAGGGCCCAGCCTAAAATATAGGGTACATCCATATTAATATTGTCTGTTTTTACGCCCAAATCCCTGAACCGATTTTGCTGAAATTTGTCATGGAGATACTTTGAACCCCGGGAAAGGACATAGGATACTTTATATCCCGGAAAAATATACGGTTCCCGCGCAATAAACGATTGCGGACGTCATCTAGTGCCCAATAAACTTTCAACTGCTCTTTAGCTACCGCCTACCTGAGGTAAAGCGTATTCCAGATCATCGTAAGACATTTTCAAAATGTTAGAACATATTCATTAGTCCTACAAATTGCGCACCATATGTTGGCTTTGCACACCCAAGCGTGACGTTAGTCTAGACTAAGTCGCTGTATGCACTTAGACTAAAATAACACCGGATGCTGTGTTGGTGGTCGGATTTACTTTAACACTATCTTATATATAAAATTCTCGTGTCACAATGTTAGTCCGCGAACTCCTCCGAAACGGCTTTACTGATTTTTACCAAATTTTGTATGCATATTGAGTAGGTCTGAGAATCGGCTACTGGGTACTTTATATATTGACTAACTGTCCCGGCAAATGTTGTTTTGCCACATAAAGTATTTCTACTTCATCAGTTGATATCTTACCCCCTCTTTTGTCCCCTAAGAGGGGTGGGGGGAAAATGTTATACACCAAATGCTAAGTTGAAAAACACAGTAAATAATATGAAGTAAGTCCATTAAAGAAAAAAGTTTGATACAAAATCTGACCCCCTCTTTGGTCTCCTTAAAGGGGTGGGTAGGATTTTTTTTAAGTATATCAGATGTTGAGTTCAAAGAAGACAAATATATCAGCGAAAACTGTTTGCAAATCGCATTATTAGTTTTCATGTTGAAGAAAAAAGTTTGATACAAAATCTGACCCCCTCTTTTGTACCCTTAGAGGGGTAGGGGGGAAAAATTTATACACCAGATGTTAAGTTGGAAGAAGACAAATATATCTACGAAAACCGTATTCAAACCGGATCAGTGGTTTTCGTGTGATGCTGGAACAAACATACAGACAGACAGACAGACAGACAGACAAAAATCTAACCACATTTTTGGCGTCTATAGCGATGTAGTGACACCCCCCGCTTATTATTTTTTTAATATATTTAATGTACAGAATTCGCATTTCTACAGTTTTATAGTATGTATAGGTAAGTGTATTTGTTGAATAAATAATAGTAAATTATTACAACCTGAGACTGACGGCGACCATTAAGTTTGTGCGACGGGATAGCGATCGACGTTGCCATGGTGACAACTTATTTAGTCACTTCAATTAAATAATATGGCAAATATATTATGGCAAAGCAACGTTTGCCGGGACAGCTAGTCCCGGCAAACTAATATAAAATTCTCGTGTCACAATGTTAGTCCGCGAACTCCTCCGAAACGGCTCTACTGATTTTACCAAATTTTATATGCATATTCAGTAGGTCTGAGAATCGGCTACTGAGTACTTTATATATTGATAAGTGCATTTGTTGAATAAATAATAGTAAATCATTACAACCTGAGACTGACGGCGACCATTGTTTGTGCGACGAGATAGCGATTGACGTTGCCATGGCGACATACTTATTTAGTCACTTCAATAAAATAATATGGGCGAAATACTTTAATATTTAAATGGCAAAGCAACGTTTGCCGGGACAGCTAGTAATATATAAAACAAAGTTGTAATACCGCTGTCTGTCCCTATACAATATACATTCTTAGATGTTTAGAACAACAAGGCTAGGATTAAGGAATAAGGAGGAAGATTCTTAGGGTGATGCTAAACGAGCATAATTTATGAGTTGTGAGTCGCAGTAGAATTTCGGACGCGTAAATATCTTTGTATGAAACTGAATGCAGCAGAATTTCTGCCAGCCGAAATTCTACGACTCACAAATTACGTTTGGCTTCGCCGCGTAGCTTTAGATACCATTGCATGGTAAAGTGGACACTGCACTGGTTTCGATGACTAATTTCGTAGTGCCTAAGTGTGTGCGCAGACATAGAAGCTGTCGCTTTAACCCACAGACATCAATGAACGATACGGAAGCCTTTCTACGCGAGTTGGACTTGACTGATTTTTTCACTCGATTTTTAAAATTAAACGAGCAAACGAGTCACCTGATGGAAACTGGAAAGCAACTACCGTCGCCTATTGACATTCGATGCAAGTGATCTCTCATATCTAAGTCAACGTTGTCATAGTCCCCCCCTATTTATCTGATGTAAATGCATTCCCAAAATAGAGTTTCATAAATAAACGCGGCATTTGCTGCTCACGTGTTGATGTTTCACAGTTCTCAGGGCGTGATAAGCGCACATTATGCCGAGGCGCAGCGGAGCGGGCCGCATTATCCATACATGGTTTACACTTTACTATGCGCGGTAGGTCATAATCAGTCGACATACATAATATTGTGACGCGTACGGCTCCTCCACAGCACACATCAATAGACCACTCAAAACTTTACGATTGTTTGGAAAGTAAACGCGGCATATTTTGCTGTTCACGTGTTGACGCTTCTCTGGTCACACGGATAAGGGCACAATAGGACGAGGTGCAGCGGAAAAGGATTTTAATTTTTAACCGACTTCAAAAAAAGGAACATGTATGTTTTATGACTATAATGACGATTTACAATATGTTGTATCGAAATTCAGCCCGCACCGCTTGCGCTTCGTCATAATGTGCGCGCTCAGCAAAAATGGAAAGCGTAATTTTCAATTTTAAGGTGTTTTTGGCTTGTTATTTGGTTTCTACATGTTGAGTGTACAACTGTACCTACACATTTTGTAATCTGGAAGAAATCAATAAAGATTCAAGATAAGTACGTGTTCATCAGGCTCTTTGATCGAAACACTCAGTCGGTCATTACCTTATAATATGTACAGAGGTTCCAAACTTGTTTTGTCTACTGCCCACTTTGAGAACAATAGTACATTACGCACCTAGGGCAGGAAAATAAGAAATGTCTCAGATCACATGTAATGTGAATGTGTGATCTGAGGCTTTCTGCCCGTGGTGCGTATACTATTTTTGTCATCGACGGAGGCGGAATACGGCAACATCGGTAAGCGCAGCGACCAGAAAGTTGAAGTTTTCCGCCCGGAGGTGAAAAAAATATGTTTTAGCGTCCCCTTTGTTTCAATTTAAAATGCATTCCGATGAAATAAATCACCCCAAGCCTCTACACAACGCCCCCATTTTTTCTGGGTCCCACACCGCCCCCTTAGACCTTCAGCGTCCACAAGTGGGCGTTACCGTTTGGGAAAGGCTGGTCTAAGCTCTACACTCTAGCTAGGTAACCTAACCACGGTTCGCCAGGTAGAGCGTTAAGCGTCACCGACCATGCGGATTACGCAACTCAATATTATCTGTGCCCTAGTGCATACTGCATCTATACTTATCTATACTAATATTATAATTGGGAAGAGTTTGTTTGAACGCGCGTTTGAATATCAGGAAAGTACTGGTCCGATTTGAAAAATTATTTCAGTGTTAGATAGCCCATTTATCGAGGAAGGCTATAATAGGCTATATTTTATCACGCGACTTAAATACGAGAGAAGAAATAAAGGAAAATGTGGAAAAAACGGGGGAAATTATTTGAAAGCCCGCTTATCTCGCGAACTACTGGAGCAGTTCCGTGGAGGAGTTCCGTGAAATTCCTAAATTACGCGGGCGAAGCTGCGCGGAACATCTAGTATTGTAAGTATCCCACACCGGTTTCGGTGACGGTCGCCGGTTGTGAAGACGGTGGGCGGTTTCATTGAATCCAGGCTTATCCATCACTGAATCCAAATCCAATTTTCACTATAACTATACCTAGAGATAAACTACGATAACATGGCGCGCCCCTCCAAAATTCAAAACGTTTGAAGTGCGTTGTCTTGCGCGATCGGCTAGTCTAATATATATAAATCTCCTGTCACGATGTTTGTCCGCGATGGATTCCTAAACTACTTAACCGATTTTAATGTTTTATTTTTTTAATGTGTCCTTTTTTTCAACTTGAGAGATAGGATAGCTTAGATCTTTAATTATAGTTGCAATTTTATTTTATTGCAAATTATTTGTCTATTAAGAGCGACCATTGTTTATGCGACGCGGGTCACGGGATAGCGATGGACGTTGCCATGGAGACATACTTATATTTTTCAATAAAATATATAATATGGCAAAGAAACGTTTGCCGGGACAGCTAGTTATGATTAAGGGCGTTCCCTCCGGATATTCCGTAATTGACCGTATTTAAAACCTTATAAACTCATAATCTGAAAGCTACAAAGTTATAATAGAAATATAGTAATAATCTTTAGTATGTCAACATTTCTTTCGCCGTTTTAAATTTTATATTTTTGTTTATTATACTCATGATATCAGCTTCCAAAGTAATACCAATTTATTAAAATTCAAGCATACATTCAGCATCTACTTAGCATTTACAAATTACTTTTATTTGAAACTCACGCCAATAGACCGACAATATCATAAACTACATATTCCCCGTTTATTATATTATAGGACAATTTTGAACTATGATAAGTAAAAATAATAGGGTTTTGGCGCGATCTCGGCAACGCGGCAAATGTATGGCAAAGGTCGTTTGCTCGGGGCCACCAACAAATCTTGGTAATAAGAGATACGAGTACTGTGTGATTGGTTGAATACTTACTACATACAAACTACACAGTACACACATTGAAACAGTAATTTGGAAGGGCACGCCATGTTATCGTAGTTTATCTTCTACTCTATGTTATTGGTAGATTTTGAACTATCAGAGAAGTTGATTCCTAGGCAGCTTGCAGATGGGGAGCCTACGTAGTTTGGTCGCGTAATGCGTTACGTCAAACCCAGTCGACAAATCACAGCTAACATTGACTTGACACGATCCCACCAAAATATGTTTGTCAACTGCCTAGGAATCATTTTCCTCGATGGTACAATTTTGCCAATAATAATAATAATTATTGTCCACCTCTTGTGTCTACTCCCGCGATTTTAAAGTTATGCGTGGCCTACACGAGTTGTAACACCTGTAAAGTAGAGGGTACATCGACGTTGTCAATCACAGATATTTCGCTCTCATTAAATCGAGTAAAAGTTACCGCGATAACCACCGGAAACTCATGGGAGAAATCGATTTGAGCTATCAAGAGATAACCATCATTATTGCTAAGTGCCCACGAAAAACGTACGGGTCCATGCCCCGTGGGATGACTACGGACCCTTTTAACCAATCAATCCTCAAGCGGCAGTCGGCTGCCGCATAACAATTTAAAATCTATTGTGTCTGCGATACCCTCGATGGAGGTGTTAAATAAAGTATCACAATGAAGAATATATGTTGCACTTCCAAAGCGCTAGACGTTTTGAAAAATCTTTGAGTGGCTGATTTTCCTGTCACGCTGACTGCGCGCTCGCCGTCGGCGCTGATCGCCCGAGATGTATGAAATTGTAGGATGCGTTTTTGAATAACACGTAGCGGTCAGCGCTGATATTTCATACATTTTGGTATCGGCGCCGACGGTAGCGGTCAGCGTGACAGAAAGATCAGCCAAGCATTTACAATGCTTTAGAGTTTAGACTTTAGAGGTGACTTTAGAGTTTAGGCTGATTACGGCTCAGGGTACGATTCTAAAATTCCAAATTTCACTGGGATCGCTGACAGTCTCTCGTGCGAGTGCGATAGACTGAGATCTGAGATCGAAGCGATATTCTATTGGTCTGTTCTCGGGGCTCAGAGTTATTCTTTTCAAACCTACGACATCATGTTAAGTCTACAGGAAAGTCACTTTCCTGTAGACTTAGCATGATGCCGAAAGTGTGCACTGTGCAATTTACATTATAGCAACGCATGTGTATTGAACAGCATACAGAACATGTAAATTGTTACTCGTGTCACAACTCACAATGTTAGGCCGCGTACTCCTCCGAAACGGCTTAATTTTATATGCATTTTTAGTAGGTCTGAGAATCGGCTACTGGGTACTTTATATATTGATAAGTGCATTTGTTCAATAAATAATACTTAATTATTACAACTCGAGACTGACGGCGACCATTGTTTGTGCGACGGGACGGGACGGGATGTTACCATGGTAACATACTTATTTAGTCACTTCAATAAAATAATAAGGGCTAAACATGGGTGAAATAGCATTGTACTTTATATGGCAAAACAACGTTTGCCGGGACAGCTAGTACATATATATTCGTAACATTTACATAATGAACATTCGGTAAACGAATTATTATGTACTCGAGGGCGCGGTGTACACTCAACCACGTATAAAACACCTTCCGCAGTTGTGTAAAAACAAGCACTCCAGGAGTGCCGGCATGCAGGAGTAACGAAACAACAGACAACCAACGATCGTTTTGATATATCGCCTGCGCGGCGTCGTTCGATAATGCAATCGATTGTAATTTTATTTTCGCTGGATATAGTGATTTATAAAACGCAAAAGTTTCAGTAGAGGGCGCTTCTAGCACATACAGTAAATAATCAACAAACATTGCAGTAATATTTATCTTATTTATCGATCCGAGATTCGATGTGTCAGAATCAGGCCTTGATCAGACTCAGTCTAAAATTTTGAAGGGCTCACTATTTTCGCGGGGTTTCGCGAAATAAGACTTAGTAGGGGCCTGTTTCACCACGTCCTGATAAGTGCCGGATACGCTATCCACCACTTAACTCGACAGATATAGTATGGAGAATCTGTCAAAAAAGTTGTGGATAGTGGATACCGTATCCAGTACTTTATAAGGAAGTGGTGAAACAGGCCCTAGATAAAACCATAGTAATAAATATACGCTGGTCTCTGATAAAACCTAGTTTAAGGTAGGGGGATTAACCGGATTATGTAACCCATGACCCCCACTGGCACCGTACATGGCCCACATTTCGACTGTGATTGAACTGACTGTACTATGGGCAGTACAGTGACTTCATTACGAGTATGACATAACAGCCGGCCGCGGCGCATATCGAACAGGTATTGGCATATCATCATCATTTTCCTCATCATCATCATTATTATGTAGTTATTAAGTGTATTTTATATGTATGTTAGTCATTAAGGTATATATTGTATGGGCCTATGTAGCCTGAAATAAATAAATAAAATTATCGTAATCCATACTAATATTGTAAATTCGAAAGTCTCTCTGTCGGTCTGTTACCTCTTTACGTCTTAAGCGCCCCATATACGGATTCGTCTATAATTCTATACGATCGATCGTGACGATTTGATTATTATAATATTAGTTAGTATGGATAGGGAGTTTTACAAACGCTACAGTATAACCGTTTGCTGGCCTACAGTAACAATAGAACTCATGCATTAGCAAGTGGAACATGAGTCAACTATCTTGAAGCTTTCACCAATGAGTAACGCAGGATAATATTAGACAGCGTGTCATTTATGGAGCACATACATTATACTGTACTCGGCGAAACATGGCGGTAGCGGTCATTGACTCCCTGCCAAAAACCTGTCATTTTCTATATAAACCGCGTTGACAATGAAGTGACAGATGTTGTCAATCGCGGCTTTGTTTCAGTATAGAGTTTGCACTAAGTCCGATACGATTCCGATCCGATACGAACCCAAAATAATTGTTTATTAATGGCCTGTTTCACCACTTCTTGATAAGTGACGGATAGGCTATCCACCACTTAACTTGACAGATAAAGTAGAATCTATCAAAAAAATAGTGGATAGCCTATCCGGCACTTTATCAGGAAGTGGTGAAACAGGCCCTAAGGGTGAAGACAAACGAGCGTAATTTGTGACTTGTGAGTTGTGAGTCGCAGAATTTCGGTCGCTTAAAAATCTTTTAAAAAAAGGTTGAGTACATCTGCTTTAGATCATGTCAGGCGTTTCACAATACTTTACAAATAGTTTTGACATCTAACTTCGCTAATCGAAACTGGCGGATGCCTTTCCCAAAGTGGGCGATAACGCTCCCTCGTGGACGCTGAAGGTCTAAAGGTGTGGGACCCAGAAAAAAAAAGGGGGCGTTGTGTAGAGGCTTGGGGGGTGATTTATTTTATCTGGATGCATTTTAAATTGAAATAAAGGGGGCGCTAAAATATAATTTGTTCTCAAAGTGGGCAGTAGACAAAATAAGTTTGGGAACCCCCGGACTAGGGGGCCTGCCGCCTGAGCACAACATACAACTGCTGATAGTAATGTTTACAATTTCTTAACCGCTAGGAGCTATTCTGTGAAATAAAATGGAACGGATATGCGGTTGCCGACACAATGACTCAGAGATCACAAGATCCAAACACATCTTCTAATAAATCCCACAGCGCAAAGAGTAACTTGGAGTAAAGAGTAACAACGTCGTAGAGTCAGTTCTGGCCAGGCCACAATCCTGCGGTACGACGCATAAGGGTCAATTCAAACCGCAACGCGACGAAACGAGGCGCGGCGCGGCATAAAGTATGGATTTGACAGATTTCAATGGCGTGAGACGTCTTGTGAATCTGTCAAATCCATATAAATTTAGAAATGTATCTACGCGTCGCGTTGCGGCCTGAATCAACCCTTGGGTGCGCCGCGCCTCGCCTCGTTGTGGCCTGAATTGACCCTAACGCGACAACGCAACACAGTGCAGTCAGAGAGGAGGGAAGGCAGCCTGCTGCCTCGCAAGATGTTCCCAGGACCCATGTCAATCTAAAGATTGCGTTAGGCGCTAAAGCGCCTAACGCAAATCGCGAGTCGGCGGGCACGCAGCGCATTTTCTTGCGTCTCCTGCAGCTTATAACGACAATGCAACGAATTTGACACCTACGGGATTCCGTCTAAAACTCTAAATAGAGACTAAGACAAAACAGTGAGCCCTACGGCAGTTATCATACTAGTGGTTGGAGCTTTGTACACGCCGCGGCTACGCACCGAGGACGTCGCAGAAACGCAACGTTTTTGTCGCGACTCGCGTGATTGCAGCAAGTTTACTCACAGAACGCTGTTATCCCTTACGCGTCTGCGACGTATTCTCTGCGCACGGTTTAGCGTCGAGTCACGTCGCCGGCAAAAATTAGTGACAGTGTTAGTTTATAAGTGAATATAAAATATATATGTTAGTTTTTAAGGTATTTATTATATTTATTAATAATATGTATGTAAGATTTAAGGTATTTATTATATGGGCCTGCGATGCCCGAAATAAAGATGATTTGATTTGATTTAGTCCTAAAGGCTAAATCACTACTGCATGTCATCTCTGCATCCTAATCTATGACGCGCCAGGAATAGGTTCATCGCTCGCATTTAATTGTTGGTGCAGTCAAATTGTTAACGTCTATGCTAGATCAATTTCAACATTATCCCTTTACGTTAAAGTACAATTCAGCTTAACACAAAAATTTACTTTAATTCACACTAATTCGTGTCAAATCAATTTGTACTCTAACACTTTCAAATTGGGGTCGCTTTTGGCTATTTAACAGAAATCATCCTTTAATTAATAGATTGGGTTAGCCTATTTTCAACCGTACTTCAATAAGTTTAAGGTGCATTTTCGTGTATTAAACATTTAACTGGTGTTTAGTAATGAGTCTTTGATCTATCTTACTGCTAAGTGACGCTAATGTGATAGAACACAGCACTGTTGGTTTACAAGTGTTTTGAAAGAATTACAAACAGCAGCTCTAAAATGGATGTTTTGGAAGAAATTCCAATACAGTAACTTTAAAAATTCTCATTCCTTTAACAAATAATGTACTACAAACAAATATTTAAATATTTCTTTGTTATAGCGGCAACAGAAGCACAAAAGTTGTGAAAATTTCAGCTGTGTAGGTAGCTATAAAGGTTCTTGAGATAAAGCCTGGAAACAGACGGACAGATAGCAAAGTCTTCGTAATAGGGTACCGTTTTCGACTTTTGGGTATGGAGCACTGAAAATACTATCCAATATCCTTTTACGAGACTCAAAGTATTCATACATTTTCATCAAGATCCATCGAGCGATTTTAGCGTGAAAAGTCCACAAACAGTCAGAAAGGACCTTTCTTTCAGATTGTCAGACAGACTGACAGACAGAAAGTCTGTCTTTCGGGAGACGGACAGACCTACTAATACAATATTAGTAGTTAGTATGTGTTCTAACTTCTAAGTCGCGTGCAGCTAAGAGCATTATGCACTTGTAGGGCTCTGGGCCCTTGAGTGACGTGATAGCCCGTAATATGTAATTACATACTTGTTACGTGCGTATTAGCTATGAGTGGATGAAAACGAGCAACAGATCGCCTGATAGAAGTGTAACCATTGAAATGTTTAGATAACGCCGTACGTCTATACCAAATTAAATCGTTTCAGCGGTTAAGCACCTCCATCGTGGGTGTCGCAGACACAATAGATTTTCAATTGTTATGCGGCAGCCGGCTGCCGCTTGGGGATTGATGGCGATGGATGTGAAAGTCTATCGTAACTTCTCTCGCTCAAACCGCTGGATGTAAGTGCAGTTTGGTAAGAAAACGCTTGGGAGTCCTGGGAAAGGACAATAGGATACTTTTTATCCCGGATAAATGTACGGTATCCGGGCGATAAACTAATTTCTGCGTGAACAAAATCAATCGGTTACAAACCGAATTTCACCAAAATAGTTTCCGCTGTTTAAGCGTAAAGAAGTTACAGACATACATTTGTCTAAGAACTCACCATTCTTAAGCTCCGTTTAGACCAAACGAGCGAATGCTCATTCTAGTAAAGCTCTTTTGATGTAAACTAACAACGAGCATACTTTCGTTGTTCTAGTGTGTTCGCCACGTGTTCGGCGGTAAATAGGTAGAATGCTCTAAGAATCTCGCTCGTTTGGTGTAAACGACGCAAGAGCGCTCGACCAATTGCCTAGAGCGTTCTTTCGTGTTCGGGCGTGCTCGCTCTTCGAGGCGGTCTCTTCAAAGGAATTCTAGTGTTCTTGAAATATTTTACTTTTTGGCGGGTTTTTTTAAATTATCGAGTATTCTTCTTTTATTAAATTCGTCACCCACCAACGTCTTTTCCTTCTTTTCTTTTTCATTAATTGCGTTATAACAATAAATACAGCACTTGAAATCACAATACCGCTATTACAGTCAGATATAGTGTAGTTGTTACGTAGTTTATATACTCTTTGAGTGTTGTGTGAACCCTACTACTTATCGTTGTCGAATGAGTAATGAGCATTCGTTCGTTTGGTCTAAACGGAGCTATATGATTCTCATCTATAGAGCAAAAATTCTTATTCTTGATGTTCTTGTTGATTCGATTGGTGTAAACGATCTAAAGTATGTTGTAACGAATTATAGTTTACACTAAACGAATACGAAAGAATGTTCTTGTGCTGTTCTTGCTCTATGTTCTTTTGGTGTAAACCCACCTTTAGCAGCGGGGCTAAAATGGTCACATTTAGCAATTCCTCTCAATCAATCCAGCAAATAAATTGCCAAACTGTCAAACTGACAAATGTCAAATCAGTACAAAAATACAGAAATGAATTGCAAGCAGAGTTGCATTTTGCGATTTTTGAAAAATGAATCATATTATGATTCATATCATGATTATTCAAAGCGACTATTTTAGCCCCGCTGGTATCGACTTCAAAATAATGAAGATTGTGTACAGAAATAGTAGAGGTTTAGGAGTATTCTGCATGAGGCACTATTAAGAGTTAAGAATTATTTCATACTTTTTTGTTCATTATAATAATTATTATTGTTTTTACTCTGGAAGTCGGTTTTAATTTTTATTAGTACGGATTGCATCACTTGACGTCAAACGTTAAATGGTCGCCCATAATGTGTAAATAGTAAATGGTTCTTGACCTTGAGAATGTGTTAAGGTGCAATCACACTCGTACGATTTGCAAGAAGATTCTTTAAAGTGATTTGACGTGACAACGACTTATAATTCGATATGGGCTGCGCGCACGAAAAAACATGACGCAATATGCGGCGTTACCTCTGAGGCTCTGAGGCGTTCCGTTTAAGGCTATGGCCTATGACGTTGTCACGTTCAACTATCGTCAGTAAACCGACTTTACAGACAACCGAGTTCGAGTCGAGTTCGAATTCGAGTCGAGTTCGAGTCGAGTTCGAGTTCGAGTTCGCGTCGAGTTCGAGTTCGAGTTCGCGTCGAGTTCGAGTTCGAGTTCGACACAAAACACTACTCTCCAACCGTTTTTTTATTATTATTTAAATTTGTTTATTCGTTAAATTGTCTTTTGTTTACTACTAAATATTTAAACTCTAAAAAATATTTTTTAGTATTTAAATATTTAGTAGTAAATTCAGTATTTACTGTTCCAGTAGTTTCCGCTGTTTAAGCGTAAAGAAGTTACAGACATACATTTGTCTAAGAACTCACCATTCTTAGCAGCGGGGCTAAAATGGTCACATTTAGCAATTCCTCTCAATCAATCCAGCAAATAAATTGCCAAACTGTCAAACTGACAAATGTCAAATCAGTACAAAAATACAGAAATGAATTGCAAGCAGAGTTGCATTTTGCGATTTTTGAAAAATGAATCATATTATGATTCATATCATGATTATTCAAAGCGACTATTTTAGCCCCGCTGGTATCGACTTCAAAATAATGAAGATTGTGTACAGAAATAGTAGAGGTTTAGGAGTATTCTGCATGAGGCACTATTAAGAGTTAAGAATTATTTCATACTTTTTTGTTCATTATAATAATTATTATTGTTTTTACTCTGGAAGTCGGTTTTAATTTTTATTAGTACGGATTGCATCACTTGACGTCAAACGTTAAATGGTCGCCCATAATGTGTAAATAGTAAATGGTTCTTGACCTTGAGAATGTGTTAAGGTGCAATCACACTCGTACGATTTGCAAGAAGATTCTTTAAAGTGATTTGACGTGACAACGACTTATAATTCGATATGGGCTGCGCGCACGAAAAAACATGACGCAATATGCGGCGTTACCTCTGAGGCTCTGAGGCGTTCCGTTTAAGGCTATGGCCTATGACGTTGTCACGTTCAACTATCGTCAGTAAACCGACTTTACAGACAACCGAGTTCGAGTCGAGTTCGAATTCGAGTCGAGTTCGAGTCGAGTTCGAGTTCGAGTTCGCGTCGAGTTCGAGTTCGAGTTCGCGTCGAGTTCGAGTTCGAGTTCGAGTTCGACACAAAACACTACTCTCCAACCGTTTTTTTATTATTATTTAAATTTGTTTATTCGTTAAATTGTCTCATGCATGGGTTTTATAGAAAACTAGCTGCTGCTGGGGGCTTTGTCGGTGTCAACTGTCAACACATGATGTTCCCACTTTTTCAACATTTTCTACTGATCCTTTTGGTCACAGCGTGATCTAGCCCAAATCCTTTTCGATAAATGGATTATCCAACACAAAAGGAATTTTTCAATTCGAACCAGTTGTTCCAGAGATTAGTGCATTCAAAGAAAGGAAAAACATTGAGCCTTCTTATATCTGCCAAGACAAAAATCAAGTCAAAATGTCTAGTAGAGTTATGGCAAGTAATGTCAAGACATGTGTGATATGATTCTTTCAGATTTTCTTAAATAAATTAGAAGTGAACTAACAAAATTTAAATTTAGAATTTTGTCAAAAGAACCTGGATATTGCAGACTCGAATTTTTTTCAAAATCGCAAGTGTATAGTTGCCGTTTAAATACTTCTGCAAATAATTTCGGCCTTGGAAGCATGTGTATGTTTTAGATAACCATACAGACAATCTTATTTGGTTATAACTACTCAGTTTTATGGGACGTCCAGCATTTTTCGTATTATTTCTCTGCAGTAAAAACAAAATATTTTTTACGAAAAAAAAACAGTTGCAATCCGGCAGTGCCGACAGAAGTGCCAACATACGTGCGTTCGGCGCGGTAGCAAATGGGAAAAACTACTTGCTCTCCTACGCCGCGCCGGCGATCTATCTCCCTCAATCTTACGAATTTTTGATCAGGTCAGTTGTTCAAAGTTCAGATCCAGACGCTAGCTAAAACATACATATTTTTAACCATCATAAAAACTTTACAACGCCGCTAGCTACTAGACATGCTAAAATCTGCTGATGTTTTAAGCCAGGGTCCCGATTCTCGAGCGGCGAAATCATTTTGACCGCGGGCTATATCACTCGCGCTGCGCGCACGCACATGATTCATAATGTCTCATGCATGAGAGAGAGAGAGGTGGCAATCGAAATAAGATTTGACGCTTGAAAATCGAACCCCAGCTCAATTACACAATATTAAGGAACCCCAAAAAACAAGATCAACTCATAATCGAAAAACATTATGGTAAACAATAATTTCACGCATCGGTCAACACGAGAGCGAAAAGCAATTTAATTCAAATGAGATACGACTCAAAATTGCTTGGCAACAATTAATACCGTAATGCTCTAAGAAATTTCTTACAAAATTTACGAAGCAACTGAAATAACTATTTAGCGTTTACAGTTACAATATCTGTCTGACAAGCGAGAAAAATGCTTTTAGTCACATCACACATCCACAATACAAAGGATACCGCGTCACATAAACTCACAGAAAACCGGGTCAAAGTACGCTGAGTTTAAACTTAGGAATTTATGTCTTTCAGCATTTTTATGAAAATCAAGGGCTCTGTCGCACTGGCGATTTGTGGGCGGAGCGGGCTCGCGGCGAATGCGTCGCGAACACGCCGCGGGCGCGTATCGAATGTATGTACCTATGTCATGTATCACGAAACAGCCCTCAAATTTTTGACAATTGACATTGAAAGACCCTTCTTGGTGGTATATGAATTAATATCAAAAATAAACTTGAGAGGTGTCAAGGGACACCCGGATGGAAAAAAGTTGCTTTTCATGAGAGAGAAAGAGAGAGACAGACAGAGAAACACGCGCACGTCGCACGGCTTACAACTTTAGCAAAAAGTGTCGTTACAACTTTTAGTCCTAATTTTCCATCTAGCCTCCATTCGCAATGCGCGATTAGGACCCTCATTCCCCGCTTGTCTCAAATGCCGCGGTCTCACCTCAAAGCGCTGCCCTGTTCGCGTACATCGACGTCATCCCCGCGGCTCGGCAGCCCCGACATCGCTCATGTCATCGCGACACCTGCAACAAGATGGCGGGTTAAACCATAGACAACACACATGTCATAGAACTTAGACAACAATCTTAACAATCTTATCTAGATTAGGCCTAGCTGAGACCGACACGACATGACGCTACACTTCAGCAGGCTTAGCATGACAACGTTAGAAACGGGAAAGAATGGACACACTAACAGATTTTAGCTTCGATCACATATTATATATGTTATGTGATCAAAGGATTTTAGTGACAAAATGGCGAATTTCCTTTCGCGCCGTGTCGTGTCGCTTTAGTGCGGTCTCGGTCGGTCGGTCGGCACTCGGCGCCTGGCGGTCACTAGATCATACTAGGCGGTTTGACCGCAGCGAACACGCGGCAGATTCGCAGCGAACTCGCGGTGTTTGCTAGATGTATGGGCGCCGTGCAAACCGCCAGTGTAAACAGCTTCTTCTTTCATTCTTTATTTCATAACGACAGTGCTAGTAATGATTACTTAATTTTAATTTAACGAAGATTTTGACATAAACTAATAAGAATTACATTTTCTGTTAAAATTAAATGAGTGCGTCATTTAATTTTAACAGAAAATGTAATTAGTTTATGTCAAAATCTTCGTTAAATTAAAATTAAGTAATCATTACTAGTACTGTCGTTATAAAATAAAGACAGAAAGATTACTATCGTGCCTCTCGCTCGCGTCTTTTAAGGACTCGTTTAAAATTCGAACAATGAATTTCAAATATGGAAGGGAAGCGTGATTTCCGTTACATAACTGTTATTTTGAATATGGAATGGATTACGCGCGTAAAACCTTTTGACATAAAAATCTGTTCCAAATCCATAATATTAACATTTTGGCACGCTTTTGCCAATTTAATAATATCTGATTTATGGCTTACTTAAACAAAATCTATTGCGCTAACTGCTTCCGAGACTGGTAATTAATTATTAATTGTCAATAAAATATAAAGAACTAGCTGACCCGACAGACGTTGTCCTGTCTTAACAATGATTATTTATTTCGAATTGGTATAATTAAGAAAACAATAGATTAAAATTAGTATCTTCATGACAAATTTCATCAAAGTAGATTAAATAGTTTAAGCTAAAATCATAAAAGTTTATTGTGCTGGAACTAGGGATTGCAATCCGGATACTTCGAAATCCGAAAAATCCGGATAATCCGGATTTTTTGGGCTTCTGAAAAATCCGGATTTTTATTTTTCTAAATCCGGATTTTCGGTTTTTTCGAATATTAGATTAAATAATGAAGAAGAAGCTTTTACGTGATATAAAATTAATTTAAATATGTCGTGTAATATCTGACATACAAATTCACATTTGTTTATAGGCGCTATCACAACTTTGCGTGGTCTACACGTGCCAAAGTCAAAATTTCGTATGTTTAACATTCCATTGTGTAGTTATTTGGTGGTTGTAATTACAATTATTAACATTTTTTCATTTTATTTAAAAGAAATAACGACATATTATTTTAATTTCTTATAACCTAGCTCTTATTTTACTATATTGATATGTTTTCTATAGTATAGTGATAATATAAATGCAATGATGATAAATTTACAATTACTTTAGAACATTTTAGTATCGAATACAATGTTTTTTTCTATAAAATATTATGTAGTTTATGCTTACATTCAAGTTATAATTATAAATTATAATTGTTTACGTAGCCAATGCTGATTTGTGATACTGTATAATTAATTAAAGGAATGTAGTAAGTTTATAATATAACGAAATGTTGATTTAAAGTTTAAATAACAATTGTAAGTCATTATTCTGTGCAAAAGCCAAAATATAATTATACTATCCAACTGCTGGGCAAAGGCACCGCCCGAATCTTTCACTAATCTTGCTCCAGCGTCACCGTTTGCCAGCCAAGCTGATATGACTCCAGTAGAGAGTTTATAATCGTATTCTAGGCTAAAGTCTTCGCGATCCTTGGTTCTTCATTGGTAACAACTAACCGCTAACGAGTTAGCTAGTAAGAAAAAAAAATAGAATCCTTGTCAGAAGCCTAACTGGACAATGTAAGCTCAACAAGCACCTTTACAGAATAGGGGTTAATATCATTTTGACCTGCAGATCCTGTGATATACCTATTCACCTTCTACTTAACTTTGCTGCTCTATTACAGATCAAAAACTCTCCTAATTTACCAAAAAGAAAATTTGTGGCACCAATCCTAATCACATCGTCAAATTTAAAAGCAGCACTGGGTTGGAGACGGATGCATCTAATACGAAGGTGTCACAATAGTTCCTCAAGGATCGTCGTAACGTCAGGATTACAGTGATCTGCCTTCGGAGCAAAAAAAATACCTCTTGACTCTAGACCATAGCGCTACTTCTTAGGCCTAGATACCCACTCAGTCGATATCCAGCCTAGATGTATATTGTATACGGATAACGTGACCAGCCCAATGCCACTTTATCTTGGCCGTCTTGATTTCTACGTCTGTGATTCTAGTTTGGGAGCACATTATGTTTTTTTATTGTTTTGCTTGATTTAAGCTCTATTGCTCTTTAGCAGACCCTGAGTTGGAACTTTTGTAAATCGTAAATCGATCAATGATCGAGTTTCCGCAGCGTTGATTATGACGAGCCTAATACACATATCAACGAGCCCGCGCTTTAGTGAGATTGGTTTATCACCATTCTTCAAGGACCAGTTTTTCTGCCTTTCTGTTGGCATAAGAAACTAATTGGCCCAAGTACAGGTACTTGTTGAAATAGTGAATCATGATCATTATGTATTTGACCTATTTTTTGTAAGTTCCACCGTAGCGTAGCGTGGAGCATAATTTGATGATGTGTGGCTAGCGGCTGTAGGCGCAAAAATGACGAAGTTGTCGATATAGTGGAGATTGCTTAGGATTTTCTTGGTGACTAAAATTTCACATTTTAAATAGTTAAAAAATCAAGGAATTTTTAAGTTGTTAATAATATTTTAGACACCAGATACTGTTATTCTATTCTCTTCCTTTTTACACCCATGTAAAAATCGATAACTAAAGAAAAATGATAATTTTTAAGAGGTTTTATTTTGCACTTTTAAAATTAACGTTAAATAAAGAAATAATAAGAAAATAACTCATGTTTAAAGCTGTTTATCGAAAATATTTAAAAAATTCCAAAAAATCCGGATTATCCGGATAATCCGGATTTGAGGATGAAAAAATCCGAAAATCCGGATTTTTTTAAAAATCCGTTTTTTGCAATCCCTAGCTGGAACCGTACATTTTCCGGGACAAAAAGTATCCCTTGTCCTTTCCCGAGACTCAAGGTATCTCCATACCGAATTTCATAAAAATAGACTGAACAGTTTAGGCGAAAATCATAAAAGTTTATTGTGCGGGAACCGTACATTTTCCGGGACCAAAAGTATCCCTTCTCCTTTCCCGAGACTCAAAGTGTCTCCATACAAAAATTCATCAAAATCGATTGAATAGTTTAAGCGAAAATCATAAAAGTTTATTGTGCGGGAACTGTACATTTTTCCGGGACAAAATGTATCCTATGTCCTATTCCTGGTTCTAAGCTACCTCTCCACCAATTTTCAGCCGAATCAGTTCATCCGTTCTTGAGTTATAAGTGGCGTAACTAACACAACTTTCTTTTATATATATAGATTTTGACAGATATGAGATATGGTCCACAAATTACGTGAGGGAGGGGGGGGGCGCTGAGTTAAATCTTCCTAAAAGACTATTTAAATAGAATTAAACTTTTACCAAAGGATAGCTATTTACAATCAATAACAAGATTGTGTTTCCCTCTCTTTCTATGTCAATGAACTTGTTAACCAACTCGCTCTAGCGCCATTCATAGAGTATGGCACAGCCTACTAGACCACTAATTCATCAACGGAAGTATCTAATAAATAGCCTGTTAATGCTTCTAAAGTTTTTGGACAGAAGTTTAATACATTTTAATAGCTTATGTCAAAATTAAGCAACCAACAACGAATTGAATCCATACTAATATTATAATAAACGCGAATGTGTGTCTGTCTGTCTGTTACCTCTTCATACGAAATCCGCTAAACCGATTTTGAAGAAATTCGGTATTTTTCCGGGATAGAAAGGATACTTTCTATCCCGGAAAAATTTACAATTGAAACAGAGTTGCGGGCGACGTGATTGCTAATAATTCATGGCAAAATAACCTCCTTCTTTTTGTAAGTCGATTAAATATTTAAAAACCAACTCTCAACTCTTATCATTTTATGCAATCCATTATCCATTCTTATATCAAACTTATCTCCTTAGGAAGTGGGTTAAACAAATTTTCGACTGCTCCTAGGTAAACTATCGTAACATCAAAAACACAACTTTACAGGAGGAGCGTTTGAAGTTGCAAATTTGAACCACGAGTTCATTATTTAACGGATTGTTATAAAATTTGGCATCAGCAACAACAATAGTGTTAGATATTAACTTTTGCAATAAAATACTATATTATTAGCTTGGTTTAGCTGAAATTGTTGTTGCGATATTATTCTTTGGAAAATCTATAACGAAAATTATTGCAACTAACACTTACCACAGTTTACGTTGAAATTTCTCCTTTTTAAAATATTGTAACGTTTACTTACTATACTATACGAGGGACTTCTTTAACGTTTTTTTATGGCATGTAAGACATATTGTTACGTGCTAGGGGTTCGAAGATTCGGAAAGAAAGACCTGGTGACTCTCTTGAAGACTTTATTCACAAACACTAGCTCACTCTAATCACTGAGTCCAAACACTAAGCACTAGATCCAAATCACTGAGCACTATCACTGTCCTAGGTCGTAGCCGAGTCACTATCACAATCACAATCACTCACTATTGATCACTTGTTTTCGCTCCGAAGTCGCCTCGAAGATAGCTCAGATAAAACTGAATTGCCTGGCCGTCTACCTGCGCCTATTTATATGGGCCGGATCGAATATCAGAATTTACCGGAACATCCCAGAATAACCCGATATGCGTAAACAAGTATGAGATATTTCTAGAAGCCTAACGCCATCTAGTATCGAATAGCGGATTTACGCTGTCTGCGTTGCCTCGAGTAGTTCCGCTGGTTTGACGCTAGATGGCACTGGGTGTCCGTATCCGTAACACTACTCCCCTCTTAGAGATGCTCGTCCCGAGCATCGTTGTTACTGCCTCGCCACGCTGTTCCTACAACTCCTGTTCTGCGGTCCCTTCACATCAGCGCAAGAAGTACATTCGTGGCACCAATCCTGCACATCATCTCGCCAATGCAACCAGAAAAATCGTTCTCGCACTTTCCTTAGCATCCTCTTGACACCTAGATGACTCCCTGATACACCCTCATGTATCTCGCGGAGAACATCTGGTACTCTCGCCCTTGGGACAATGACCTGAAAGTAGAACTCTCTACCGTTAGCCAATTTCCGGTAGAGTATTCCGTTTTGAAGTATCAGACTGTCCCATTGCTCCCAGTACGCCTTAGTGACAGCGCCAGTGGGTGCAACCTCACTCCAGATTGGTTTTACGTCACCGCGTTTCTTCCATGTGATGATGTGCCGAAGGTCGTCATCTCTTTCTTGAGCCTTCCTCATAGCGTCATTTTCCAAGAGACCCAAAGTATTCGTCTTCGTTTTTCCGTTCCGTGCCTGGGAGGTAATAGTTATCGGGGCTCTCTCCACATTGTCCAATACTCGCCACCTAGTTCTGGATTCTATTCGCTTCCCCTTATCCCGGGCAGGGGACGAAACTGCTTGCTTCCTCAGCTCTTCCATTTGTTTCTCGATCCCCATCCTGGCCATCTGGGTCTTCTTCTGTGGGCAGTTGAGCTGAAGGTGGCCCCTCTCACCGCACTTATAGCACATGACTTCAAATCTTTTCCTCGTAGGAGCCCTAACCTCCCTGACTTCCGCAGCGACCTCGCGGATGTTATGGGTCTGCCGTATGTCACGCCGAACAGCCTCGACCTCCAGTGCATGTGCTAACGCTTCCTTCAGCGAGGTATGATGACCAAGCCTTACTGCAGCTCTGACCTCCAGGTCTTTGATTCCGTCGACAAATCCTTGAACAATATTTGTGTCAACCATCTTGGTGTCAGCTCCTGGGTATGCCTTCCTGACGAGTTTTTCAATTTCCAACGCCCATTGTTGAAACCCTTCTTCTGAGCGTTGGACTCTGTCACGCAGTTGGGCACGGAACACGTGCTCCAGGTGTCGCTCCCCGTATCTGGATTCCAGTGCCTCCATCAGGTCTTGGAACCCATTTCCCGTATGTGGCAGTGCCTCCAGGACCGACAAAGCTTGCCCTCTGAGTGCCACAATGAGAGCGGTCAGGCATTGCTCTTCCGTCCATCCGTTTACGGTAGCAACAGTCTGAAATTGCCGACGATAAGCGTTCCAAGGAGTAGTGCCATCGTACGGCGGCACCTTTACTCTTGGCCCTTGCATCACTCCAGTGGCTCCACTAGACACTGTAACTCCCGTAGTTTCAAGGCGCACTACTCTCTTCTGCAGTTCAGTGAATCCGGTTTTCAAATTTTCCACAACCGACTCTAACCCGGTAACTCGTTCTTTCATTACGTCGACATCTTTACGTAGCTTAGTCACCGCGTCACTTACATCCTTTATAGCTCCAAGTGCTTTTTCTTGAAGGTCCTTTTGTTGCTCTTGAGACTCCATCATTGCCCTTTGAGAATCTTGCATAGCGCCGAGCTTGCGGTCTTGGGCATCTTGCAAAGCCTGAATTAACTCAATTATGCTTTCCAATTGAGCCATTTGAGGGGCCGTAGAAACTACGGGCGTGACAGGATGGATGGAGCTAGTCGACGGAGCCTGAGCAGGCGGGGCCCAGTGGGCGGGGCCAGTGGGCGTGGCCTGAGTGGGTGTGACCTGGTGGGCGGAGCCAGTGGGCGTGGCCACGCCCAAAGTGGGCGGGGCCTGAGGGGCGTGGTTAGTGGGCGGAGCCTGGTGGGCGGGGCCAGTGGGTGGGGCCTGCCCCACAGTGGGCGGAGCTTGGTCCCCAGTGGCTGTGGCCTCCGCAGCTCGCTGCGCCCTTGTCCTGACACCCCTCTTGAAGTCTTCTCTCGAAGTCAATGGCATCTCCAAATCTCACTTCCGACACCAGTTGTTACGTGCTAGGGGTTCGAAGATTCGGAAAGAAAGACCTGGTGACTCTCTTGAAGACTTTATTCACAAACACTAGCTCACTCTAATAATAATAATAATAATAATAATCTTTATTGTACACCACGAATATATATACATACAGTTATACATACACATAAGTTACATAGAAGTACAATGTTGGCGGCCTTATCGCTAAAAGCGATGTCTTCCAGGCAACCATCAAAACGTTTCAGAGAGCGTCACATTAAGAAAATAACAATTAGGGTGGACAAATAAGTAAACATTAAACTAAAAATAATGTCATTATTTACACAGATTGTTGACTAAGATTGTCAGTCAGATAGAATTCTTTGAGTACTCTTTTGAAAATGCTAAGAGATGGCGCTTTTCTTATAGTATTGGGTAATGAATTCCATAGACGAACGGCAACGGACGCAAAAGAATTACCATAGTATTTAGTCTTTTGAGTGGGTACATCTAGTTTGAAAGCTAAACGAGTATTCTCATTCTCAGACGAGAATGTAAATACCTCCTTAAGGTAGGGTGGAGCCTTAGGGTCAAAAAGTACATTGTACAATAAGTGCAGCACATGAGTATTCCTACGGTAACGGATCGGGAGCCACTTCAGTTTAGTCCTGAACTCCGAGACATGGTCATATTTGCGTAGTCCGAAAATGAAACGTATGCAAAAGTTTTGAATACGTTCCAGCCTATTTAGTTGGTCTTCGGTCAGGTTTATGTAACTTACGTCAGCATAATCCAAAATTGAGAGCAATAAAGTCTGAGCAAGCATAACCTTAGTTGGTATAGGCAGGACATTCTTAAGACGTTTAAGGGACGCAGAAGCCGCAAAAACTTTTTTACTGACGGAATCGATTTGACATGACCAAGACATAGTTGTATCAAAAAGCACACCTAGATTCTTAACCGTGTTAGAATAATTTATCTTTGTGTTATTCATCACGACATTAGGGACATCAGACTGATCAAGTCTACGCAACATGCCCTGACTACCGATCATAATGGCTTGAGTTTTACTAAGATTCAGCTGTAGACCGTGATTACTTGCCCAATCCCAAATGTGTGACAGGTCTTCATTTAATTGCGCAATCGCGGCTGCTAAATTTTCAATGCAAGAGTGTACATAAATTTGAAAATCATCAGCGTACATGTGATAAAATGATGATATGTTTTTGCCAATCGTATTTATGAATATACAGAAAAGTAGAGGGGAGAGCACACCACCTTGGGGGACACCAGCAGAAGTGTAAGCCCAGTCAGAGAATAATTCGTCAATTTTGATTCTTTGCCGACGTCCTTTAAGGTAACTGGATAACCAGTTTAAAACAGATGGGGATACATTTAAAAACACGGCCAGTAGCTGAAGTAGGACATCAAAATCTACACAGTTAAAGGCATTTGAAAAATCTAGTAAAACTAAAATAGTAACTTTCTTGTTGTCCATCGCCAGTCTTATGTCGTCAGTTATTTTAGTTAGTGCCGTTACCGTGCTATGACCTCTCCTAAACCCCGATTGATATTTATCAAGTAGGCAATTGTCATTAATAAATGCATTAAGTTGGCGGTAAACTAATTTTTCAAAAACTTTAGAGAGGAAAGGTAAAATAGATATTGGTCGATAATCTGAATAGTTGCAAGGATTGGATTTTTTGGGGATTGGTATTATTAACGCGTCCTTCCATTTGGAAGGAAACACTCCGCTAGAAATAGAATGATTGAAGATATGTGTGATAATAGGAAGAATGTTTTCGAGGATGGGAAGAATCATATTCCGGCTAATAGAGTCATCACCGACAGCATTTGAGGCGATGGACAACACAGTGGTCTTTACATCATGGATTTTAAACTCGCTAAAGACAAACTGTTCGTTTGTGAGAGTAGGTAGGCTTAGAGATAGGCTCTGTAGAGTTTTAAGCTTGACGGCATTATCATAGTAACAAGAATTGGTGGTAAAATGAGTGATCAGATTATTTACATCGTCAGCCTTTAAGGGACAGTTCTCTCGTTTTTTACCAACTCCCATCGAATTCAAAAATTTCCAAACCTTACTGGCGTCTCCATTCTGGACAGAAGAATGAATATGTCTCCTTTGTGCGTCTCTACATAATTTGTTACACTGGTTACGTACATTTTTATACCTTTCAATGTTTGCAGCGGATGGATTGAACTTAAGCCTAAGTTTTGCACGAGTCTTCTTTTTTATCATAGCCTTTATGTCATCGGTTAGCCAGGGATTAGGAAGGTGTTTTAGTTTAATGGGTCTAACAGGTGCATGTATGTCATAGAGAGCCACTAGACTTCGCGTCAGTATTTCAACTTTAGCATCCACTGAAGTCGCCTTGTACAAATCAGACCAGTCAATGTCTTTCGCGTCGGCCTGTAGAGCTTCTATGTCCATACTTTTAAAATTACGCTGCATAACAACCTTAGGTTTCAATTTTGGTGGCTTTAAATTATAAGACAAGTATAAGAGATCATGGTAAGAAAAAGAATGAGATGAAAGTTGACCATGTCTCGTAACAAGATTTTCAGAGGAAACAATAATTAAATCTAGTAAAGAAGGGTTGCATTGAGGCATATTATGTGTTGCATTAAGAGGTAACAGGTTAAGATCACACGATTCAATGATTGATCGTAGCTTTTTGGCTCTGATATCACTTTTTATCAAACACGTATTAAAGTCGCCCATTATTATAGAGTGATCATAAAGCGAAGATAAACTTTCCAAAAGGGATTCAAAAGACGAAAAGTAATTAATAAGAAGTGATGGACTATAGAAAACACCAAGAATTAATTTAGTATGACGTAGTTCAACCTCTATGAATAAATGTTCAGCCGTATCTACTGGCGCAGGCTGTGGCGATGCACTAATTACACGAAAAGGAATATTAGATTTGAGATAAATAGCAACGCCACCGCCGCCCCTACCAACACGATCATTTCTGATGAGTGTAAAACCTGGTAAAGAGTAACTTGTAGATTGTAAACAAGGCTTTAACCATGACTCGGAGACCAGAATAGCATGCGCGTTTGTGGATTCAAAGGAAGTAAGAAGTTCAGGGTAATGCGCAGGAATACTTTGAGCATTTATGTGAATGGCATTGAAACATTTCAAGGAGGTATCTAAACATGTACTTAATGCGGATCTCAGCGATAGGTTTAGAGTATCATCACTCAAATATTCGTCTGATGAGGAGCATGAGACAAACTCATCACTTTCCGATTCAACCATTAACCAACAATATTAATCAATTAACTTAAAATATAAAATAACAACTTAAAAATAAGTATATAAAAATAAACTAGTATATATTGCAGTATATGAATATAAGCAGTGAAAAAGTAATTGCAGTATTAAATATTTCAAGCAATACACACTATAAATACTTTATTTTCAAGGCATAATCTTACCAGCTTAAATAAAGCATATTAAGCCAAATTATTCACAACAAGGATAAAATCAGAGTACAGCAGAAACTTTCACAACACAAGCAATGTACTATTAAATATAAGAATTACTTAATTACTAATTAATATAACTAAAAAGTAGAAGAAGAAGATAACTATACATAAATGTCAGCCAGGAATTTTACCTTTGTAGCTAAAAGTAAGGGGGAAAAAAAAAGCATGTCAGCCAACTGTCAAGACTACAGTGACACCTGACAGATTTTGTCAATTGTCAGACGTCAAAAGTTGATGGTGGTGTGGTTTTAAATTTCGTAATTCGTGAATCAAACAGCTACAAATCACTGAGTCCAAACACTAAGCACTAGATCCAAATCACTGAGCACTATCACTGTCCTAGGTCGTAGCCGAGTCACTATCACAATCACAATCACTCACTATTGATCACTTGTTTTCGTTAACTTTAATGAAATTTCGTTAGATTCCTGCTTAACACAATGTTTGCAGTCTTCTGAACACGGCCTTCGTGAAAGTGCGTCGGCATTCCCATGCGCCTTTCCGCTGCGGTGTTCCGTCTTGAAGTCATACTCCTGGAGTTGTTCAATCCATCGAGCTACTTGGCCTTCTGGGTTCTTGAATTGTAGTAACCACTTCAAGGCTGCGTGATCAGTTCGCAATAAAAACTGTCTCCCGATGAGATATTTGCTGAAATGTTGTAGCGTCTTTACGACAGCCAAGAGTTCTCTTCTTGTCACACAGTAGTTTCTCTCTGGCTTAGATAAAGATTTGCTGAAATATGCAATTACAACTTCTCTTTCACCCTGTTTTTGAGATAACACCCCTCCAATGGCCGTGTTGCTTGCGTCCGTGTCGACTATAAACTGACCTTCAGGTTGTGGATACCCCAGGATTGGTATTTCACACAGATGTTGCTTCAGTTTCTGAAAAGAATCTTCCGAAGTCTCGTCCCAAATAAACTGTCGTTTATCTTCTGTCAGCCGATGTAATGGCTTGGCTATCTCTGAGAATCCCTTAACAAAACGCCTGTAGTAGGAGCATAGGCCGAGAAATGCCCGCACTTCGGTTTTGTTTTTAGGGGTTGGCCAATTTTGAACTGCTTCCAGTTTCTCCGGGTCCGTCTGGATTCCATCACTGGAGATAATATGGCCGAGATAATTGACCTTACTCCTGAACAAACGACACTTTTTCGGATTCAACTTTAACTTGGCCCCCTCTATTTTGGCGAAAACTCGTTCTAAGTTTCGCAAATGGTCCTCAAAGTCGCGGCCAACAATGATGACGTCATCCAAGTAGACTAAGCAAGCCTCTCCAACTAAGCCTGCCAGTACACACTCCATGAGTCGCTCAAATGTGGCAGGTGCGTTACACAATCCAAAGGGCATGACGTTAAACTGCCATAAACCTCTACCGGTGGAGAAAGCTGTCTTCTCCTTGTCTTTTGGATGAATTTCCACCTGCCAGTATCCAGATTTCAGGTCCAGGGTCGAGAACCATTTCATGCCACTCAAGGTATCCAGAGTGTCGTCGATTCGAGGTAATGGATAGCTGTCCTTCTTAGTGACATCATTGAGACGCCTGTAGTCCACACAAAATCTTGTGCTGCCATCTTTCTTCTTCACTAACACAACAGGTGAGCACCACGGACTTGCAGACGGTTCAATTATCTTATGCCTTCTCATGTCCTCCAAAAGGCCTTCAACTTCTTTATCCTTTGCAATGGGTATCCGTCTTGCTCGTTGACGAATTGGGTTCTCGCTTCCGGTATCTATCCTGTGCTGAACCATCGACGTTCTTCCAAGGTCGCCTTCCTGACTGGAGAAGATATTCGCGTGGCGTTGTAAAAACTTCTTAGCTTTCATGCTCTGCGAATAAGTCAGATTACTCTTGCAGTCATCGAGTAGCTCAGTCACTATTCTATAGTTGCTGCTGTTTGCTGAGTCTGAGCCTGTGATCGAACTACACTTTCTCATCCAGACAACTTCCTCGCACTTTCCAATGACGTCACCTTTGTTCAAGCAGATCTCGCGATTGCCAAGATTCAAAACCCTGACCACAGCGTTACTGTTTCCACTAACAAGGGTTCTCGCCGTCATCAGTTTTTGCGCTGATGTCTTGGTATCCGTGTCTTCGATCAACACGCATCTGTTTGACTTTTTCTTTCCGTCTGGCGGTAGTTTAACCAGCACCCGAGCTTCCGCACGTCCAGGTATAATGACTTTCTTTACACATTCAACTTTCCCGCAGGCGCCTCCAAGGATGAAAATTTCCTCTTCACCACACTTGAAAACTCCCTCAGCGACATTAATTCTGCAGTTATGCTTCTTCATGAAATCCAAACCCAAGATGCAATTATCCATAATCTCAGCTACGATAACGTCGTGAGGGTATGAAGACCCCCCTACATTAATCGTAACTGACATTTCTCCCAGGACGGGTATTGGCTGACCGGAGGCAGTAAGAAGCCGACAGTTAATTCTCCTCTTCTGTCTCCTTGCGGCTTTTACCAGATTTGGGTTCACTATCGTTCTAGAGGCTCCTGTGTCTAGAGTAATTTTGCAATCCGTCCTGTTAATAGTCCCCTGAATCACAAGACTATTCCCGCTGCATGCTTGGGAGATAACAGTTATCGGGGCTTCCTCCGCGTCAGCCAGTACTCGCCCCTGGGAGAAATGTCAGTTACGATTAATGTAGGGGGGTCTTCATACCCTCACGACGTTATCGTAGCTGAGATTATGGATAATTGCATCTTGGGTTTGGATTTCATGAAGAAGCATAACTGCAGAATTAATGTCGCTGAGGGAGTTTTCAAGTGTGGTGAAGAGGAAATTTTCATCCTTGGAGGCGCCTGCGGGAAAGTTGAATGTGTAAAGAAAGTCATTATACCTGGACGTGCGGAAGCTCGGGTGCTGGTTAAACTACCGCCAGACGGAAAGAAAAAGTCAAACAGATGCGTGTTGATCGAAGACACGGATACCAAGACATCAGCGCAAAAACTGATGACGGCGAGAACCCTTGTTAGTGGAAACAGTAACGCTGTGGTCAGGGTTTTGAATCTTGGCAATCGCGAGATCTGCTTGAACAAAGGTGACGTCATTGGAAAGTGCGAGGAAGTTGTCTGGATGAGAAAGTGTAGTTCGATCACAGGCTCAGACTCAGCAAACAGCAGCAACTATAGAATAGTGACTGAGCTACTCGATGACTGCAAGAGTAATCTGACTTATTCGCAGAGCATGAAAGCTAAGAAGTTTTTACAACGCCACGCGAATATCTTCTCCAGTCAGGAAGGCGACCTTGGAAGAACGTCGATGGTTCAGCACAGGATAGATACCGGAAGCGAGAACCCAATTCGTCAACGAGCAAGACGGATACCCATTGCAAAGGATAAAGAAGTTGAAGGCCTTTTGGAGGACATGAGAAGGCATAAGATAATTGAACCGTCTGCAAGTCCGTGGTGCTCACCTGTTGTGTTAGTGAAGAAGAAAGATGGCAGCACAAGATTTTGTGTGGACTACAGGCGTCTCAATGATGTCACTAAGAAGGACAGCTATCCATTACCTCGAATCGACGACACTCTGGATACCTTGAGTGGCATGAAATGGTTCTCGACCCTGGACCTGAAATCTGGATACTGGCAGGTGGAAATTCATCCAAAAGACAAGGAGAAGACAGCTTTCTCCACCGGTAGAGGTTTATGGCAGTTTAACGTCATGCCCTTTGGATTGTGTAACGCACCTGCCACATTTGAGCGACTCATGGAGTGTGTACTGGCAGGCTTAGTTGGAGAGGCTTGCTTAGTCTACTTGGATGACGTCATCATTGTTGGCCGCGACTTTGAGGACCATTTGCGAAACTTAGAACGAGTTTTCGCCAAAATAGAGGGGGCCAAGTTAAAGTTGAATCCGAAAAAGTGTCGTTTGTTCAGGAGTAAGGTCAATTATCTCGGCCATATTATCTCCAGTGATGGAATCCAGACGGACCCGGAGAAACTGGAAGCAGTTCAAAATTGGCCAACCCCTAAAAACAAAACCGAAGTGCGGGCATTTCTCGGCCTATGCTCCTACTACAGGCGTTTTGTTAAGGGATTCTCAGAGATAGCCAAGCCATTACATCGGCTGACAGAAGATAAACGACAGTTTATTTGGGACGAGACTTCGGAAGATTCTTTTCAGAAACTGAAGCAACATCTGTGTGAAATACCAATCCTGGGGTATCCACAACCTGAAGGTCAGTTTATAGTCGACACGGACGCAAGCAACACGGCCATTGGAGGGGTGTTATCTCAAAAACAGGGTGAAAGAGAAGTTGTAATTGCATATTTCAGCAAATCTTTATCTAAGCCAGAGAGAAACTACTGTGTGACAAGAAGAGAACTCTTGGCTGTCGTAAAGACGCTACAACATTTCAGCAAATATCTCATCGGGAGACAGTTTTTATTGCGAACTGATCACGCAGCCTTGAAGTGGTTACTACAATTCAAGAACCCAGAAGGCCAAGTAGCTCGATGGATTGAACAACTCCAGGAGTATGACTTCAAGACGGAACACCGCAGCGGAAAGGCGCATGGGAATGCCGACGCACTTTCACGAAGGCCGTGTTCAGAAGACTGCAAACATTGTGTTAAGCAGGAATCTAACGAAATTTCATTAAAGTTAACGAAAACAAGTGATCAATAGTGAGTGATTGTGATTGTGATAGTGACTCGGCTACGACCTAGGACAGTGATAGTGCTCAGTGATTTGGATCTAGTGCTTAGTGTTTGGACTCAGTGATTAGAGTGAGCTAGTGTTTGTGAATAAAGTCTTCAAGAGAGTCACCAGGTTTTCTTTCTCTCCGAGTCTTCGAACCCCTAGCACGTAACAATATCATAGTTTACAGGGGAATTGCCTAATTCGAATTTATAGTATGTTTGAGAAAATAAATTATTTATAAATTATCTTTTCTGAAAAAAGTGTGAAATACCTTTAAAATTTGTTTTATAAATTTTAAAAGTAGGTAGTTGACATGATTTATACCGTTATTGTGCAAAAAAGTGCTAAAATATAGTAAGCAATCAACTTAATTGGCTAGCAAAGCATCATCAGTAGCAAAAATTTTATTTTAAATAATATTTTGTAACCTTCTTAAAAATCATATGATAAGCTTTATAACTTAAGTGTATTTATCACAATATATAATCCGCTTATACTTATACAATATAAATACGAAAATTTATCTCTGTTCGTTACCTCTTTACACTCAAAAAAAATTCCTGACATTTGGTATGGCGATACTTGGAGTCCTAGGAAACGACATTTTTATACTGGAATAAAAAGAATCCTACGTCCTTTACTATACGGTCCCCGCGAGACAAAAGAATTTTTGACTACGGAGTTGTGGGCATCAACTAGAAAATCTTAAACACTGCTAGGTATATTAATTTCATGTCGCTGATTTTTGCTAAGGCCTGTTATCAATTATTATTTCTTTATCGCTATCACATGAGTCCACTATTACGAACAATGGCTCCTGTGAACCAGATACACGTTAATTAAAGAATTAGGATGGCTAAGAGATAGCACTCTTAGCCATCCTAATTCTTGTCAAATGCGTAAAGCCTTGCGTGACAAAATGTTTTCTTTAAAAAGTAAGACAAAACTTGTCTACACTTTAGTATACAATACACCATACTTCAACAGACTGCAGATATATCGACGCCTTCGAGATGTGATAATGAAGGAAAATGCTCCAAATTTCAATTTGACAGCTTTCGGAACCAACGCGTCCATCCTGGCTAAGCTAAAAGTTATTTTTACAAGGCTCTTTACCACAACATGCCTCAAATATATTTTAGAATACTATGGACACATAATATCCAAAAAGAAAGGAGACAATATTAAAATAGTCATTGGCAAGACTGAGGTCGAAAGACCGCGGGGCCGCAGTCCCATGCGTTAGTCCAATCAAATACGCACCTAAATTATTGAGTCCATCGTTTACGACGCTCTTCAAGTGGCTGAAGATAGGAAAAGCTGGCTTAACATTATTAGAAGGAAGGTTATTAAAAGGGAAGGTCACGACCCTCTGACATGAGGAATACGACTACAGGAAGAGGATCGCTTGGGATACTAGTACTAGTTCTTGAAAAATTTCAGGAAGAAAAATGAGATCATAAAATATAAACTAAGTGCAATATATTATATCCATGCTTTTGCATAAAAATGTGTTTGTTTATTTGTCCATGGACATTGGGTATATTGCCTCCTCACGCCTAAACCGCTTAACCGTTTTTTCTGATATACTGTATGGGAATACGTCGAATCCCGGAAAAGGACATGGGATACTTATATCCCGGAAAAAGGTTCCGTTCCCGGGCGACAAACGGGTAAAGACAAGTTGGGCTTGAATAAGCTTAGTATTCTCAACAGAGCGAGATAGTATTTCAGTGCGATGCAACGCCTATAACTCTACAAGGCAAAGATTCAGCCTCTCGTCGAATACTGTTCCCATCTCTGGGAAAGAGCGACAAAATACCAACTCTTCGCTCTGTATAGTAACCAACAAAGGGCCGCTTAGATTGTAGCCAGCCATAGTGTTTCAAACAAGCCTTGGAATTATGCTCAGATGTGGCTTCGCCCTGCATCTTCTATATGCTGTATCAAGGGGAGGTGCTTCGTTATCACACCTCTTGCAACATATCAACATCATTCCACGGGAAAATTTACCATCTAGATGAGTCTTTCACAATAAATCTGAGTCAAACTGCCGCCAGCAGTAATTCCGGATCAATGCGATCTGAAACCTGAAGAAGAAGAAAGCGACCTTCTTAAAAAGGCTGGCAACGTATTTCAACTCTTCTGATGTTGCGAGCGTCCATGGGTTGTTCACTTGCTTTCCATCAGGTGCTATTTTGCCCCCTAATTTCATATACTATAATAGTAGTAATAAAAGAAATAGGACGGTAAAGTATCATATGTTAATGAATAGTACGACGTAGAACGTAGTAAGATATAGATACAATAAATAAAAAATAATAGTTTCCATAGTAGAATATCGTATAATTAACATACAACATTTATCATAACTTAAATTCTAACGTACAAAATGGTAAGTTACACTTGCAATATATTTTTCAATAGAAGTTCCAATGGAAACTATTGTAAGTAGTACAAACTATAGTTTACGTATATCTGCTAACAGTGACTGTTTGTCATATTATGTCGCGTCGCGTTTCGTCTCAACTCTCAATGTTACCTCACCCTTATTCAAACGAAAAAGTTGATAAAACTTATCATGCAGATTAAAATGTTCTTACAATGGGACATTAAAATGCAGAAAACAGTTTCCAACATAATTTTACGGGTGAACGATTTTGGTGGGATTTTGAAATGAGGTTTCATTATTATATTTTGTTTTCTGCAATGTACAATTTGGGAAATATAATATTTAGCAATAAGATAACGCCTCCCACGCCTCCTACATCGGTTTCCATCGCGGTTGACATTTCTACGCAGGAATTATTTAATAGTGCCCAAGCGTGTGCGCAGTACACAAGAGCACTCGCTTCCTTTGCTCTCATAACCCAGTGGGACGGAAAAGCAACACAACTAGCGAGAGATCAGGCGCAGGATTTTGACGTGACAACGTCTTAAATTAGGTTGCGGCTGGGAGTCACTTATGAAAAAGTGTAACGCTCGGTAACGTTACGATGAGTCACCGAACGAGAGAGAGGCCCGCCGAATGCCTTGCGTCTCTCTCCCACACGTTGTCACGTAAAATCTTCGCCCGTAAAACCGACTTTACAGGCAACCATTTTTTTTTACATGCCCATCCGACGCATGGATCATCTTACTTATCAATCTGCATTGTCAGGTAATAACGCAGGAATCGAACCAACAACCTCCAAATCATGAGCTCTAAACCACTGGACCACAGAGGCGTTGAGGAGAAAAGTTTAAGAAATAGTGATTGCGATAAAAATCTATATGTTACAAATATAGACAATGATGAAATACTATATCAATAAGAATTCGACACAATATGACTGTTAAGTGTTATGTAACGTCGAATTTATCTAATGATAGTTTAGGGCTGCTTTCATACGGAGCGATAGCGGCCAAAATGTACGCCCGCGGGAAATTCGCTTATCGCACGGGGACCGTACATATTCTGTCGCGATAAAAAGTATCCTATGTCCTTCCCGGTGTCTTGTTCTATTTCTGTGGCAAGTATCACGAAAATCGATCTATTAGTTCGTGAGATTAGCGCGAATTATATTGTGTACCATCGAGGAAATAGATTCCTTGGCAGTTGACGGACCTACGTCATTTGGTCAAGTTTTTTTCGATATTTATAGATAATTCGATATCAGTCGTGATCTGACGGCTGGGTTGTAAGGTCCGCTGCTATATATATATATATATATATATATATATATATATATACAACCCAGCCGTCAGATCACGTCTGATATCGAATTATCTATAAATATCGAAAAAAACTTGACCAAATGACGTAGGTCCGTATCTGCCTAGGAATCAACTTCTCTGATAGTATAAGTATGTATCAGAATTCTATTAAACTAGTAGGTGGCCTAGAATGTCTAGGTTTAGTAGCTCATTAGGCATTCTAGGAAACAATTAGCACTATCTAACCATCTGCTCCTAGAAATCTAGGCCAATTCTGTGTACTCCGTTTAGTTCCAATTGATTCTTACGTTCATTCATGTAGCACTATTATAGTGCTACACGAATGCTACTAATTTGAGTAGTTTAATTTGGGCTACAAAGATATCTAAACTTTTTAGTTAAAACAGATGCACAGAACCCAGTTTATGATATTTCATAAACTGGGTTCTGTGCATCTGTTTTTCTGTCTGTTGACTGTTACACCTTTAAATTTATCAGGCTTAATTTATTTTGATAAAATTCGATATCGACATACTTTGAATCCCGGGAAAAGATATAGGATAGTTTTCATCCCAAAAATAGTACGGTTTCCGGGCGAAAAACGAGTCGCAACTACTCACCAGAGAGCTGTCGCTCGTTGGAGTTGTGAGGGCGATTTTTTTACAAAATAATTGGACCAATACGACTTCTGGCAAGTGGCAACATTCCGATTCATAATCTGCATGCTACCTGCATGCTTATCTGAGTTCAACCCCATACACAGAATGCCGTCTTCATATCATGTTGCATACTCAACTCCACACATGACACAGCGCGTGGTCTAGTTCCGGGCATCATCTACTTCCATTATATTATTCCAAGAACTAAACTGTCCGCTCCGTATGTTTTGCCCTTAGGCGGTCACGTAAAGACAAAGATTACGCCTCTGACGTGACTTGCGAAATTATTGTAACCAAATGTGTGTGTGTGTGTGTGTGTGTGTGTATCCTTACTCATAAATGCGAAAGTGTGTCTGTCTGTCTTACCTCTTCACTCCTAAACCGTTGAACCCATTTCGCTGAAATTGGCTGTGATGGCACTTTGAGTCTCGGGAAAGGACGTGGGATATCATTTATGCCGGAAAAATGAACGGTATCAACGAATTTTGGCGCAACGGAGTTGCGGGCGCCATCTAGTGTGGGTAATGGGTATAATATGTGGTAATCCTGAGCGTTTGTAATGACTAATGAGTAATGACCTTAATAAAGAAAATGTGTCTTTGTTTAAGATTTGGATATTATTCTGAGTCTGAGGTCATGTCAAAACATAATGCGATCCGTTACTATTCACTTTAGGCTGAATTTATAACGCGCGGTTTTGCCGCTACACCGCTATCACAAGCAACAGTATGTAACGACTCTTTAAATATGGACTCTTTTGACCGACGGATACCCTCAGTAGTCAGTCTATACTTTAAGGGCCTGTTTCACCACTTCTTGATAAAGTGCCGAATAGGCTATCCACAACTTTTTTGACAGATTCTCCATACTTCATCTGTCAAGTTATGTGGTGGATAGCCTATCCGGAACTTAACAGGAAGTTGTGAAACAGGCCCTAAGAAAGTTTAAGGGTGTCTGGTCGTGGGAAGCAACTTTCAAACATGTCCGGCACTGGAAGACGAGATTCCTCCACTAACCGCGAAGAATGTAAGCTGTGAAGAATGTAAATTGAGCTTTACTCTTTCTCGAAGGTCAGGTAGCCCTTCAGGACTGGATACCTCCTAAAATAACCGCGACCGAAACTCCATAGTTGCGCGTACGCGTCGCGTTGCGGTCTGAATTGACCCTAAGAAGGTTGTCATTTTGATTAAGTCTGAAATCTCAAATTGTATTCAAGTGAAATGTGTGTCAGGGATAAATGATGTGTGGGTGCACACGCCATGTACGGTGGACGTGGGTTCGATCACATATCGCATTAATTGTTTATTGTATCTATACTAATATTAATCCTACAAGCCCCATAAGAGCACCGGTGATCGCGACAACCATAGAATACAATAGCATTTCCAAGAATCCTCGATCGATGGATTAAATGCGAAAGTGTGTCTGTATGTCCTTCACGCCCGCGCTGAACCGATTTCGCTGAAATTTGGTATGGAGATACTTTGAGTCCCGGGACTGACACAGGATATACTTTTTATACCGGAAAAATGTACGGTTCCCGCGCGATACACGAATTTTGACACAACGGAGTTGCGGGCGTCATCTACATAGTTTTGAATACTCAGGCCTTTGCATCCGTTGTGGATAGTTCATGTACAGTATTTTCCGAGCGAAGTATATTATGGTGCTCGCAGCCCGTACTCGCAAGGGTTGATTCAGCCCGCAACGCGACGCGTAGATGCATTTCTACATTTATATGGATTTGACAGATTCGCAAGACGTCTCACGCAATTGAAATCTGTCAAATCCATACAAATTTATGCCGCGCCGCGCCTCGCCTCGCCGCGTTGCGGTCTGAATTGACCTTAACTCCGCTGTCCCAAAATTCGTTATCGCGCGAGAACCGTGCATTTTTCCGCGACCAAAACTATCCTATGTCCTTTCCCGAGCTCAAAGAATTTCCATACCAAATTTCATCAAAATCGGTTTAGCCATTTCAGCGTGAAGAGGTAACAGACAGAAACACTTTCGCATTTACAATATTAGTATGGATGATGTGACAATAATTAACAGTAGTTTCATCGCAAACATTGTTACAGTTAAAGGTTGGAGTTAACTGTATAATAGTCAAGGTTAACTGGTTTTTGTACGAGGAAACTCGCTCTTAAGATAATCAGTTTGGTTGTGACGTCACTGCTAATGTTCTTCGAGATTGGCTAAGTCAACATCATCAACACCATGTTTCCTTTCCATCATCCATACTAATATCATAAAAGAGAAAGTGTGATGCTACCTCTTCGCGCCCTAACCGCTGAACGGAATAACTTCAATCCCGGGCAAGAATATAGGATACTTTTATCTCGAAAAAAGTAGGGTTCCCGAGCGGTAAACGAATTTTGGAGCGACGTCATCTGGTTTCTAATAATAACACCTCCCATACCGGTTTGACGGTGGTTGGTTTCATTGAAACCAGGTCAGTTACGCAGGGGTATTTTTACAGTGCCCAAGTGTGTGCGCAGTACACAAGAGCACTCTCTCTTCCTTGACTCTCATAGACCAATGCACAGATCTCTTTCAATTATTTCTGTGGACCAATGGGACGAAAGACCGACAAGACTGGCGAGATATCAGATAGGACCGACTTTTTACGTCTATCCGACGCATGGATCATCTTTGCTTGTCAGAGAATCAGATGATCAGCCTGCATTGTCCTAACCAAACTTGAAAATAATATGAGGTACAAAGCATGGAGGTAATTATTTGAAAGACAAGAAATTATTTCTTGGGGGGTCCGTCAAAAATGTCACTTTTTAAAAGGGTTCCGTCATCAAAAAAGACCAGCTAGTTCAGGCCAACGCGCAACGTCCTACAACCAAGACATTTCTACTATAGTAATTATTGTGTTAACATAGAAACCTAAAACCTAGATATACCGCCATAAACTGCCTAGTTTATTTTGATGTGATCTGGGTTACGTCAATACCTAGAAATTGGGACGAGCATTGACCTAATGGCTGGTGGTAATTGGTACAATGGTTTTCGATTCATTTTGGTCATAAAACACATTCAAAATTTAACAATTAGGATTTATTATTGCAATGTTTTCACGCTAGAGGTAGGTGGCACCACCATCAACGCAAAAGTGGGTCTGTTTGTCTGTGTGTCTGTTACCTCTTTACGCAAAAACCGCTAAACCGATAGCTGTTTGATATGGAGATACTTTGAGTCTCGGGAAAGGACATAGGATACATTTTATCACGGAAAAATGTACAGTTCCAGCGCGACGCAACGGAGTATACCAACTATCTATAACAGGGGTTCCCAAACTTATGTTCTAGCGCCCCCCATTGTTTCAATTTAAAATTCATCCAGATAAAATGAATTTATAAATAACCCCCCAAAGCCTCTACACAACGCCCCGATTTTTTTTCTGGGTCCCGCACCGCCCCCGTTTAGACCTGCAGCGGCCACAAGGGGGCGTTATCGCTCACTTTGAGAAACGCTGATCTAATAGATACCTACTAGATGACGCCCGCAACTCTGTTGCGCTAATATTCGTCTATCGCGCGGGTACCGTACATTTTTCCGGCATGAATAGTATCCTATGTCATTTCCTGGGACTCAAAGTTCTCTATATATCCCAAAGTAATCAAAGCGCACGGAAGTGCGCAAGCCTAGTTCCAGCAGGCCGCGCGCATGCCGTGCACTATTTACACGAACCGTTTCGACGTACTTTTGACCCCCCTGTAGCTCAGTGTCTATTGCGAGTGCAAAGATAAAATTATATCGTAATTATTTACGAGTACTTAAGCAGTATACCCAATTTCATAGATATAGCTTCAGTAGATCCTGAGATATGTCCTTGTAAAAATAGCTTATTTTAGCACTGACTCACTCATTCACTCACTCATTCACTCACTCACTCACTGACCGGTAATCAAAACCTCTAGGCCACTTCCAATTGTCCTAGCGTTATGAAATTTGGCACACAGGTCGTGTGTTATATGTAGATTAACGAAAAATTAAGAAATTGTAGAAAATGGTCAAGCGTGAGTCGGTTCATCTACGAACTTCAGAGGCCACTTCCAATTGTCCTAGCGTTATGAAATTTGGCACACAGGTCGTGTGTTATATGTAGATTGAAAAAAATAAGAAATTTTAGAAATCGGTCAAGCGTGAGTCGGCCTATCTACAGCCCACACAAACTTTAATGTCATAGCGTTATGAAATTTGGCACACAGGTCATGTGTTAAATGTAGATTAACAAAAAATTAAGAAATTTTAGAAATCGGTCAAGCGTGAGTCGGCCGATCTACGAACTTTAGAGGCTACTTCCAAATGTCCTAGCGTTATGAAATTTAGCACACAGGTCGTGTGTTATATTATTATGTATGTGTTACGATAAATTAAGAAATTTAAGAAATCGTCAAGCGTGAGTCAGTTCATCTATGAACTTTAGATAAAAATTCTTATGTACTAGTGATATAATGAGGCATCTATTGAAAGTATGGTTTATATCGGGCGTAGCACAAAAAGAAAACATAGGTAGGATTTCTTGAAAAAAAGTATTGAAATCCCACCAAAAACACAAACAGGTTTTTGTGCTATGCGTTACACTTGATTAATTATATAATTAGATAATATTAATAGAATTTAAATAACCTGCCAAGTTCAAATTAGAAGTATTATGGATCAGGCTGTTGATGAAGATGATTATGATCGATGAAGTGCATCTGAACTTGGCATTGGATTGGATTTCAACTCTTTTTTTAGACCAACAGTTAGCCTATAGGAACTAGGCCCTATTTTAACAGGTATGTTTTTGGTGGGATTTATACTACATTAACCAGGATTCAGAAAAATCGGTTTAGCAGTTTGCGCGTGAAGTGGTTACAGCTAGACACACTTTCGCATATACATATTATAATATTAGTACGGATGGATACCAACTTTAAGTTATAAGTTTATAACACAATAGCTGTTCCGCGCGGCTTCGCCCGCGTAATTTAGGAATTTCACGCAACCGCACATTTTTCCGCAAAAATAGCCTATGTCCTTTCACGTGGTCTATTCTTCAAGTTTGCCAAATAACATAAAAATAGCTCCAGTAGTTAAGATAATAAGCAATTTCATATAATTTTCCCCGTTTTCCTCTATTTCTTCGCTCCTCTTATTCTTAGCGTAATAAAATATAGCCTATAGCCTTTCTTGATAAATGGGCTATCTAAGACTGAATGAATTTTTTAAATCGGACCAGTAGTTCCTGAGATTAGCGCTTTCAAATAAGCCCTTTCATATAATTTCCCCCGTTTTTTTCACATTTTCCTCTATTTCTTCGCTCCTATTATTTGTGGCGTAATAAAATATAGCCAATAGCCTTTCTTGATAAATGGGCTATCTAAGACTGAATGAATTTTTTAAATCGGACCAGTAGTTCCTGAGATTAGCGCTTTCAAATAAGCCCTTTCATATAATTTCCCCCGTTTTTTTTCACATTTTTCTCTATTTCTTCGCTCCTATTATTTGTGGCGTAATAAAATATAGCCAATAGCCTTTCTCGATAAATGGGCTATCTATCACTGAAAAAATTTTTCAAATCGGACCAGTAGTTCCTGAGATTAGCGCGTTCAAATAAGCCCATTCAAATAATTTTCCCCCGTTTTTCCCACATTTTCCTCTATTTCTTTGCTCCTGTTAGTCTTAGCGTGATAAAATATAGCCTATAGCCTTCCTCGATAAATGGGCTATCTAACACTGAAAGAATCGGACTGAGATTAGCGCGTTAAAACAAACAAACAAACTAACAAACTCTTACGCTTTATAATATTAGTATAGATATTATCTAGTTATTCCTACACACTCGTTTTAACATAATATACGTGCAATGCTTGCGCAAGAGCATGTTGAAGAATCATTATCACATTATTTAACGCAATGTACATTAGCAATTCAGTTCTAGAAGTGTAGGAAGAATACATACTAATTAGTAATTACTAATTAGTAGTTAGTAATCCACACCCAGCCCAGCTTTGTGAGAAAAACCGGCAAAGTGCGAGTCGGACTCGCGCACGAAGGGTTCCGTACCATTATAGAGCAAAATTATGCCAAAAATTGTGTTTTTGCTATGGGAGCCCCTCTTAAATATTAATGTTATTTTTTTAGTAAGTATTTGTTGTTATAGCGCGGCGGCAAGAGATATACACATTCTGTGAAATTTTCAACTCTCTAGCTATTACCATTCTTGAGTTACAGCCTGGTGACAGACAGACGGACAGACATCGAAGTCTCAGTAATAGGGTCCCGTTTTTACCCTTTGGGTACGGAACCCTAAAAATGTACGAATTCTGGCACAAAGGAGTTGCAGGCGCCATCTAGTATTATAATTGCGAGAGTTTGTCTGTCTGTTACCTCCTGACACTAAAACCCCTGAAACTGAACCGATTAGGATGAAATTTGGTATAATAATTAATAATAATAGCTCCCACACCGGTTTCGGTGACGGTGGCCGGTTTCATTGAAACCAGGCCAGCTACGCAGGAGTAATTTTATAGTGCCCAAGTGTGTGCGCAGTACACAAGAGCACTCTCTATTCCTCAATCCATTCCTCTCATAACCCAGACCGACACGACCGGCGAGATATCAGGCGCAGGACTGACTTTTTACATGCCCATCCGACGCATGGATCATCTTACTTGTCAGACAATCAGCCTGCATTGTCCTAACCAAACTTGGAAATATCATGTTTCCAACGCGGGAATCGAACCCACGACCTCCGAGTCAAGAGCCGCCTCTAGACCACGGAGGCATCCAAATTTGGTATGTAGATACTTGGAGTCTCAAGTTATTTACGACCTGTTCTAGAATGCCCTTATCAGTGGATGCTGTGATAAGATATGATAACAACCTACTTACCTGTATTGATGAAACATTGCAAGTTGATCACATCTGACAAGATGATACATGTGTCTGATGGACATGTAAAAATTTTTCGAGTTTTAGTTTGGAAACTCCGAGTTATTTTATTTCTATTTTTGTGTGTAAATATTAATGCGATTCACCAAACACACCTACTTAAGAAGTTTCAACAGTATATGTATAAGTCTTATAGTTTCGGAGAAAAGCTGTGACATACGGACAGACAGACAGACACGAATCTATACGGGTTCCGTTTATTGGCATTTGGGTACGGAAACAGCATCGGATCTCTCATCAGTCGTGTCTTCCGTCCCACAGCTCCCACTGGGTTATGACAGTAAAGAGTGTTAGTGTACTGCGCACATACTCGGGCACTATAAATTATTAATACCTGGATTAAATGACACCGGCCACCGTCATCGAAACCGGTATTGGAATATCACAAGGCATTTAATAGAGTTATGCAAATTTTATTAGGTTTTCAATCATTTGCGATATATTGGGTGTAAAATTTAAATAATTTTCATATTAATGTTATCTCACAGAGCATTTATCAAACCGGTATTTTTTCGCTATCACAAAACTTGTTAGGTACATACTCAGTGCCGTAAATAGGGCGCAGCCACAGGTGCCCAGGCACAGGGCGTAGACTCTGGGGGGCGCAAGAATGGCCAGACCAGACTCGATTTTTTTCGAATTGCTCCCAATAAGTTCCCGCTGCGCCCCAGAGATGTTTCCCAATGTAGTAAACAATATCCACACCCGAACATATTATATAACCTTCTCCTTTTTGGAAGTCGGTTAAAAAATAAGGGTGCAGTTAAAGAAGCTCGCACAGGGCACAAAAAAGGCTATTTACGGCACTGTACATTCTAGATGATGCCCGCAGCTCCGCTGTGTCGAAATTCGCACAGGAGCTGTCATTTTTCCGGGATAAAAAGTATCCTATGTCCTTTCCCGGGACTCAAAGTGTCTCCATACCAAACAGTAAAATCGGTTTAGCAGTTTGTGCGTGAACAGGTAACATAGAGACAGACGGACACACTTTAGCAATTTATAATATTCTCGCTCATTACCTCTACCTGCCTCTACCGAAAGATCTTAAAGATTTGCGCGGCCTATACTTAGGGCCTGTTTCACCACTTCCTGATAAGTGCCTGATAGGCTATCCACCACTTAACTTGACAGATAGAGGAGCTGTCTCACCTTTTCCTGATAAGTGCCGGATAGGCTATCCAGCACTTAACTTGAAACAGTCCCTTAAATTTATACTACAACCAGTACACAACCAGTACTTAAATATAATTTACTAGCTGTTGCCCGCGACTTCGTCCGCGTGGACTTCAGTTTTTAGCGCGCGGTGTCAACAAAATTGGTGTCAAATTTAAAAGCTTTTTAAAACCCTGGTACCCCTTACGTCACTGCATAGGTAAAGTAATGAGTAGTGAGTAACCTAACTCAATATGGTGCCACCTTGTAGAAAGACTTATGAGCAAGCAATAGCGAGATGTAGGCGACTCTTAGCGCCATCTGTTATGAATTTTTGGGACTAATTTGAACAAACGCATTTTCACCCCCTTACAACCTCTTTTTCCAGTCAAAAAGTAGCCTATGTCCTTTCTCAGGCTTTAGACTATCTGTGTACAAAATTTCATTACAATCGGTTCAGCAGTTTTGGCGTGAAAGCCGGACAGACAGACAGACAGAGATACTTTCGCATTTATAATATTAGTATAGATAAGCTAAGGCTGTAACCTAAGATGACATTATGCTTAAGCTATTCGCCATTCCAAGAACAGAACTGATAATAAAGTACATGTAGTATAGTTGTAATGTAAGTTCTACAAGTTACAATCATATTGGGATGTTTTGGCCTATGGTAAAAATTAGAAAGGTACAGTGCCACTAGCCGTATTGTCACTTAAAAGGCAACCCATGCCTTCCTTAAACAGTCTTACTTAAAGGCTGACAACGCACCTGCAACTCTTCTGATGTTGCGAGTGTCCATGGGCGACAGAAGGTACTTTCAGGTGACCCATTTGCTTGTTTACCCACTAATTTTATTTTTAAAAATATGCATTTCTTCGGATGTGCCTTCTTCACACAATAGGCTACTTGACTTTTTTTTCTTCATTCTAATCGCTTCTTAATCATTCATTTTCACCAAAAAAACTAATATTTTAATATTTTAAACAGCAGAAACCCATAAAAATGTTGATTGCAAAATATGCCTTTTATATGGCGCCAAAAACACTGTCCGCCATTGTATCGCCATAGTGTGACGTCATGTTTTTTGTATTTTATACTTTCTTTATTGAAAAAGTTTTATGTGCTAAGCGTACGAGTCTAACAGTGCCAAAAATTAGGAAAGAATTTAGAAATCATTTGTAATATTGAACACTTTTGTAGAAAAGTTTTGGCCATTTCATTTCCCAACTACAATAAATGGAGATAATATATAAAACTGATGTTTTATTTGAATTATTCAAGAAAATATTATATTTTATTAATCTTTTTAGGCTTATTCATATAACGAGCGCGATAAATAAAATATATGAAATTACAAATAGGATGACGTCACATCCAAATCGGAAGTACTGCAAAAGCATTTTCGTCAGTACAATTCCTATTTTCATAAAATCATATTTTCAAATCGACTTTATTTATCAATCATAAGCTTTTATTTGATGATAAGGGTGAAATACGGTTTCCTAGGCCAAGTTCTACTAGAAATATGCATTTTTTCAATGAAATTAAATATATGTCAAGTAGCCTATTGGGAAGTAGCATCAAGTTTCACAATTTTGTTGACTTAGATCATCTAGGACAGCTCTCAAGGCCTCATGCAAGATCGCTGATAAGATAAGCTGTGGAATAATAAACAGAATGACTCACCACTCACCAGTTAACAGTCCGAAAATATTTTATCTTAGATAATTCTTTAAAACATTAACAAAATGGGTACAGGTGTATAGGATTTTGGGCCTGTTCTCGGAAAGTTATAGGGCTTTTTTGATGGCGGAACCATTTAAAGAAGCAACTTTTTTGATAGACCCCTAGAAACAAAGGAAAGTTTTTACTTTGAATGAATTTTCTTCCTCCTGGTGTCTGTTGACATTTCTAAAAACAATTCATACATTCTACAAAGGCTTAGTGGGCCTTTCCGTGGAGCACACTTTGAGAATGGCCAGTATATAGTCAAAATAATTTAAGGTGCCACCAGACTTGGTCATTGATATTTTTAGTCTAGGTTGTCTAGGAGCTATGTGAAAAATACTCTCAAGAGTATTGTTAATAATTAAAATTAAAAGTTTAAGGTCTTCACAGGATTTCTTAAGCATGTTGCATGCAACATCTAGTAAGTCAAACAGGCTTCAAAGATATGTGTGCATATTGTAGGTAGTATTGTAGGAAGTTAATTATACTAAGAGTAAGGTAATCAGGCATATTGTATTACCCTTGGCTATACTGTTTATCAATGCATTAGCCTCAATGAGCATACTATGTTGTTTTGTTTGAAAATAAATTTTAATTAATCGAAACCCTTACAATCAATTCGAGTTCGAGTTCGATTTCAGTTAGAGTTCGACACAAAATACTACTCTCCAACTGTCTTACGGTTTTTCCAAGGTTTTTCGATCAGCACGAGAATCTGACGCGAGTTTCACAGTTTTCACCCATCCCACAAAAGTGCTCAACGCCGCTAAAGAAGTAAGAAGATTGCACAGATGCTAAATAAAAAAAAAAAGATTATAGCGACAAGCAGGTGTTATACTAGTAAGGTTAATATATTCAGAATCTTGGATGTAGGAATTTCACGTTGTCAAGGACGTTAAAGTGTGTTCTTGTTCGAAAAATATGAATATTTAGCATGTTTAGATTAAAACTTGTTTTTATGCCATTGGTATCATTTTGTTCTTATCTATATGTGCGAAAGGTGTTTTAAAAACAGGATATACAGACATGGCATTTGTCGTGGCAAAAAGCAAACCCAAAAATGTACCCACCAGTTGGAGTGGGTTGCACCAGAGGTGTGGTTAAAGTTAAATATGGTGTCCTTAGCTTTAACTTTAACCTTAACTTTAACCGGAAAAAATTGACAGATGTGGTATGAGCATATATGTTTGGAAGCTATATTTGACTTTAACCAAAGATTTGACATTTTGCATTGGGGTGAAAGTTAAGGTTAAAGTTAAAATGTTAAAATTAAAGTTAGTTCATGCAACCCACTCTTATTTTGGGGCCATGTTGACATTTGGGGTAGCATTGACATGGGTTGACTTTTGTTTGATGATGATTTCTTCTATCAAATATTATAGAACTAATTTAATATTAAGCTTATAAAAATATAATATTATAATAATTAAAGAACACAGATTGCGTCCTCTTGTGTGGAAGTCGGTAAAAAAGTTTATGTCAAACTTATCCCACCAAAAACATGAAATGTAAAAGGTCGAGCCAAGCAAAATATTGCAGGATATTCAATACTTCTGTCGTAAAAAGTTTTCAGATCACATTCAAGCCAAGCCTTCAACTTATTTTGTAATTTAAATCAACATTCAGTAAAAGTATCAATTGATTTCTTATTTTATAATTATTAAAGTGGCTTGGCAATGAGCACAATAGAAACAAAATATATAAAACTGCATATTTGGAGGAGTTCATACTCACACAGACAGCAAGTGTAAAGTGTCTTTAGTATGTAACGACGCATTGTATGACCGATGGTACCCAATAATATCCAATTAACCGCTGATTATTTCTCTAGTGCTCATTGCCAAGCCACTTTAATAATTATAAAATAAGAAATCAATTGATACTTTTACTGAATGTTGATTTAAATTACAAAATAAGTTGAAGGCTTGGCTTGAATGTGATCTGAAAACTTTTTACGACAGAAGTATTGAATATCCTGCAATATTTTGCTTGGCTCGACCTTTTACATTTCATGTTTTTGGTGGGATTTCATTTCTTTTTTGAAGGTTTTTTTTCAATTTTTTTTAGGTCACGTTATAACTTTTCTGTACTTAGGTACCCATTCTTCATCTCCTTTATATTTTTTCTTTGAGGCTTCGTCAGTTGTATAAGTGGACAACGTAAAGTAAATACTTCTGAGTTCTGAGTCGATTATTGTATTCATATATTATATATAAAATAATTATTGACTCTTAAGCTTCAATACTTAAAGGTAGTCATTTTAGCATTACCGTTGAATACCTACATAGCAGCACTGATATAAGCGTCTTGACGTTCCTCGCAGGAAAGAAGCACACCTTATTTTATGTGATAACTTAAAACTCCCTTATTATATCGAGCGAGTAAGGAGTGTATATCGCAGTACTGATTACATTTATATTATTTTAAATTTAATTATTGTTTCATTGTCAACGTTGTTAATACTATTTTTTATTTAATTAATACTATTTCATTAAGTACATTTAAACTAACTTAAAGCCTTAATTTGTACGTACCTAAAGCAAATATGCAGTTGAAACTCATACTGTTCTTGTACTGTGTTTGTGTTACAAACATTAAAATCTTTTATTGTAATAAAGTATTTATTATTATATTATTTTTCAGTTTTTAGGTTTCCCTACCTAAAGGATGAAAAAGGGACCCTATTATTAATAAGTCTGCGCTGTCTGTCCGTCGACCATCCGTATGTCACCAGGCAGGATCTCGAGAACCGCAATAGCTAGATAGTTGCAATTTTCACAAATTATGCATTTCTGGTGTTGTTATAAAAGCTTAAAGTCCAATTAAAATAAAATAAATTATTAATGCGGGGCCTCATACAACAAACACGATTTTTTTCCCTTTTTTGCTCTATATCCATAAATGTAACAGTAAGGTTTTTTAAAATTTCAGAAAATACTGATTTTATTTCAAATTTAATAATTAATAATAAAAATTAAATAAACTTATTATTTAAGGGGGGCTCCCATGCAAATTTACGGTACAGAACCCCATGTATGCCAGTCCGACTCACACTTGGCCGATTTCATAATTTTTTTCCTTTCATTGTGAATAAAGACCTATCCGGGTACCAAATTTCAAGGTTCTAAGTCTGCTAGAAGTACCTTAGAATTTTGATGATCTATAATATGTCTGTGAGTGACAAAATGTAGTAACTTTGACCATCCGTAACTACTAAACTATGTATCGAAATTTCATGTAATTTGGAGGTTAAGCTAGTTTTAATACTTGCTCCTAGTGACCGAAATTCTAAATCCCTAGCTATGTTAACATAGAAGATAAAGGGGGTGTGAAATAGCCGCGAACCGCTTCGAGAAAAGTATGGTACGGTTGTGCCTTTGCTAAAAAGCTTGGCTGGGGCACTGCCGTGCCCCCAGATACAAATAGGCATAACTTTGAGTTTTGAAATCTTTGAAGTTTTTGTAAACTTTACGACAAAGTATTAGATAACTTTTCAACTCAACTGCATTTTTTGCATCAAAAACATCTATAGAATGTAGGTGATTGTGATGATTACTGGTTTTTGTCGCGTTTCTGACGAAACACTGTCCAAATAGGATTTATTGAGAGCAAAAAAACCAACCGAGGTCGCAATGAGAGGAAAAAATTTCGCAATGTTCTTAATTCAAATAAGGCAAAAACAAAAGTTGCCAGGTTCAAACTGGTTTCAATGAGGTGAGATATGGACAAAGTTACTTACCATCCAATAGTAAATACTTTCTTTGGTTTCGTGACGCCCAGTATAAAAACAAAAGTTCATAACACAGCACACTTGGGTAAATATCACAGGAAGGCACAACACTAGGAAACTTTGGATGTTATATTCGCAATAATTTATTATTGTTAATACTTGTATAAATAAATTGTAAACAAAACAATCACAAAAACAAAACTGCCATACTTGAATGACCGATCCAAACTGAAATCTACAAATATATACCTAGTAATCTGTGACTGAAATGAAGTCACAGATTACAAGTGTGAAGAGAATGAAGTTAGCAACAGTGTTGCCAACTCTAATGTTTTGTTTTATTCATAAAGTTAATATACCTATCGGAATAGAGAAACAATCCCGAGCTGTCAAGCTTAACCAAAATTTGATTTACATCTGTGTATACAATTATGTTTACGTGTGCGTGTCAGTGATGTACAAACATCTTGTAATTCGACAAAGTATCGATCATGGAATAATAATTGTAAGATTGTAAACATAATGCCGGCTGTACATTCTCGCCGAGACACAGCGAGGCGGCCCGAGTGCGAGAGTGTAAATGGGTGCGCTCGCCTCGTCTCGCCTGCCTCGAACCCTCTCGGTCCGTTGTCGGTATTTTGCGCCCAAGACAAAGGGTCTCGCGAGGAAAACGAGCGCACTACTGTACACTCTCTTTCAGTACTAGTCCCGCCGTTGGACAGTGTAGAACAGAAAAATAACAATAATAAACGTCATTATCAGTCATCATCTATGAGAAATAAAATTAAATAAATGATTATAAATCTTCGGATTACAATGATATCTTTCGATGCATGGTGAATGGTGAATGGTCGTTTTCGTCCATCTTCTCTGAGTTCTTATCTGCGATTGAAATAAGCGAGAATGTACATGATCGCACTCGGGCAAGGGGCTCTCGCACGAGACTCTCGCCCGAGAGCTCTCGGCGAGAGTGTACAGCGGGCATTATAAAATGGGATAAAATAAAACTGCATAGATATAATATAATAAAATTGTAATTTTGAAGTAAAATGTGAATTTTCTTCACAATGCTTGCTGCTTATTTAAGTATGCATGAATTTTTCTTCGGAGTCCAGTTTGGACGGTTAATTATTTTAAGCCATGAATTTCTGGTATCCAGGTCAGCAGGAAATCTGAAAAATTGGCCAAGTGTAAGTCGGACTCGCGCATGAAGGGTGACCGGTTTCATCCGGGCATTTTCTAAAACCCGGTACGATACGTCATACGACACGACATGTCATGACACGATTCGACACGACAGGTTACGTCACGTGACATCAGTACCTACACGACACGACTTCACTAGACCCTATTAATTTTCAATTCACTCTCAATGAGCCTACTGAGCCCTTTTATTTGATGCCCATCTTGCAGAAGTGCTTTCAACTATTTCCCTGTCTTGGATGAGCAGCCGTATTGAATGTAGAATGACATTACATTTGTGGAAATTTCAGAAGTCTATTACTATAGTGGTTCTTGTTATACAGCCTGAAGACAGACAGACGGACGGACGGATGGACAGACGGACAGGCAACGAAGTCTTAATAGTAGAGCGGGCTGCGGGACCCCACTACTAGGACTTAATTTTTACCCTTTGGGTGCGGAACCTTAAAAACGATAAATTATGTATTATTTTAAGTATATTAATATACTATCGTATATTAATATACTTAAACTAATTATAAACTACGGATGAGTATGTTATCATTTTAACATTCCTAGATAATTAGTATACTTAACTAAAAAATATTTTCATATCGACACAACTTATCGATAACTTGATACAGCCCTAGTGTAATATAGATGAAAATTGTTTACACAAAATATCCTTAAATTGTGCACCATGGCTAGTCAAGTTATGTTTTCCATATAAATAAACCTAGGTCCTGTCGATGTAGAATAATTCACCTGTGAAATGAATATTTGTCCGGGTTTTTTCGATGTGTCGATCCAGAATCATTCCACAAACACTTAACCATGTTTCTAGAGCAGTATTTCTAAAAATTATTCATTATTTAACTTAAAATCACAATTTTTCTGAGAGCCCAAATTGACAACGATCGGCCCAGGGGCAGACAGACTGTCAAACAGATGAAAAAAAAAGCTATGCAACCTGAAATCACGCTTCTCTTTCTACCACGCAGTGTTACTGATAGTGACATCTCGCTTGCTCAGGCCTTTGTTTCTCTATTCCGATAGGTATATTAACTTTATGGTTTTATTACTAAAATTGCAAAACCAATTTATAAGACAACCAAAAATGTTTCATAACTTAAGCGCTTATTCCATTTCACTAAATTTAGATATCTAAATAATTTAGTGACTAAATTTAGTCAAGTGGAATAACATTTAGTAACTTTTACTAAATTTAGTCACTAAATCATTTAGATATGTAAATTTAGTGAAATGGAATAAGCGCTTTAGACTGATTCTTAAAAATAAACAATATAACATTACATTTTGTGTGATATTGTGTTTACAAGGAATATATTATTATAAAAGTAAAAATTAAATGGTTATTTTTTGACGTGACAACGTCTTATAATTCGATATGGGCTGCGCGCACGAAAAAACATGACGCAATATGCGGCGTTACCTCGCTCTGAGGCTTTCCATTTAAGGCTATGACGTTGTCACGTTCAACTATCGTCAGTAAACCGACTTTACAGACAACCGAGTTCGAGTCGAGTTCGAGTCGAGTTCGAGTCGAGTTCGAGTCGAGTTCGAGTTCGAGTCGAGTTCAAGTTCGAATTCGAGTTCAAGTTCGATTTCTAGTTCGAGCTCGATACAAAACACTACTCTCCAACCGTCTTTTTTTTGACATGATAACGTCTTATAATTTGATATGGGGTGCGCGCCCGAAAAACATGACAGTTCATGCGGCGTTACCTCGCTGACAGCAGCTCTGAGGCATTCCATTTACACTTTCAAGTCTTTCAACAACCGTAAGGCCCACCTGGGTCGCGCTCTTTGTTTCGATTATATTACGTATTTCGATGACTTAGAGAATACTTTTGTATGAAGAAGTTTGGTTAGTTATGACCTTTGATACATTGACCATACTCTGAATGAAAAATAAATAAACAATCTGTGAGCTATTAGTATTATTTCGGCTATTTAATATTGTGCTCTATTTCCTGCGTGTCAAGGTATGACTTGTGCTTTGTTCGAAGATTTTACTGGATTTCACGAATGTATGTAGCGTTTTGTATTGCGAATAGTTTATTTTACTCATTACAAATATTTTTAGACAGTCATTTGAAAGAAATACATCGAAATAACTTTAGGTTACAGTCGAAAAAGTTTGTTTCTATTTATAGAGATTCGGAAGCGAATCATTTTCTCATACGAAAATATTTAACATGTTTGAGTTATTTTTCAGTTTAAAATAGTAATTACCTAGGTTCCTACACAAAAATGTACTTCAAAATATTTAAACACTAAAAAATAGAGTAAAACACTAAAAAATATATTAATAAATAGTAAATTTACTACAAAATATTTAAACTCTAACAAATATTTTTTAGTATTATAATAGTAATAAATTATTATCAACAATCAATATTAGGTATAATACTGAGAAAAATTATATGTACCTACTCAATAATTTTATCTTAACGGCAATTCAATAATTAGTAGAAAACTACTAAATGTAGTTGTAAAAGTTGGCAACATTGTAGAACAATTTGTCACTACTGACATTGACATTAGACAGTAAAAAAGTATTCCTTCGCCTCATTTGGCTAATAGAAAAATCACTCAATTTGCCAAAGATTTGAATCGGGGGTTGTTTTTAGTTTGCCGTACCCAAAGGGTAAAAACGGGACCCTATTACTAAGACTTCGTTGTCTGTCCGTACACGGTCTGTCCGTCTGTCCGTTTGTTTGTCTCCAGGCTGTAACTCAAGAACGGTTATAGCTAGAGAATTGAAATTTTTACAGATTGTGTATAGGTATCCATTGCCGCTATAACAACAAATACTAAAAACAAAATAAGTTAGCTGAAAATTGGTGGAGAGGTAGCTTAGAACCAGGAATAGCACATAGGATACATTTTGTCCCGGAAAAATGTATGGTTACTGCACAATATACTTTTATGATTTGTACGTAAACTATTCAATCGATTTTGATGAAATTTTGGTATGGAGATACTTTGAGTCTAGAGGAGAGGAAAGGACAAGGGATACTTTTTGTCCCGGAAAATGTACGGTTCCCGCACAATAAACTTTTATCTCAAGAACGGATGAACCGATTTGGCTGAAAATTGGTGGAGAGGTAGCTTAAAACCAGGAAAAGGACATAGGATACATTTTGTCCCGGAAAAATGTACTGTTACTGCACAATATACTTTTATGATTTGCGCGTAAACTATTCAATCTATTTTTATGAATTTTGGTATGGAGATACTTCGAGTCTCGGGAAAGGACAAGGGATACTTTTGGTCTCAGAAAATGTATGGTTCCCGCACAATAAACTTTTATGTTTTTCGCCTAAACTATTCAGTCTATTTTTATGAAATTCGGTATGGATATACTTTAAGTCTCGGGAAAGGACAAGGGATACTTTTTGTCCTGGAAAATGTACGGTTCCTGCACAATAAACCTTGACTGAGATAGACTCAGCATCTGTGGCTGAGATGTAGATTTAGATAAATTAGAAGATATAGAATGACTCAACGTTTTTCGTTGAGATGGACTCAGCATCTTTGGCTGAGATGGACTCAGTAACTTTGAATGAGACGGACTCAGCAACTGTGGCTGAGATGTAGAATTAGTAAAATTTGAAGATTTAGAATGACTCAACGTTTCTCGTTGAGGTGGACTCAGCATCTACGACTGAGCTGTAGAATTAGTAAAATTAGAAGATTTAGAATGTATCGTGTCCTTATGATTTACGTTGGATTTTGGCAGACACGGAACCAAAATCCTTTTTAATTTAAATCATCGTGCTTGGATTGAGTCTGATGATCATTATTAGCATTATATTCAAAGTCACATGTATGTGAAGGAATATGACCGTCGTCACGTTGTGCGTTGCCAGCGTTTACGCCAATGATATTCTACTAAATACAGATCTGTTATGTTCATACTATCTTCCAGCTTAACCCTCTATATCATGATGTAGACTGTAAGCAACATACCGTTAGATCAACCACTAAATTCATACGATTCATTTTTTGACATTATATTGCACTGTATATTATAGTCTACAAACAGAAGTAACGAACAGGTACTAAAACTAATAACTAGATGGCGTTACCTGTCACTGATTGAAGTTTTTTCACAAAGTCGTTAGTGGTTTTAACAAGTACACGCGTGATCCAAATTGAAAATTATTTAAAAATAGTTTTTTCGTGTTTTAAGGATTTATTTTCAAAAAGATGAACAGGTAAGTGATTAAATATTTGATATTTCACGTTATCAATAATGTTTATTTTTTTTTTATTTTACATTTTTTGGAAATTTGTGTTTGTTGCCCGTAAGCTACATTGACATATATGGGTATTATTTTGTATTAGTTTGTGTGTGTATAGATTATATCATGATGGCTCGATATCATGTTTTAGGGCAGCTCGTAAGCGTCGTCTTCAGGAGGAGGATATTATCTCGTTGCTGCAGAATGGTGATGACAATGAGGACGGTTTGGATTTTGATGATGACAGCCTCGCAGACCCAGATTGTTCACCTGAATTAGAAACTTTCGAAGACAATACTTCCACCTTCGATATCGACGTGGATTCTATTATAGAAACTTTAGAAAAAATCGTGAGAGTTCAGTTCCATCACCTCCAAGCACTGAAACTGCATCAAACAGTCCTCAACCTTCATCAGCTCAAAGTAATCAATCAAAACAAACTAAAACGAAACCTACCAAACTAAATTTACGCTGGAAGAAGAAGAGCCTACAATTAAATACCGAGCAGCTTAGATTCAAGGGTAACAAGAACTTGGGCACTGAACTTCTAGAGCTAGAAACCCCTATGCAGTTTTTCTTTTACCTCTTTCCTCAAGAACTTATCAAGATGATTTCAGAGGTGTCCAATCTTTATCAAGTTCAGAATGATCCTAATAGCACTTTTCGTGTGACAGAAATGGATATCAGGCAGTTTATGGGTATAGTAGGTATATCTAATGTCTCTTATTCAATTACGTTACGAACCACTGGACTCCGATTCTTGGTACCCCAATAATACAGGATACTATGCCATTGAATAAATTTGAGAAATGCGCCAAACTTTACACTTCAATGACAATAGTAAAATTCTACCTAGAAACGATCCTGAACATGATAGAATTTTCAAAATAAGACCTGTGGTTGAGTCTCTCGATGCAGCTTACAAAAAGGTCCTCTTGGAAGAAAACCTTTGTGTTGACGAGCAAATGTGTTCCACGGAATTTGTTGAAGCGATACAACCCCCAAAAGCCACATAAATGGGGTCATAAAATCTACGTGTTGAGTGGCGTTTCTGGTTACGCCTATAAAATAGAAATTGAAACTGGCAAGGAAAACTTTACGCTTCCAGAAGAGCCAGATTTGGGTGCAGCATCCAACGTCGTCATGAGGTTAGCCCATATGACTCCAAAGCATCAAAATTACCAATTATTGTATTTTGACAATTATTTTACCTCTCCTCGTCTATTGGAATATTTGGCCAAAGAAGGCATACACATTACACAGTCTTGGTACGATTAGAAGAAATAGAATCCCAGACTGTATGTTGCTATCATAACTTCCTCTTATATCTATAGTTTTTAAGCTCATAACTCAGTGTTGCTTCCAGGCAACGCTCCCTGTTTTTCTTTTTTTTTGTTGAAATAATTAAATAAATGAAAATCTATAAAACACGTATATTTTTATTTTGTTTTAATTACCCGAAAACAACAAAAAATACGAAATCCGTGTTCTTGAGTTATAGAGGGTTAAATTGCTTCCAAACAATTTTCAAATTCAAATACGTACTTACCTCTGTCATATCTAAAGGTTACCATAGTTACAACAATGAATGCGACAGATAATACGTAATGAATGGTATAGAATAGGATAACTATATGTTTTGAGATGGTTTTGAATTGCACTTGACAGGCGCATCGGCGCGCATGCGCGACAAAGAATAAGAGAATATTGTTATTGTTGAACAGAAGAGACATTGAATAAAACTAATTGTTTGTTAGATTATTTTTTATTAAACTTTGTGCTATATTCTATACAAATTATAATAAAGTCGTAGGAAAACAAAAGTACACATTGAATATTTTTAAAAATATTAGTACTTGGGGTATATAACATGTAAATTTTAGTTTCTTTGTATTTACATAAAATTTTTTTAGAGTAATTACTTTAGGATCGGTCGTATGCCCGGGCTAAATATGTATATTATATTAATTAGTAGGTTTTTTTTAAATTAAATAAGAGGGCAAAAGAGCAAACGGGTCACCTGATGGTAAGCAACTACCATCGCCCATGGACACTCGCAACATCAGAAGAGCTGCAGGTGCGTTGCCAGCCTTATAATAAGGTAAGAAATGAAAGAACATATGTAAGAGTTACTTTTACATTAATTGAAAATTTTAACACCAAAATATTTAGGTAATAATAAATATCTATATCTATACATATTATTATAAAATAAGGTCGCTTTTTTCCCTCATATCCCTTTGCTCCCTTTAATCTTTAAAACTACGCAACGGATTTTAATGATTCTTTCAGTATTAGAAAGCCTATTTATCGAGGAAGGCTATAGGCTATATTTTATCACGCTAGGACTAATAGGAGCGAAGAAATAGAGGAAAATGAGGAAAAAACGTCGAAAATTATTTGAAAGGGCTAACTTGAACGCGCTAACTACTGGTCCGATTTGAAAAATTCTCTCAGTGTTAGATATTATAGCCCCTTTATTGAGGAAGGCTATAGGCAATATTTTATTATGCTAAGACTAATAGGAGAATGTGAAAAAATGAGGGAAATTATTTGAAAGGGCTTATCTCGCGAACTGCTGGAGCAATTTTTATGTTATTTGGCACAGGTACAGGTAAGAAGTAGACCACGTGAAGGATCGAGGCTATCGATTTTAATAATTTTTTACTACATAAAAGACATATTTTATGTACCTTCAAAAATATTTAATTTATTTCTTTTCTGTCTCTTTGAAATTTTTTGTATTTCCGGATTATTTTTATGTGCCGAATGGAGACGAATATTTGTGTATTTATCAATTACTAGATGATGCCCGCAACTCGGTTGCACCAAAATTTGTTAATCGCGCGGGAACCGTACATTTTTCCAGAATAAAAACTATCATGTGTCCTTTCCCGGGACTCAAGGTATCTCCATGTCAAATTTCAGCAAAATCGGTTTAGCGGTTTGGGCGTGAAGAGGTAACAGACAGACAGACAGACACACTTTCGCATTTATAATATTAGTATGAGATGAGCTCTATGATTAAAAATAGGGGTCTCTTATTTTGAATGTTCTAAGGGGGGTATTAGATTATCATTTATATTGGATCCTAGATCATTGGGTCATTTATATTGGATAATGTAATATAGATAAATGATTCATTTCTTCCTTGATCATAGATTTTTAACATTTGCTGAGAGATTGGATCCAATACGGTCATAGAAATTGGTGTTGCCAGTTATTTAATATAAAAAAAGAGTTTTTAATTTCTTGTTCGTTAGTATTGTTTCAAATAATGTAATGTAATTCTTTTTCTAATTATATACTTGAATAATCTTGCTGAAATAACAAAAAACAAGCCATATTAAAAATGACGATGTCTTTTGACAAATCGCATTCTCTGAGATCTAGTAACACTGATGTCAATACCTGTCAGCGTTAGCGCTCCCCATTAGCTATTAAAACAACATATGACGTAAAATAGGATTAATGTTATATGATAATGTAATATGCAGATATGATCAAATTATAATTTTTATTGGATCCTATATAATATGATCCTGTAAATGATCCAATATAAATGATAATGTAATACCCCCCTAAGAGCGAGTCAAAAACATTGGAATTCAAAAATGATTTTAAAATGCGATACTTCAATTGTTTTGCTTCATCATTGGTAGCAAAATGTACTCCTCATTCATTTTACATATTTTGCTACTTTTTGATGGAATCCAGTCTGATTCGCTTCTTTGTTGACGAACAATTGCTATCCAATCTTGTAGTTTTACTTGATCACAAGGAAACCTAAAAAAAACAGTACAGTACAGTTGCATAAGACATCGCATAGCGTATAAAAATAGAATACAAATAAACTGCAATTGTAGGCATTTAAGTCACCATCTAACAGTCATGTGGCGAGTCTGCACTAACTACTCTATGGCTGCAGCAGCGCAACCATCCTTATCGTTCTTGCGTCAAAACCATATCGCTGTCACTTTCTTCGCCTGAGCCATGGCGGAAATTCGATTTTTTCAGATTGTTCGAAAAAATAATTGAAAATGTAATCAATCGAGGTATTTATTGCATTCTTATAAGTGGTAAGAGATTCCATGTGTTTTGTTTACTTTGGAGCCATAGTTTGTTCAATTTCTAAATACACACGACGGCATTTTCAATTTATTTTGGTACTTGACAAGACGCGGTACGTTCGTGAAGTGCGTTCGATGGTTCGATGCAGACTAAATAAAGGAGCGGTCAATTGGCTTGTATTTGAAGCTTCACAACGCGCGCGGTAGTAACATATCTGCTTTGAGTTATTATTTATTATATCATTGGTTTACGCGGCGTTTCATATTAAATTGACGCTTACGACATGATCGTGTGACCGACGTTTTTGAAATAATTACATGATTTAGCATGAAAATTAGAATCATTATTTGACATAGAAATAGAATTATTTTTAGAATAAGAGTTAGAATTAAAATTATGATTTGAGTTAGAATTGAAATTACGTTGAGGATTAACATGATAAGATTTTTGAAAAACAGGTTTTTTATTAACCGACTTCCAAAAAACGAGGAGGTTATATGTTCGGCTGTGGATATTTTTTTATTTTTTTTTTTTGTATGTTCAACGATTACTCCGCCGTTTGTGAACCGATTTTCGAAATTTTTGTTTTGTTGTATTAGGTTTCACTCCAATTTGGTCCCATTTTCACAAAGGTGGTGACCTGATGATGGGATCCACGAGTAATCGAGGGAACTCCTCGAAATTTATATGGAAACATATGGTGATTTTGGTTTTATGTGAAGTGTACTAAGAATACGCTACCAAAAAGTCAAATATTGGGTCAAGGTATACCATGGTTTCGATGATGCTGAGAGAACTCCTGATTCCTTATAGATACACGTTTGGGAGTTTCGGCGTTGTTTTAAGAACAGAAAGCATAAACTACTATGCAATTCATATTCATCATCATAATCATCATCATCATCATTACCACGTCGTGTTAAGGCCACCAATGTCTCATGGCACAGAATAGATTATAATAGTACAAGGCATAGGTATGGATATACTAATAATAATAATTATGTACTGTATAACAATTAACAACACCTGTTTGTTTTTAATACACGGCGGTCGGCGTCGCCGCCCAGCGCCGCCGCGCGGCGCGTGGCGGTAGAAGACAGAATATCGAATACTTTACTAACTACTTTATATACAGATCGAATACTTTACTACTTTATAAAATTTTAATAGACAAATAGAATTAAAATAAAGTTATTTTAAAAAGAGCATTTAAACAAAACAAAGTCATTAAGTGTCTTTTTAATTAGTTATACTTATTAATCGATAGATGGTGCACTAAGTACCTATCGATTTGAATTCTTGATTACAAGAACAGCTGTCAATAATTATGATAATATTAAATATTATGCTACGCTACATCCTATGCAAGTTTGTACAATTTTTTATCTGATAGATCCTTCGATCGTGGAAAAACGAGACACAATAGCCTTTCTATTGTTATCGCAATCGCCGGTGACCGCGTCGGGCTTGAAGTATTAAAATTGTTAAATTACTTAGCACAATATGTTCACTTCACTGATAATATTATATTATTTTGTGAGTGTGAGTTGTGACTCTTAACAAATTGTAATAAGATACGTAAAATATACGCGAAGATTTATCTACTAGTGTAACTAAAAAGAGTGAAATTATTATTATTTTTAACAAAAAATTAAAACCGACTTCCAAGGTAAAAACAATAATAACATTAATATGAACTAAAAAGTATTAAATAATTTTACTATCTAATAGTGCCTTTTTTCGAATTCGGCTTAACCTCAACTATTTCTGTACTCAATCTTCATAATTTTGAAGTCGGTGCCATTTCCAAAAATTTTAAATATTCTGTCAGAGGACTGAAGATTCAGCTATCTGGTACCGACTTCAAAATAATGAAGATTGAGTACAGAAATAGTTGAGGTTAAGCCGAATTCGAAAAAAGGCACTATTAGATAGTAAAATTATTTAATACTTTTTAGTTCATATTAATGTTATTATTGTTTTTACCTTGGAAGTCGGTTTTAATTTTTTGTTAATTTTATAACATTCAGAAGAGCCATGCCCGAATTTATGACAGATAGAGCACTGTTTTTGAGCCCTAGTGCTATTTTTAGATAAATTAAATAATTTCTCCCCATCAGTGGCATATTGAATTGCATCACTGAGGGTTTTAGGATTTTTACACCAAACAATAATAGAAATAGAAGAATTTAAGCCCAATTAAAATGTATTTAAATTTTAAAGCGAGTTCTTCCATAGCCGCAATTCGGCCGGGAAGTTCTGTCTCATCTACGCAACTATAATGAATATTAGATTGAATTCGAGTTAAAATTTGTTCTATTCTTAGTGAACATTTTATTACATCCTCATTAGACAGTTGCTTATAATTTTGGAGATCAGATAATAAATGAGTTGCGTGTTTCTTTTCGCCGAAAGTTGAGCGCAATTATTATTTTTAACAAAAAATTAAAACCGACTTCCAAGGTAAAAACAATAATAACATTCTTATAATATGAACTAAAAACTAAAAAGTATTAAATAATTTTCTCTCTAAATGTGCCTTTTTCCGAATTCAGCTAAACCTCAACTATTTCTGTACTCAGCCTTCATCATTTTGAACTCGGTACCAGATATAAGGTTTAAAGAATTTATTCTCATAAAAGATACAATAATATCCACTTACATGAGAACAATACATTAATTACACTTATCTATAACACTACAGTTCGAACTATTATTATTATTTTTAACAAAAAATTAAAACCGACTTCCAAGCTAAAAACAATAATAACATTAATATGAACTAAAAAGTATTAAATAATTTTTACTATCTAATAGTGCCTTTTTCCGAATTCGGCTAAACCTCAACTATTTCTGTACTCAATCTTCAATATTTTGAAGTCGGTGCCAGTTCCAAAATTTTTAAATATTCTGTCAGAGGACTGAAGATTCAGCTATCTGGTACCGACTTCAAAATAATGAAGATTGAGTACAGAAATAGTTGAGGTTTAGCCGAATTCGGAAAAAGGCACTATTAGATAGTAAAAATTATTTAATACTTTTTAGTTCATATTAATGTTATTATTGTTTTTAGCTTGGAAGTCGGTTTTAATTTTTTGTTAAAAATAATAATAATCAGTGTCATAATAATATTATGATATTAATCTTTACCTTCATTATTGTAATACATAGTACTATCGCATGAGAAACTTGGAAAGCCGGCCTCGCGGCCGCCTGCGCCTTTCTCAAGCGATACTATATTGTACTACATTAATGAAGATAAAGTTTAAAATCATATTATGACACTCAAAATGCTTGCAGCGCGGCATTACTTGACATTAGAACTTGAATAGGTACGACGCAATGCCGCGATGTTTACGCACACGCCGCGCGGCGGCGTGCGGCGACGCCGCACCGACCGCCGTGTATAAACAGCCTATATTAATAATTGGTGTTGTTATGTACATAATTATTATTATTGTATCTATACCTATGCCTTGTAAGTTGTACTATTACCTATTTTGTGCCATGAGACATTGGTGACCTTAACACGACGTGGTAATGATGATGATGACGATGATGATGATGATGATGATGATGATGATGATGATGATGAATTTTAATTGCGTGGTAGTATAATATGCTTTCTGTTCTTAAAACATCGCCGAAACTCCCAAACGTGTATCTATAAGGAGTCAGGAGTTCTCTCAGCATCTTCGAAACCATGGTATACCTTGACCCAATATTTGACTTTTTGGTAGCATATTCTTAGTACACTTCACATAAAACTAAAATTACCATATGTTTCCATATAAATTTCGAGGAGTTCCCTCGATTACTCCTGGATCCCATCATCAGGTCACCACTTTTGTGAAAATGGGACCAAATTGGAGTGAAACCTAATACCACGAAACAAAAATTACGAAAATCGGTTCACAAACGGCGGAGTAATCGTTGAACATACAAAAATAAAAAAAAAAAAAATATCCACAGCCGAACATATAACCTCCTCGTTTTTTGGAAGTCGGTTAAAAAGTATTATTAGTAAATACAGTTGTTTTTTAAGAAAAAGGAAATACAAATTTAATTATTAAAGTTACATTGCTAAGGAAACAATAAAAAGATAGCAGCACAATATACTTAGTTTAAGCATTTTTTTTGATTTAGTGTTCAATAACATACTTTGACAACTGATGTTTAAAGCTATTAAATGAATTTATCGTTTTAATGTGGTCGGGTAAACTATTATATAGCTGTACTTTAGGCAAGACTAATAAATTAGGCCGTCTTATACTTCGGCTAGTCGTTTGTGATTTAACAACGAAAGATAATTCACTTTGAATTTTACCATCGATTATTTTCCTAATTAATATACAAGTGTTATAAGTATATAGTTGTTTTATATTCATAATTTTAGTTTCACTGTAAATTTTGGTTGTTGGCGTAAGATAAGGGTATCGAAATATTATTTTTACTAGTTTATTTTGGAGTCTTTGTAATTTATTTAATTTAGTTTTGTTTGCACTACCCCAAACTTCAGTAATATATAGTAGGTGTGATTTGACGAGGGAGTTATAAATATTGAAGCGTAGTTTTGTTGGTATGCATTTGTTTATATTAATGAGTGAGCCTATTAAAGATGACAACTTAGTAATTATGGTATCTATTTGATTATAGAGTAGATGATATAGCTGAATCTTTATATTTTCTTTGACAGAAAATTTGAAACAGGAACTGGCACCGACTTCAACATTATGAAGGTTGAGTACAGAAATAGTTGAGGTTTAGCTGAATTCGGAAAAAGGCACATTTAGAGAGATTATTATTTTTAACAAAAAATTAAAACCGACTTCCAAGGTAAAAACAATAATAACATTAATATGAACTAAAAAGTAATAAATAATTTTTACTATCTAATAGTGCCTTTTTCCGAATTCGGCTAAACCTCAACTATTTCTGTACTCAATCTTCATTATTTTGAAGTCGGTACCAGATAGCTGAATCTTCAGTCCTCTGACAGAATATTTAAATTTTTTTGGAACTGGCACCGACTTCAAAATTATGAAGATTGAGTACAGAAATAGTTGAGGTTTAGCCGAATTCGGAAAAAGGCACTATTAGATAGTAAAAATTATTTAATACTTTTTAGTTCATATTAATGTTATTATTGTTTTTACCTTGGAAGTCGGTTTTAATTTTTTGTTAAAAATAATAATAATTTCACTCTTTTTAGTTACACTAGTAGGTAAATCTTCGCGTATATTTTACGTATCTTATTACAATTTGTTAAGAGTCACAACTTACACTCACAAAATAATATAATATTATCAGTGAAGTGAACATATTGTGCTAAGTAATTTAACAATTTTAATACTTCAAGGCGATTGCGATAATAATAGAAAGGCTATTGTGTCTCGTTTTTCCACGATCAAAGGATCTATCAGATAAAAAATTGTACAAACTTGCATAGGATGTAGCGTAGCATAATATTTAATATTATCATAATTATTGACAGCTGTTCTTCTTATCAAGAATTCAAATCGATAGGTACTTAGTGCACCATCTATCGATTAATAAGTATAACTAATTAAAAAGACACTTAATGACTTTGTTTTGTTTAAATGCTCTTTTTAAAATAACTTTATTTTAATTCTATTTGTCTATTAAAATTTTATAAAGTAGTAAAGTATTCGATCTGTATATAAAGTAGTTAGTAAAGTATTCGATATTCTGTCTTCTGCCGCCACGCGCCGCGCGGCAGCGCTGGGCGGCGACGCCGACCGCCGTGTATTAAAAACAAACAGGTGTTGTTAATTGTTATACAGTACATGATTATTATTATTAGTATATCCATACCTATGCCTTGTACTATTATCTGTTCTGTGCCATAAAGACATTGGTGGCCTTAACACGACGTGGTAATGATGATGATGACGATGATGATGATGATGATTATGATGATGAATATGAATTGCATAGTAGTTTATGCTTTCTGTTCTTAAAACAACGCCGAAACTCCCAAACGTATATCTATAAGGAATTAGGAGTTCTCTCAGCATCATCGAAACCATGGTATACCTTGACCCAATATTTAACTTTTTGGTAGCGTATTCTTAGTACACTTCAAATAAAACCAAAATCACCATATGTTTCCATATAAATTTCGAGGAGTTCCCTCGATTACTCATGGATCCCATCATCAGGTCACCACCTTTGTGAAAATGGGACCAAATTGGAGTGAAACCTAATACAACAAAACAAAAATTTCGAAAATCGGTTCACAAACGGCGGAGTAATCGTTGAACATACAAAAATAAAAAAAAATAAAAAAATATATCCACAGCCGAACATATAACCTCCTCGTTTTTTGGAAGTCGGTTAAAAAAGATTAATATCATATGAAATCAGATGTTCCGGCAATATTATCTACACCCACTTCACTTTAGCCAGTATAATGAAAAAAATTATAACTTCACAATTACAATATTAATTATTGATATTTATAACAAAAATCCAGGAAGAACAAGCCGAAGAACCCCATATCCAGGACAAACAGTTGCCAAGTTATAAGCACTCAAACTTTGACATTGACAGCTCGGCAACTGTCAAACATCGAACAAAACCGGCCATAACTCAGCTTCCAATAGGCCTAGAGGAACGGGGTCTTCTAACATCAAAGGCAACACCTCGGCTACCCCTTCCCTGAATTTGAACTAAATCAGAGACATCAATTTTTTTTCTCAATTCTAAGGCCAGAATCAAAGAGAGGAGAAAAATCCAGGGAGATCAAGCCGAAGAAACCCATATCCAGGACAAATAGTTGCCGAGTTAAAAGCATTCAAACTTTGACATTGACAGCTCGGCAACTGTCAAACGTCTTACTAAAGTAGCCATAACTCCGCTCCCAATGGGCCTAGAGGAACGGGGTTTCTTCTAACATCAAAGGCAACACCTCGGCTACCCCCTCCCCGAATTGACATTATTTTGCCGGTGGGCGTGAATTTCAAAATTGTTTAACATCACGCGGGCCACAAATAAAGTCCCGGCGCGGCGGCGGGCCGCGGTTTGGGGATAGCGGGTGTATAGTCTAATACGTTTGTTTTAGCCTGTTGAAGGTGTATTTCAGCGTTTTAAGAGCTTAGTAGAACACGCCCCAAGTAATTTTAAATAAGTATTTTCATTTTTGACGTGACAACGTCTTAAATTAGGTTGCGGCTGGGAGTCACTTATGAAAAAGTGTAACGCTCGGTAACGTTACGATGAGTCACCGAACGAGAGAGAGGCCCGCCGAATGCCTTGCGTCTCTCTCCCACACGTTGTCACGTAAAATCTTCGCCCGTAAAACCGACTTTACAGGCAACCATTTTTTTGGGGAGTTTTGGTTGAAATTTGCTTTTTTGAAGTTGCTTTAGGAGGAAAATGTTTTGAATTGTTGGCAACACTGCTCTAATACCCTAAACACAGTGCGTCAATCTGTCTGGCAGTCTGTCTGTTACCTCTTCATGCCCAAACCGCTGATCCCATTTCGCTGTTTGGTATGAAGATACTTTGAGTCCCATGAAAGGACAAGATAATGGATACTTTTATATTTTGCCTTTTTCCCTGAAATTTGAAAATGTAAGTTTAGTTTACGCTTCAACTGTCAATTTAATGTGGGCTGATGAGCAATTATTATTTATGAAATTACATTATTCCTTATTTATTCATAAGCAATTAGGGGATGAATTAGAAAAGTCAGTATAAATATGGGAGAAAACTCCCTTTGCAGCACACAACAGTTTTGATTCAGCCATGTTCGTCATATTACTAGCAGCCGCTCTGTAAGTAAATGTACTTAATAACTAATAAGATTTAAAAAGTAAAAAAAAGCTTTTTTTTATTATTATTTATTCAAAAATTTTACAAATTAATGCATTGTTATTGGCTCTCAATCTATATCTATACTTCTATACTAATATTATAAATGCGAAAGTATCTCTGTCTGTCTGTCTGTCTGTCTGTCTGTCTGTCTCGCTTTCACGCCAAAACTACTGAACCGATTGTAATGAAATTTTGTACACAGATAGTCTAAAGTCTGAGAAAGGACATAGGCTACTTTTTAACTAGACAAAGGGGTTTTTTTTTAAATTTAATCTTGTCCCCCTAACTGTGTCAGGGCTTGTTGCTATCTTATTAAAAAGTACTTATACATAAAAATTCTAATTAATTACTAAATACTTATCGGTTCAATAAATATTAAATTTCTGTCCAATTAAAATTACAATTATAAAATATGTAAAAATTAAAACAATAAAAATACGGCACAACGTTCGACTACCCTAATATCACAGCTTACAATCACATTAGTTTACTGGAATTTCTCTTGTTCGCAACACTCACTATCCTTTTGCAAAAAGAGAGGAACAAATCTCTCTTTTTTCCCTCCAGGATGGCAGGCAGATTCTCACCCGTCATCGATGTGCCCAATTCTTGCTCAATATCATATCTATTGCTAGCAAAAATTGGACACTCTAGTAACAGGTGAGGAACCGTCTCCTCAACTCATGTCTGACACAGGCACGACGGATCCTCCTTCAACTTGAATCTGTGCAAGTAGAAGGCGAATCCGCCGTGTCCAGTCAGTATCTGTGTGAGAGAGAGACAAAGGGGTTGTAAGGGGGTGAAAATGCGTAAATTTGTTCAAATTAAGTTAGTTCCAAAAATTCATAATAGATGGCGCTGTGCGTCTCCTACATCGCGTTATTGCTTACACAAACGTCTTTCTATAAGTCGTGGTATCATCTTATATTGCGTTTTTCGATTTTTTCGATTGTTATTATGTACTCTGTACATTATTAAATAACTCAGTACTTTATTTATGCAGTGACGTAACCTTAAACCTATCAAATAGTTTATGGATAAAGTTGTGTAATTGGGGGGCTAAATATACTTTAAAATTTGGCAAAAATAAAGTTTAATTTAAAAAAATGAAATGAGTTATGTGCACACTGCACAGCTGTTTTTGGATGTTTTGATTTAAGGGGTACCAGAATTTTTTTATAAAAGCTTTTGACACCAATTTTGTTGACATCGCGCGCTATTTAAAACTGAAGTCCACGCGGACGAAGTCGCGGGCAACAGCTAGTAAGTCAATATGTGCCTATATTTACAAAGTTTCGAATTAATCCTTTGACTTTCGATCGTGGATTCTTGGAAATATATTGTTATCAGTGCCGTAAATAGCCTTTTTGCGCCCTGTGCGAGCTTCTATAACTGAGCCCTTGTTTTTTAGAGTTCCGTAGTCAACAAGGAACCCTTATAGTTTCGGTCTGTCTGTCTGTATGTCCGCGGTTTCGCTCAGAGACTATAGGACCTGCAAAGCTGTAATTTGGCATGAATGCACATATAAGTGATGCCGACAAAATGGTACCTACATGAAATCTTAATATTAAATATTTTTTTATGGTACGGTACCTTCCCTACACATCAAGCGGGGGTGAATTTTTTTTTATGCGTCCACCCAATCGTGTGGACTGTCGTTGGATAGGTTTTTAAAAATATTACGAGTATTCATAGATCATTTTCCGATTATGGATTCGTTTGTGAAATATTAAGTTTTAAAGTGGAAATAATCGTCCAGTGTCCCCTCCCCCCCTCCCCCCTTCTACCAGCTAAACGGTAGCTTGCTTCTGGAAATGTGAAAAAATTCACAGGAGTAGGAAATCTGCTGAATTTATAACAAAAAATTAAAACCGACTTCCAAGGTAAAAACAAAAGTAATACTTATTCTTAATCTAAAAAGAATCAAATAATTCTTATTCCTTATTATAGTGGCGTCTTCAGACTTCGCCTAAGCCTCAACTATTTATTTCTGTACTCAATCTTCGTACTTTTGAAGTCGGTACCAGCCTGGAAAAGTTCTGAGATCCTTGACATAGCAATTACGCTAAGGTAAGCTGGTACCGACTTCAAAAACATGAAGATTGAGTACGGAAATAGTTGAGGTTTAGGCGAAGTCTGATGACGCCATTATAATAAGGAATAAGAATTATTTGATTCTTTTTAGATTAAGAATAAGTACTTATTACTTTTGTTTTTACCTTGGAAGTCGGTTTTAATTTTTTGTTAAAAAATTATAATTTTACCCTTTTTAGTTACATAATATGAGACGACAAGGCTATAATATTATTATAGCTTGTTGTCAGAGTTGTACATATTACTAGCGGTCGCCTGCGGCTCTGCCCGCGTGGATGTCGGTTTCGGCTGCAAAAAGCCTACCCAGGAAAGAATCGGTCAGCAAAATGATTCCCAGGTCAATTCACAGACTCCGACACTGACATCCGAAGGGTGTACACTATACAGTGTACAGTGCACATAGGGTTGCCAACATTTCTCCGGCGAAATATAGTATTTTTCAAAATAAACTATAGAAATATAGTACATTCCTAAAAAACATAGTATTTTATGGAAAAAAATTATTATTAATTATATTTTATAAAAACTATATTTTTTTGCATTTCTTGCATTTTTTAACACTGTTTTGTCTAAAATGAAAGTGTCATATGCTTTATGTCATTAAATTTTAAGATTAATGTTAAGCTCATTTTTTGATGAGAGAGCAGAGACTACTTTTGTTTCTCTCTTCCCGCCATTTCAAATTCATAACCGAAAATACCCTTTCTATGAATGCCGAAGTGGCGGGAATAGAGAGCAGGAATGAGATAATGTTAGTGTTGAAAATATAGTATTTTTGCGTACTATATAATAGTTCAACAGTATATAGTACGCACTACGCAGGCTCGAAATATAGTACAATACTATATATTATTATAGTACGGTTGGCAACCCTAAGTGCACACTGCACAGATTGTCTTCCTCCCGCTTGGCCCACTATCGTAATATTTTAATTTCGCCATAATTTCAAAACCAAACGTCCAATTTTAATAATTCAAAGACCACATGTTATCTACTATACTAATTCATGATTTTTTAAATAAAAAATGGTTATTGTGCCTCACTCGACATAGATAAGTATAGTGTGTCGCGGACTTTTTTGTAGATTTAATAAGATCTACAATATTTATGCAGGCGCCAGACATGTGTCCAAATACGCAAATACCTACAAATTCGCCAAGTGTGGCACTGACATTTGCCTATTTGTGCAAAGTTTGAACATACATTTGCAATTTGCCGTCATGTGTCTGTTTTTCTGCGAACATCAAAGTAAACAAACTTCAAAGTTTGTGCGGCCTGCCACACTTGTCGCAGTAATTAGTAACGCGTACGCCGCTGAACGGAGCAGTTGTCTAGGTACACATTTTGAAAGTCAATAACAATATTAAGCCTACTCTTAATTTGTGGTCAAAAATTATTATGGAGTGGAGTAATGAGATAGTTATAGAATTTCTCAAACTACTCAAATCAAATCAAAATTGTTTTATTTCTGAATAAATTTAAAATAATTATTTTCAGAATGTCCTACATGATGCCTACCACCGGTTCGGGAACTAACCCGGCGAGAAGAACCGGCGTAAGAAACTCGCACGGGGCCCACTTTTTTACCAAAAAAAAGCGAGAAAAAATTAATCTTTTAAAATAATGTTTACAATTTTTAACCGACTTCCAAAAAACGAGGAGGTTATATGTTCGGCTGTGGATATATTTTTTTTTGTAACTTAATATTATATACAATATCCACATACATAATTGTAAGTCCTATTAATAATAATGTAGAAGTAGCCTTGCAAGAAGCCATCCTACTCCCAAGGTGTGCCATCGTTTATGAAATCATTGACCTTATAATAGGCTTTGGCACACAAACGTTCTTTAACTACTTTTTTAAATTTATTAATGGAAAGATTTTGTTGTAAAGGCGTATACATTGACCTTTAAAAGATTTACTGACTTTACTAAGTCTGATCACCGGCATATATAGCTTGTGCTTATTTCTAGTATTCCTACAGTGAATGTCACTTTTAACTTTAAATTTTGTTATATTTTTTCTAACGTATATTACATTATCCAAAATGTATTGAGAGGCAACAGTTAGAATACCAATTTCTTTAAATTTATCTCTCAGAGATTCTAAAGCAGACATTTTATAAATAGAACGTATGGCTCGCTTCTGCAGCACAAATATTGTATTAATGTCGGCAGCGTTTCCCGATAAAAGGATTCCATTTGGACTTGCCTAACATTAGGCAAAGTAAACTTTATACATTTTGTTTTACTAGAATTTAAAAGTTATTAACATTAAACCAATGTACTATTTTTGAGAGAGCACTGTTTACCTCGTCGTAGTTCGACTGTTGTCGCTTCACTTTAAAAATAAGTGAAGTGTCATCAGCAAAAAGCACTATCTCATTATTATTATCCTTAACTAGATAAGGTAAGTCATTTATATAGATGAGAAAAAGAAATGGGCCTAGTATAGATCCCTGTGGGACACCTAATTCTATTTATATATATTATATTATATTCTTTGAGTCCTATTTTTAAGGTAAGAAGTCAAAAGGCTGAGAGCAGAGTCCTTAATTCCCTAGTGGCGCAATAATAATAATAATATAGGCTATATTTTATCACGCTAAGACTAATAGGAGAATGTGGAAAAACGGGGGAAATTATTTGAAAGGGTTTATCTCGCGAACTACTGGAGCAATTGAATAGACCACATGAAGGATCGTGATAGGCTATCGATTTTAATCGTTTTTTCAGTGGCTATATATTTTATACCCGTGCGACGCCGGGGCGGGTCGCTAGTATTTAATAAAGTACTATATTATTATTTTTCAGTTTTTAGGTTTCCCTGCCCAAAGGATGAAAACGAGACCCTATAAAATTAATAAGTCTTAGCTGTCTATCCGTCGTCCATCCGTATGTCACCAGGCTGGATCTCGAGAACCGCAATAGCTAGATAGTTGCAATTTTCACAAATTATGAACTTCTGGTGTAGTTATAAAAGCTCATAGTCCAATTTTTTCCCCTTTTTTGCTCTATATCCATAATAGTAACAGTAAGCAATTAATGTCATTTTTGCTATTTCCAGATTTTACCCAGCACAATCTTGTTTCACCAAAGAGGATGAAAGGTAAATTAAGTTTAATTATGATACTTAATCCATATTCATCTTTCTTAATAAATACGAAAGTGTGTCTATCTGTTACTTCTCTACTCTTGAACCGCTGAATTGATTTCGATGAAGTTTTTTATATTTTTTAAGCAATTGCATAGCTTTTATCGCCGTTATCGTTCAGCAGACTTCGGCACGTTGTTAGTGTGCGACCGGCGTCCGCCTAGATGTACTATGCGAATCATACTATAAAGCGGAAGAGTTTGTTAGTTTGTTTGTTTGTTTGTTTGAACGCGCTAATCTCAGGAACTACTGGTCCGATTTGAAAAGTTCTTTCAGTGTTAGATAGCCCATTTATCGAGGAAGGATATAAGCTATATTTTATCACGCTACGACTAACAGGAGCGAAGACATTAAGAAAAATGTGAAAAAAACGGGGAAAATTTTATGAAACTAGTCGTTCCACGCGGCTTCGCCCGCGTAAATAAGTTTCACGGACAAATCAGTCTACAAAAAATAGACTATGATCCTCAACGTGGTATACTTCTTATCTGTGCCAAATGACAGAAAAATTGCTCCAGTAGTTCGTGAGATAAGCCCTTTCAAATAATTTCCGCCGTTTTTTCCACATTTTCCTTTATTTGTTCGCTCCTATTAGTTGTAGCGTGATAAAATATAGCCTATAGCCTTCCTCTATAAATGGGCTATCTAACACTGAAAGAATTTTTTAAATCGGACCAGTAGTTCCTGAGATTAGCGCGTTCAAACAAACAAACAAACAAACAAACAAACAAACAAACAAACAAACAAACAAACAATCAAACAAACTCTAACAAACTCTTCCGCTTTATAATATTATTTGGCAAACACGAAGAATAGACCATGTGAAGGGACATAGGCTATTTTTGCGGAAAAATGTACGGTTGCGTGAAAGTCCTAAATTACGCGAGCGAAGCCGCGCGGAACAGCTAGTAAATGTATAAGTTGCTGAAAAATGCTATGCAATAGCATTTAAATATTTAATATTAAATATTATTACTAATTTCAGAGATCCTCATATCTATCATGGATCCATCAAAGATACAACTGGAGACGAACATACCTTAAGTGGACCTTCACCATCCCAAGAAAAAAGAAATGAGATTTTGCGACGCGCGTATGAATTGCCACCGTTGTTTGTAAGTAATAAGTATTGCATAGCCTTTAACGCGGGCTTTGAGTGCGGCAACCGCATCAAGAAATACCTGACGTTCGCCTAACGCAGTGGCTCCCAACCTTTTTTTCATGCGGGCCACATACATGTTTTGGTCTTGGTGTCGCGGGCCGCAACAAAATGTTTTAAGGGTTAAAAAATAACATTCTTCAAAATAAACGATTTTAAAGTGAAAAAAATTTAACGACTATCACGTAGACTTTACGTCATTTTGCCGGTGGGCGTGAATTTCAAATTTTTTTAACATCACGCGGGCGGGCCACAAATAAAGTCCCGGTGGGCCGCATGCGGGCCAGGCCGCGGGTTGGGGATAGCGGGCCTAACGTATTCCGCGTTCCATTTAGCGTTAAAAAAAAACGATCAAAACGCTGAAAATGCGTACAATTTTGAGCGGTTTCATCGTTTTTAACGCTAAATGGAACTCGGGAGAGTTTCAGCGCTGCTACTTACACAGTGGAATCCATACAGGGGACTCATACACACTCCAAAGTATTATCATTTTAGGTAAAGCCAAACGAGCGTAATTTTGTGAGTCGTGAGTCGCAGAATTTCGGTCGCGTAATGATCGTACCTAAATATTTTTTCATACAAAAATCATGACTCACATTACGCTCGTGTGAATCAAACAGGACTTTTGTATGAAACTGAATGCAGCAGAATTTCTGCCAACCGAAATTCTGCGACTCACAAATTACACTCGTTTGGCTTCACCCAGTTTTGTTATACCTTGTAGAACCATAGAAATTAAAACTAACTCTTCGTGTCTTAACACACTATGCTGAAGTTCCGCGGCGGAATTTCCGCATGATTCCGCCTGCAATGTATTTTAAACTAGCTGTTGCCCGCGACTTCGTCCGCGTGGACTTCAGTGTGCTTACAGCGCGCGGTGTCAACAAAATTGGTGTCAAAAGCTTTTTAAAACCCTGGTACCCCGTAAATCAAAATACACAAAAACAGCTGTGCAGTGTGCACATAATATTTCGTATAAATTTTTGGAACTAACTTAATTTGAATAAATTTGCGCATATCCCCTTACCTTACCTTTTTCCAGTTAAAAAGTAGCATATGTCCTTTCTCAGGCTTTAGACTATCTGTGTACAAAATTTCATTACAATCGGTTCAGGTAGTTTTGGCGTGAAAGCGAGACAGGCAGACAGAGATACTTTCGCATTTATAATATTAGTATAGAATAGTATAGATTACCGATGACACACCATGCCGAAATTCCGCCACGTTATATTGTATGCGTTTGACATTGCTGACGTAATCATGCAGAATTTCCGCCGCGGAAGTGTTTAGACCATAAAGTTAATATACCTATCGGAATAGAGCAACAATCTCGAGCTGTCAAACGTAACCAAAATTGGTTTTCATCTGTGTGAAAAATATGTGTACGTATACACTTACACAAGCATGATTGAACATGAATTCTATGAGATTATATTGACAACGTGCGGCACGTGCCGACTGGACGTCAAAAAAAGAGTGCTGCTGTCATGTATCACACGTCTCTTTTTACCACGCGGTGATACTGATAGTGGCATCTCGCTTGCTCAGGCCTTTGTATATTAACTTCCGCTAGGTATATTAACTTTATGGTTTAGACACAGACCTAACTCAGTATTATCTGTTTCAGAACTACTACGATATACTAGGGAATGAGAATGATCTGATGGAAAATAAATGGACACACGGTCTCCTACCAAACTACTTGAGCTATCCACGATATTTCGGCTACAAATTCTAATGGAAGCTAATGGAAGAACCGATAAGACTTTAAAAATAAGTTATGATTATCAAATCTATACTAATTCTAGCTTTTGCCCGCCGTTTCGCTTGCGTTAAGAAGATTATAATTATTTCATCCCCTATTTTATTCCCTAACGGGTGGAATTTATCAAAATAATTTCTTAGGAGATGCCTACGCCATAGTTGCTTTATGCTTGCAAAGTGTCCGTCCGATCGGTTTAAAATTGACAAAGTTTCACACAAACTTTCATCCCTTATTTAGACCCTTGGGGGTAGAATGAACAAGATCCTTTCTTACCGGACGCCTATGCCTTAACATTTACCTACCTGCAATCTGCATGCCAAATGTCAACTCAATCCGTTTGGGCTGTGCGTTGATCGATCACTATGTCAGTCAGTCACCTTTGAGTTAAATATCTATATATATATAAAAATGGATTTTCAAATGTGTCAGTCGCGCTAAAACTTGAAAACGGCTGAACGGATTGGGCTGACTTTGGTCTTCAAAAATTCATAGAAGTCCAGGGAAGGTTCTAAAGTGACACGAAGTTTACCGGGACAGCTAGTACATAATATGTATTTATATTATAATAAATAAATAATTAATATTTGTGTACAAGCGTATCTGCCTGTTGTTGTCTTTTAGCCAAGACCTTATCTTTATCGTTTCTTTACTAAATCGCCGAGAAAAATGTTTGGAATTGACATAAACGCTCTTAACCCGTCGATCGATGGAAAACGAGTCAATAGATATTCTATTGTGTCTCGTTCACCGGTGACCGTATGGGGCTTGATGAATATGATGTTGAGTTTCGACTCGTCGACATCAGTCAATTCCATACATTTTGTCCGGGATAAAGTAAATGTCTTGGCTACAGGCTCAGCAGTTCATAGCATGCTTACAGCGGTACCCGCGCGCCGATTTGTCAGTTTGTTTGAAACGGCCTACTTCTTTGTTCTGTATATTGTGACATTAACTAGTCAAAATATATTTGAACCTCAAATTCAAATTCTTTAGATTAAAAGCTAGGTAGCGTACATCACGTCGTCTAATCCCCTGCTAAGTAAAAACTTGTGTTAAGGCAATCAGACAACGGATGCACGCCGAACAATTAGATCAATATTAAATGTAACGGAGTTCAAATTAAAAAAAAAAAAAACTAAAAAAATGTATTTAAAATTAAAATTGCATTTATTATATTTAACGTGATTATAATATTACAATATTATATTGTTTTGAGCACTGTTCTCCATGTTGTTTCATTACCTATTTGATTTTTCATCTTAATGTAACTTCTTTACTGGTCTGAAACAAAAAATTAAATTTATCAATTTGAAATAGGCATATTGCAAAAATATTTTTAGAGTTCCATACCCAAAGGGTAAAAACGGGATCCTATTTATTACTAAGTCATAATTGTCTGTCTGTACGTCTTTTTTGGCCTATTCTTGCTCTATAACTGTACGGTACCTTACGAATAATAAAACCAAGAAACGTAACTCCCATACTAATACAGTTTTAAATTTGGTTCCATTCGAACTGTCATGTAACGTCAGCATTTATACCGCTCAAGGTCACCAAATGTATGAAAAGTGAACCTAAGGTACACTTTTTTGACAAGTATTTTGGAGCATGTTTTTTGACGGAGTTACTCTTCCTTAGTTTTTTATTATTCGTAGACGGTACCCTTCCTTTGCGAGCCCAACTCGCACTTAGCGGATTTTTGACGATTTCATAATTATTTTTAAGGGTTCCGTAACCAAAGGATAAAAACGGGACCCTATAGCAGTTTTTGAGATGCAGCCTGGAGAGTGGAGACAGACAGAGACGGACAGACATTGAAGTCTCTATAATAGGGCGAGACGGTATTACTATATATGGGTACGGAACCCTTAAAAACTGTAGCTAAAATCGTTACTTACTTAAATTTAGGTGAAAATCGTCTCCGTCTAGCCTCGTTGGTCTCCACCGAGGCTTGGCTCAACAGACCCTGAAAAATAACGCTCTGTTCACATTTTTCGATTTGACCTCTTAGGGCAGTGTGGGCGATAACGCCCCTAAAGGGACCCCCCGAAAGGTTGTGAGAAATCGCCATAGTACGAGTATGTTACAAGTGCTATAGTATCGCTTGAGAAGACTTCGACCGCCTGTGGGTCGCTCGTGGACACTGGCGGCGGCGATTTCTCAAGCGATACTGTGTATTACAATAATAAAGATAAAGTTTAAAATCACATGACACTGAGAGTGCTCGCCTCGCGCTGCAATTCCGGTGGGTCGCGGCCCTTATACTTACTTGAATGGCAACAGCATTCAGATCTTCCTTAGGAGGACCGTACTCCTTGAAACCAGGGGGACCGTACTCTAGGAAACCCTCGGGCACCTGCTCGGACGGCCTGCAAAATGTACGACATGTACCATCGAGGAAATTGGTTCGTAGGCGGTTACGGACCTATGTAATTTGTTCACGTTACGTCAAACCCAGCCGACAGATCACGTCATTGACATGATCCGACCAAATGATACAGATCCATCAACTGCCTATGAATGAATTTCTTCGATGGTTCCAGGCAGTAATAGAATACTGTACTCGGCGAAACATGGCGGTAGCGGTCATTGACTCCCTGCCAAAAACTTGTCATTTTCCGCGATTGACAACATCTGACACTTCATTGTCAATCGCGGTTTATATAGAACTAGCGACCCGCCCCGGCGTCGCACGGGTATAAAATATAATATAGCCACTGAAAAAATGATTAAAATCGATGATAGCCTATGACCCTTCACGTGGTCTACTTCTTATCTGTGCCAAATAACATAAAAATTGCTCCAGTAGTTCGCGAGATAAGCCCTTTCGAATAATTTCTCACGTTTTTCCACATTCTCCTATTAGTCTTAGCGTGATCAAATATAGCTTATAGTCTTCCTTAATAAATGGGCTATCTAACACTAAAATAATTTTTCAAATCGGACCAGTAGTTCCTGAGATTAGCGCGTTCAAGTTAGCCCTTTCAAATAATTTTCCCCGTTTTTTCCACATTTTCCTCTATTTCTTCGCTCCTATTAGTCTTCTATTGGACTTAGTGTGATAAAATATAGCCTATAACCATCCTCGATAAATGGGCTATCTAACACTGAAAGAATCATCAAAATCCGTTGCGTAGTTTTAAAGATTAAAGGGAACAAAGGGACATGAGGGAAAAAAGCGACTTTGTTTTATAAAAGTATAGAAATGACAAGTTTTTGATAGGGAGTCAATGACCGCTATCGCCATGTTTCACCGAGTACAGTATATAGTTGTGACTTGTGATCTGTCGGATGGGTTTGACATAACGCGACCAAACTACTTAGCTCCGCCATCTACAAATGAATCAACTTCTCTGCCCCTACCATGAACTCTCATAATATTACTTTTGGATTTCGTATAAGCAAACATGATCTCTATTTATATAAACATAAGTATGGTTTTTATTTGTGCCAAATCTGAAAGTAATACTGCTATAAGAGCTCATGGCAGATAGTACATGCTATGAAAATGTTAACATTATCATTAAATGTTACTGCTTATATTCCTCTACTCGCTCAATAGCTATGTCCACACTATGCGCTTTCGTCTTCAATTTTCTTCATCTTCTTTGATTCAACTTTCGTTTTGGCGCATTCAATAATTGAATGCATCAACGAACGCAACGCCAACATTTTCATTTTTGTTTTCTGGATACGGCCAGAGGGCATGCGTCGCGGACATGCCTCCCGTTCGCTGTTGACTGCGCTATAACGCATACCCTTGACGAACAGAAAAAGGCACAATGTGGACAAAGCTATTAGGATATAATATTGCAATGTTTCGACGCTAGAGGCAGCACCAGCACAGACAGTAAACAAAAAGTTTTGTCCGATGTTTGACAACGTTTCTGTCAATATTCTGATATTATGACGTGTTCAACATCGGAATTCGGCCGGATTATTTACTGCATGTGCTATATTTGCGTAATAATATATTGGTATGAATACTACTCGTAATCATCTTGATCAGTTCAGCATTTTCAGCGGAAAATGGTAACTGGTAACCATAGACAGACAGACACACTTTCGCATTTACATGTATGTATGGATGTTCTACTTACCCAGAAGTTTCTTGTGATGACGAATCAGCCACTTGCTGGTTGATTTCGATCTGCAAAAAATATGCATATTGAAATTCAGAAAGAAAATAATTTTTCTAACAGTATCAGCTGGTGTCAGTTTGTTTAATTCCCATTTGAACATCTTATGATGCAAATTAGTTAATTCTTTATCAAAATCAAGCTCTCTAGATAATATCGTCCTTCGCTATCCTATAGTTTTAGACTTGACCATACCCACTTTAAAAATTTACCCGTTATTTAAATTCTGCAATCACGAAAATTACATCTTTTTTGACGTGACAACGTCTTATAATTCGATATGGGCTGTGCGCACGAAATAATATGACGCAATATGCGGTGTTACCTCGCTCTGAGGCGTTCCATTTAAGGCTATGACGTTGTCACGTTCAACTATCGTCAGTAAACTGACTTTACAGACAACCGAGTTCGAGTCGAGATCGATTCGAGTTCGAGTCGAGTTCGAGTCGAGTTCGAGTTCGAGTCGAGTTCGAGTTCGGCACAAAACACTACTCTCCAACCGTCTTTTTTGGAGGACTATGCCACTTACCTCAGTCTTGATAGCTTCCTCCAAGTTGGCCAGAACTTCAGGTACAATAACCTCCAAGTTGCTCAATTCTCCCAGCTGTATATTCCTCACATCAACAGCATCTTCTGTGGTAGGTTCTGCTTGAGCCGCAGCAACAGTTTCTGTCACAGGCACGACATCAACTAAAGATTCTGTCACATGTACGACATCAACTAAAGATTCTGTCACAGGTACGACATCAACAGATTCTGTGGCAGATACAGTTTCTTCGATTTCTGCTATAATTTCTCCATTGCTCTTCTCAGCTATAACTTCTGGGGTAGTTTCATATACGACTTCCACGTTGATTTGCCCTTCAGTTGTTGGTTGCTCAGCGTTTTCTGGAATTAGAAAGTGTGAAACACTATTTAATTTTTTAATTTAGACAAAAACTGTTGTTTCCTTAATGTTTGTTATTTGGTTATTTTTAAAAGACTCAATGGATTTTTGTACCATAAGAGAATTTGGTTTATAGGCAGATGGTGGTCGTACTTAATTTGGTCAGTTTATCTCAGGTGCAGCCGACGGAATATGACTAGCTTCGACTTCTTACTCCGACCAAATAACGTAGATCTACTTATGAATCATTAATATCTCTATTAATGGTACTTTGATGGTTAGTATATCTTAGGTCCAGCCGAGGGATTATGAATAACTTTGACTTGACATAATCCGACCAAACAAGATGTAGAAATAAACTACGATAACATAGTGCGCCCCTCCAAAATTCAAAACGTTTGAAGTGCGTTCGTCTTGCGCGGTCGGCTAGTTCTGATAAGTTGACGAACAAATCTTGATAATAAGTGACATTAAGTGAAACATTACGAGAACTGGTTGATTGGTTGCATACTTACTACATACAAACTCTTTATAAGGATGTGACTACACACATTGAAACAGTAATTTGGAGGGGCGCGCCATGTTATCGTAGTTTATCTCTACAGTCTATGAATCAATTCCTCTTACATGGTACTCTGATTAAACCTGCTTTTCATCAATCACACTCCTTACCTGAAGATTCTTCAACCGCTACTCCTACAGACTCTTCAACCACTCTTCCCAGTACAGTACTCGAGACCTCCTCTCCCGAAGACACTGCAGCATCAATGAAGTTCTGCTCAATAGCCACATCGGGTAGCGCCTGGTTTACTGAAATCTCCAGTTTGGGTGGTCCATATTCTCTGAGGGCATCAGATCCTGACGCTTCGGAGCCCAGGATCACATCTTGGAGGTTTTCAGCTGGTTTCTGAAAAGAGGGGTGAACATTTAGGATAAGAGTGTGAAAACACTCTGTAATTACGCCAAAATACCGTTATTGCGTTGGAATCGTACATTTTTCCGGCTTGAAAAGTATATCCTATGTATCCCGGGACTCAAAGTATCTCCATACCAAATTTTAGCAAAATGGGTTAAGCAGTTTGGACCTGAAGAAAGGTAACAGACAAACAGACTTTCGCATTTAAAATATAATAATTATGGATATACCTATGACATACATCCTAAGATGTGTATTATATTGTACTGTAGATTCTTGGCAAATACCAGAGCCTAGAGAATTAGCCTGCTTTACCTGAACTTCATTGGGCAGATAGAAAGCTGGTCCACTTGGCCTCCATCCGCTGGGCAGGTAGGGCCCGGAACCCTTACCAGCGGCTGACACCACCACGATGGCCAGAATAGCTAACACCTGGAAGAAAAACGTTTTAATTAGATTCCTTAGTGGTGTGCATTGATGGACTTTATGAAGGCTTTCCAACGTAATACTATACAAACATGGCCTGCTTATAATATCTAAGTGAATGTACGTACAGTTTTATGAATGTTTCTGAAGTGTTGGCCGCCTATCGTTGAATGGATTATGGACGTATGGTCAAATCCGTGTCAATGGCTCAATGCACACCTTTAGAACAAGTTTTGATCACCCCTTACCTATTACTAATCATGCAGCTTTCTTTCTATAAGCACGAAAGAGATAGATTGATAAAGTATCCACGATTAACTTTAACCCAATCATACCGCTGAATCTTACCCTATTTTGTTTTGACAATGCTGCAAGAATGCACAATTCTTAATTTTCACCCTTAGATTATCCCTTGATTTAATAAGCAAAACAACTTTCGGATGATAATATATAAATCAGATTTGTTTACCTGCATGATTGAGATCGGTTGAACGAATGATGATCACCAGAATGGGTTCAGTTTTATATTCGTTCGATCAAGGTTCGGTCAATATTTGACTAATTGGAGCATCACCAAGTTTAATTGTTATTGGTTTTGCCAAATTCCGGGTAGGCTGAGAGGGCTGTTTTGGAATATATTTTGGGACCTACAGGGTTCATTTTAGGGGTGCTTTTCGGGCGGAAGTGACAACAAGAACCTTTCACTGACGTGTCGCATAAAAAGGCTCTCCTTGTCGGCGGTTTACACTCTACTCTCGACCCTCCTCCCTCTGTGAGTTTTCGATCAAGACACGTATCCTCTGTTATAGGCCTGCTACGAAACCTTTTTGAGACTCAAACAATCGGACGAGAGTGCCGCGTCCTGCTCTAACAACGTCATTTCACGTTTTTTAGAGTGGGACGCAACATTTTCGTACGATTGTTTGAGTCTCAAAACCGTTTCGTATTACGGGCCCGACGCATGAATGTAACGTATTTCTACCCATCTTAAAAAGTATAATACATTAAAGCCTAGCCTAGCTAAATGCTATAGCGTCGCCCAGGAAAAAAGCAGCCTTATTGTAAGAGAGAGAAAAATTACACCTTCATTGTCGCGATAATTGGCCCCCGAGATCCGACTACAGAGCTTACTGATCATATTTTTTGAAGAACTACCTTCTCCCGGAAAAACTGGAAAATGGTTGGTTGGTTTGCGTACCAATTATTAGGCACATTGTGAATATTTCAAATTCCAGTTGCTGTTGTGATGTAGAGAAAGAAATGCTTGATATAACCCAACCAAATTATATACGTCCATTCTATCAATCAATTTCTTAGCTATATTATAGGCACACCCAATAATGACGTATTACAGCCTTGGCCGTGATTGCTCATTAATTGAGCTATTTACTTCGGTAATGTCAGCTAATATTTACTCTTAATTAATCTATCAAACTATTATATTAAACTCGTTGCTGCGCGTGGCTTTGAACATTATAGTATAAGACTAAACGACAACAGTCTTAAAATGGCCACTTTGAAGTGTTTTAAATGATATTTCTTAGTTTCATTTTAGACTAGTTGCCGTTGCGCCAAATTCGTTTATGGCGCTAGAACCGTACGTTTTCCCAGGATGAAGCATCCTATATGTCCTTTCCTACTCAAAGTATCCCCATATCAAACAGCAAAATAAAAAAAAAAAAAATGTACTACTACACGTAAAAAAGTACACTTTCGCATTTATAATATTAGTATGGATTTTTGTGGTGTCCAAAATCACTAAAACAAACTTAATAAATATACAATTTTATTAAAACAAAATTTTACAGCAAGATAAATATAAAATTGAATATTTGAATATGGAGCGCGGCTCCGAGTCAGTAGCCGTTGGAGCGGGCGTCGCCATGGATACCGTTGCCATGGAGATCGCGGCCATGCTCGTTGCCATGGTTACCGCGGGCGCCATTTTGGTTGTGCGCGTTGTTGTCGTAGCCGGAGCGAGCGAAACCTTCAGAGTCTTGGTAGGAGATTTGCGGCTTGAAACCTCTTTCGTCTGCTTCATAGTTCACCGTCTGAAAATAAATTGTAGTATTGTGATTCATGTTTAGGATATTACCTGAGATGTTTGTATTATTTCAGACTGTCCTGGGCCCTGGCATATAAACAGCATTTACCTATCCTCCCTTAGCAGTTACAAATCTCTTGCGAGTGTCCATAGACCATACTCTAGGCCACGGTAGGTGCTTAAATCAGGTGACCCTTTTACTTGTTTGCCTAGGGGGCAAACAAGTAAAAGGGTCAAGGTTTTATAAAAAAAACTGTTGGAGAGTACTTTTTTGTGTCGAACTCGAACCCGAACTCGAACTCGAACCCGAACTCGAACTCGAACTCGAACTCGAACTCGAACTCGAACTCGAACTCGAACTCGACTCTAACTCGAACTCGACTCGAACTCGGTGGTCTGTAAAGTCGGTTTACTGACGATAGTTGAACGTGACAACGTCATAGCCTTAGACGGAACGCCTCAGAGCAAGGTAACGCCGCATATTGCGTCATGTTTTTTCGTGCGCGCAGCCCATATCGAATTATAAGACGTTGTCTCGTCAAAAAGTAAACTCATATTTAGTTCTAAATTCTAATCCTGTAGGCCTGATTTGATGACGTCATTAACACTTGATGACTCTACAGATACCTACTTGATCGGCAGGATGGTTGCAAGATCTTTACCTATCTTTGGCCATTTATAAATATTGAATTACGAACACCCTACCTGTTTCCTACCATCAGGCAACACTACATGGTACTCCCCCCGCGCGCCTCCCGACTGCCCCTCTTCGTGATGGCCGAACTGAGCGCCCCTTGACCGCCCCGTCTCATAGCCTGACCGCCCCATATCGTCAGCGCCCCCATCCACGGTATACCCGAACTCGTATGCCTGCAGAATTTAGCTTAAGTTATTAAGTGCCATTGGTGTATAACCAGTTTTTGAGGTGTGACAGGAGTTTATTCTTAACAGCGTTGTTATTTGGTTAATTTTTTAGGGATCAGTAGAAACAACAAGGAACTTTTATGAACGTAAGTCGATCAAAAGTTCTGTGTATTAAACCTTAGAAACACGGGCAGTAGTCGGGTAAAAATATAACTTAAGCTAAATTTTACATACGATTCGAGTCCATGCTAACATTATAAATGAGAAAGTCTGTAACAATCACGCTTAAATTGTTAAACCGATTTTTGAAAATTTAGAAAGAGATGCTGTTAGTCTCTGGACGAAATTTTTAACTTCTTTAGGGTGAAGCCATACGAGCGTAATTTGTGAATTATTGTGTGTCGCAGAATTTCTGCCTCGTAAATGTATCTTTTCATTCAAATCATGACTCACCAAATTACGCTCGTGTTAATCAAACAGGACTCTTGTACGAAACTGAATGCAGCAGGAAATTCTGCGATTCACAACTCACGTTTTGGCTTCGCCCTAACGCTTACACCGATCTTATAGTCATTATAAGACGTAATATGGATCGCAAAATGAATTAAAACGAAGTAATAAGTACATGAGACTTAGCCAACACATTTTCTTTGTCGCTTCTTTATAGAAACTGCGATCACAATTCACAATGTATGGAATTGACATGACATGAGTCAAATATCCACTTCAAATTATGTATCGTCGTAATTTTTGATGGGCGATTCTATAAAAAAGTGATTATGAAAACGTATTGACAATGTCCCCCGCTCAGTAAGGAGTAAGGACCCTGTATTCACTTTGATTAGTGCTAGTGCAGGTGATTAGTGATTAGGAGAAATTAAAGGACTTGCAGTAATCAGTCGCTCTCCACACTCACTTTCTCCTGATTACTAATCACCTGCAATAATCACCTGCACTTATCACTAATCAAAGTGAATCCAGGCCATAATATAAAGTTTACTTACGGCAGCCTCTCCGTTCCTTCCAAAAGCGTCGTAACCTTCAGAGTTGGCTGAATCGTGGAGACTGTTCCTGAAAAAAGCAATAAATTAGTTTAATTTACCTAATCGTTAGCAGTCATCTTATTATTGGCACCTTTACAAAATGCTAGGAATACCTATAATAGGAATTTAGGTATTTTAGACCATTAAATGTTTGTTGTAACTTAGTACATAATATTAGTTAATACTAGCTGTACCGATGAACTTCGTGTCACAGGTCACTTTAAAACCTTCCCTGGACTTCTACGAATATTTTAAGACCAAAATCAGCTCAATCCGTTCAGCCGTTTTCGAGTTTTAGCGCGACTAACACATTTGAAAATCCATTTTTAGGGTTCCGTACCCAAAGGGTGAAAACGGGACCCTATTACTAAGACTTCGATGTCTGTCCGTCTGTCCGTCTGTCTGTCACCAGGCTGTAACTCAAGAACCGCTATAGCTAGACTTCTGAAATTTTCACAGATTGTGTATATCTGTTACCGCTATAACAACAAATACTAAAATCAAAATAAATTAAATATTTAAGGGGGGCTCCCATACAACAAACGTGATTTTTTTGCTATTTTTTGCTCTTAATCAATAACGGCAACACTGTATAGGCAACTGAAATGTTCACAAAATACTTAATTGTATTTTTACTTTAAATACTAATAATAAAATTTAAATAAATGAAATAATTAAGGGGGGCTCCCATACAAAAAATACAATTGTTAGCCTATTTTTGCTCTGTAGTGGTATGGAACCCTTCGTGAGCGAGTCCGACTCGCACTTGGCCGATTTTTTAATTATATATAAGATATTATGACGCTCTTTACTTTTTCTATCACGTGAAAACATTTTTCATAAGAAAAAACTATCGTAAAGGACATAATATAATATGTCGTTAATATTTAGCGTATCTCCATAAATAATGTTGTCTAAGTCAGTTCAGTGGTTTCAGCATGAACAGGTATCAGATAGTCAGACAGACACAATTTCGAATCTGGGGGCACGGCAGTGCCCCAGCCAAGCTTTTTAGCAAAGGCACGGCCGTACCATACTTTTCTCAAAGCGGTTCGCGGTTATTTCACACCCCCTTTATCTTCGATGTTATCAAAGCTAGGGATTAAAAATTTTGGTCACTAGGAGCAAGTATTAAAACTAGCTTAACTTCCAAATTACATGAAATTTCGATAAATAGTTTAGTAGTTACGGATGGTCAAAGTTACTACATTTTTTTTTTAATTTTTATTATTAATTATTAAAGTTATCATAGAATTGAGCGTTTTCTAAAATTTATATTTTAGAAAATTTATATTATTCAAACCTTAGTATTACCATTATGGATATAGAGCAAAAAAACGGGAAAAATCGTGTTTGTTGTATGATGTACGACGGACAGACAACGAAGACTTATTAATAATAGGGCCCCGTTTTCATCCTTTGGGCACTTAAAAACTGAAATTGAAAAATAATATAATAATAATAATATAATTAAATAAAATAAATTAAATTAAATAAAAGATTTTTAGGTTTGTAACTTTGCAAGAACAGTATGAGTTTCGACTGCATATTTGTTTGACATACAAAAGGCTTTATTAAGTTAGTTATGAACTTAATGAAATGGTATTAACAATTAATTAAATAAAAAATGATATTAACGTCGTTAATAATTAAAAAATAATTAAATTCTATTTAATAATATTAAATATGTAATCACTAATCAGTACTGCGATATACACTTCTTACTTGCTCGATGTATTATGGGAGTTTTAAGTTTTCACATGAAATAAGGTGTGCTCCTTTCCTGCAAGGAACGTCGAGACGTCAACAGTGCTGCTATGTATTCAACGGTAATGTTAAAAATGACCACCCTCAAGTATTATCTTAAGAGTCAATTATATCTTAATATATATATATATATATATATATATATATATTTCTTGTGTGCGTGTGTATGTGACTGAACTCCTCCTAAACGACTGGACCAATTTTGATGAAATTTTTTGTGTGTGTTCAAGGGGATCTGGGAATGGTTTAGATTCACAATTTTGTCCGCTGGACAATGTTTTTTTAATTAATTTTTAATTTATTAGTAATTGTTGATTTTGGAATGTTTTACATTGGATCCGACAGTCGGCTGCCATCGCAGTGTCAAATTTTAAATAATATTCGAATTCGGATTTTAATTTTAGTCTGTCCGACAGTTAGCGCTTCGACCAAATTAAAAAAAAATACTTTATATACTTAATATGGCAAAGAAACGTTTGCCGGGACAGCTAGTATTATAATATAAATATAATAATCGACTCAGAACTCAGGAGTATTTACGTTACGTTGTCCACCTATAGAACTAACGAAGCCTTAAAGAAAAAATATAATAAAGGAGATAGTGAATGGGAGCAGAGCTAAGTACAGAAAAGTTATAACGTGACCTGAAAAGAAAAGAAAAAAACCTTCAAAAAAGAATTGAAATCCCACCAAAACATGAAATGTAAAAGGAGCCAAGCAAAATATTGCATAGCTAATAGCTATTCCATACTTCTGTCGTATTTGTCGTATGAAATAGAAATGTACGGTTTTTGCGAGATATTATATGCGAATTTGAAAGTTCGTTGTTGCAGGAAAAGACTTCAACGCGCGTGAGGCTCAAGTTATAATCCAAAAATTCTAATAGATTTTCTTTACGTTTTATTCTTATTAAAAGGAGCCAAGCAAAATATTGCATAGCTAATAGCTATTCAATACTTCTGCCGTAAAAAGTTTTCAGATCACATTCAAGCCAAGCCTTCAACTTATTTTGTAATTTAAATCAACATTCAGTAAATGTATCAATAGATTTCTTTATTTTATAATTATTATAGTGGCTTGGCAATGAGCACAATAGAAACAAATATAAAACTGCATATTTGGAGGAGTGCATACTTACACAGACGGCAAGCGTAAAGTGTTTTAATATAATATCATGTAACGACGCATGTGGCCGATGGTACCCAATAAATCCAATTAGTAGCTGATTATTTCTCTAGTGCTCATTGCCAAGCCACTATAATAATTATAAAATAAAGAAATCTATTGATACATTTAATGAATGTTGATTTAAATTACAAAATAAGTTGAAGGCTTGGCTTGAATGTGATCTGAAAACTTTTTACGGCAGAAGTATTGAATAGCTATTAGCTATGCAATATTTTGCTTGGCTCCTTTTACAATATCAGGATAAGAATAAAACGTAAAGAAGATCTATTAGATTTTAGAATTTTTGGATTATAACTTGAGCCTCACGCGCGTTGAAGTCTTTTCCTGCAACAACGAACTTTCAAATTCGCATAATATCTCGCAAAAACCGTACATTTCTACGGGACAAAAACTATCCGATGTCCTTTCCCGTCTCTCAGTTTTTTAGGGTTCCGTACCCAAAGGATAAAAACGGAACCCTATTACTATAAGACTTCGTTGTCTGACCGTCTGTCCGTCTGTCTGTGTGTCTGTCTGTCTGTCGCCAGGCTGTATCTCAAGAACCGCTATAGCTAGACTTCTGAAATTTTCACAGATTGTGTATATCTGTTGCCGCTATAACAACAAATACTAAAAACAAAATAATATTAATATTTAAGGGGGGCAAATCCCATACAAATACACAATTTTTAGCCAATTTTTGCTCTATAACGGTACGGAACCCTTCGTGGGCGAGTCCGACTCGCACTTGGCCGATTATTTTATGAGCCTATACTATCCCACTGCTGGGCAAAGGCCTCCCCCAAGGTCTTCCATCTGTCTCGCTCCAACGCCACCGCAGGCCAGCCTGGCTTGTAGGCGTCCAGTTCAATCCGCCATCTTATCTCAAAATAATATATTCATACTAAATTTTAACTCAATCAATTCAGTGGTTTAAGCGTGAACAGACTTTAGAATATAGACTTTCGAATATTTCTAAAGGTGCTCCCAGACAGAAGTTATATAACGTTAGATAACATTTTTGTATACAAGGGTGCTCCCATGATAGAAGTTATACATAACTTTAGATAACATTTTTGTATAACATTTTTTAACAAATTATAGCAAAAGACACGTATATTTTTTGACATGTTGAAGCGTATGTTACACGATGTTATAAAACGTTATCGTGTTACCCAATGTTTTATAATGTTATATAACTTCTGTCTGGGAGCACCTTAACGGACTTTTTAAAAGGAGGTTATATTACGGTAACAAACCTTGCAAGATTATTTCCATGACTCCGGTCCCGTCCTTGGACGAAAGTTCTTGCAGCTAACACTTCAGGGGCGCCAGCGAAGCCTCCCTGGGGGGATTGGAAACCCTGAGATTGGAGACCATGGGATCCTTGAAAGCCTTGTGGTCCTTTAGGGTATCCATTAGCACTCGGGGGCAGGTAGCTAGAACAGGTTTTATATTGTTAGTTTTGAGGATTAATCAATAAGAAATACGTGTGGCACTCGAAGATTGCCGCGGTAAAGCTATTGCATAGCATTTTTTATCAACTATTGCCATTATCATATCATTATCGCACGCACACAAACACAGTGCCAAGTCTGCCGAACTAAAACAACGTAACGGTGCGTCCACATTTGTATTATTTGCGCGATCAGATCTCCGTCGCGTATCATCGAAGCGTGTCAAAATGATACGCGTATAATGGTACGCCCCGATCGCTATAAACCGCGCGCGTATCTTATACTTGTCATATCAAATACACGCATGATCGGCAGAATGATCTAATAGGCCACACTATAATACTCAACACTCATACTTGATACGGCGCGATGATCGCGACGGAGATCTGATCGGAGATCTGCAATCGCGCAAATGATACAAATGTGGACGCACCGTTAGAAGACGCACGACAGCGCCGTGTCATGTTAGCGACAAGTACCATCGAGGAAATTGACTCCTAGGCAGTTGACAGACCAACGTCATTTGGTCGGATAGTGTCAATTCAATGTTTTATGATCTCTGTCGGTTGGGTTTGACGTAAATCGACCAAACTACGTAGCCCGTAGGTCCCCCATCTGCCTAGGAATCAACTTCTCTGATAGCACATACATTGTCTTTGTCTGGCCTCCTCCTTTTTTGAAGTCGGTTAAAACCTCACCTGTTTGATATGGGTGGCTCGGCCCACACCGCAGCAGCCATAGCGATGACGATAAAGTACTGAAACAATAGTAAACAATTTAGTATAAATCTACAAGATGTAATAAAATTAAGTAGTTATTTGTTTTAGATGTGTGTTCTGTGTCCCTTATACAGAGTTCACTGGAAAGTAGCATCGCTGAAAGCGTAAGTTTTTTAAATGTTAATATGTTCAAGCGCCCCAGCGTGCGATCATTACTTTGCCCATTCAACGTTTAAAACAAATAGTGTTTTGTGTCGAACTCGAACTCGAACTCGACTCGAACTCGACTCGAACTCGACTCGAACTCGACTCGAACTCGACTCGAACTCGACTCGAACTCGACTCGAACTCGACTCGAACTCGACTCGAACTCGACTCGAACTCGACTCGAACTCGACTCGAACTCGACTCGAACTCGACTCGAACTCGACTCGAACTCGACTCGAACTCGACTCGAACTCGACTCGAACTCGACTCGAACTCGACTCGAACTCGACTCGAACTCGACTCGAACTCGACTCGAACTCGACTCGAACTCGACTCGAACTCGACTCGAACTCGGTTGTCTGTAAAGTCGGTTTACTGACGATAGTTGAACGTGACAACTTCTTAGCCTTAAATGGAACGCCTCAGAGCGAGGTAACGCCGCATATTGCATCATGTTTTTTCGTGCGCGCAGCCCATATCGAATTATAAGACGTTGTCACGTCAAAAGTTACTCTTTTAGCTCTACTACTTTCACAGTAAACTTTATATAGGGGACACATACACACCCCAAAGTATTAAAGACTTTGTTTTAAATAATTTTAGTCAGTTTGCTAAGGAAATATTGGCTACTTAATTAATTTTGTTTAGGCTTTTTACCCCAAAAAACACTCTTTTTTGTAAGCCGGTTAAAAAATGGTTGCCTGTAAAGTCGGTTTTACGGGCGAAGATTTTACGTGACAACGTGTGGGAGAGAGACGCAAGGCATTCGGCGGGCCTCTCTCTCGTTCGGTGACTCATCGTAACGTTACCGAGCGTTACACTTTTTCATAAGTGACTCCCAGCCGCAACCTAATTTAAGACGTTGTCACGTCAAAAGTACAGTATTCCCGTGGGATAATTATGTAACAAAATATAACAATAATAAATTAAGTATACTAAAGTCATAACCACGTATTAACCGACTTCCAATAAACAAAGGTTCTGCTCAGCTATGGTATTTACGTGTACTCTATAATATAATATAACTCACCATCATGTTGTTTGTTTGTCACAGTTGTAATGATGTGTATGTGATGATTGTTGTAACTTATATACCAGCTGGCACCGCGTAGGGGATGAAAAATTAACATCATTAGTGGCACAAAAGACGTATTTGAAGGTTTTGGGACAGAGAAGGCGTGGAGTCGCTTCGTTCGAGTTGCATATAGCTTTTATCGCTGGCTTAAGGCCCAGTAGTCCCGAGAATTAGCAGGTCGATGTCTGTCAGTACGAATATCGACGTAAAGTACATTATAATAACATTCATATCAGCGCGCCTTTTACAGTGGCGGTTACGCGCTCGCCGCGTGCCTTGATAATAGAAAATAGACGAAAAAACCTTTTGTTTTTAGTATTACACAAATCAAGTATATCAAATCGTTTAGGTTAGGTCATGACAAATGTGCTACAATTTTTGTTTTTTCTAGAAAGTGTGTAATTTAGCCATAAAATGATTTAATTATGAAAAACAGCGTTATAGGAGTCATCTTTGAGATTTTTTTCTATCGAGCCAAATTTTTCAAATTGTGTACTGATATACCTTTGCGTAAGTATAGGAAAGTTTCTCAATTTTAAAACGGTACTTTTTTATACTTAAATAATGACATTTCCTTAACAAAAAACGTTATTTAAAAAACCCATTTTGCGTAGTTGCAACAACCACTGCACCTTAAGCGCAACGACCTAATTAAGAAATTCCGTAACGAAAATAAACCTAACGCTCGTCTACAACTTCTTCGACACAGTTTATACATGCGTGCGACTAGACGTATGCATGTAGATTACCTGCTAACTTCAATAGCTTTACCGCGGCAGTCCCCGAGTGCCACACGTATTTTAATAACATAAGGGGACAAACGAGCAAACGGATCACCTGATGGAAAGCATCTACCGTCGCCATGGACACTCGCAACATCAGAAGAGAAGATGCGTTGCCGGCCTTTATTGTAAAGCGTAACACGGCGGCCTAGTTGGCGGCTTCACTTATTACAAGTCGAAAAATTTTGTCGGCGGCATGTCAGCGGCTTGAGATGAGAAATTTATTTGGCAGTCAGTGATTGGTCAGTGATTGCCGCGTGTCTATAGGTTGTGTGCCGGGCAACTGAGCGCAGGCGCACCCAATCCGCCAACATGTCGGCGGTCGGCGGGTAACACGCGCGGGCGCATGTTGCCGACATCATACAGGCCGCCGGGTTGTGTCGCCGGGCTTTGTCGGCGGCCCGGCGGGCTCAGTGTGTATTGCGCTTTAGCATCTTATTCCAAAAGGAAAAGGACATCTAAGGAAAGTTATTGCTGAAATGTGTACGTTTCCCCTACGATAAAAGTAATGAAATAAAGTTCATAGATATTGTCCTCAACTTAATTGCGCCAAAATTCGCTTATCACAAGGAAACCGTACATTTTCCGCACAAAAAACTATTCTACATCCTGTCTTTCAAAGCATATCTACTTAAATTTATCTAAATCGTTTCAGCCGTTTAGGCGTAAAATATAACAAACAGCCAGACACTCTTACGGTCTACTAAGTATTCGTAAGTATACGAGTATGTATCAACTCTATAGTTTCTCTGTTCTAAGCTCTGGGGTGTCATAAGATATGTATGTCACGATTTGTACCGCAAGGACTAAGGAGTACTAAGGACACTGTTTTTGTTTCGCTGTTCGTACTTAACCCAAGCGATAGCCGGCTCCTGCGTAACAATTGAAAATCTATTGTGTCTGCGATGCCCACGATCGAGGTGTTAAAATGACCTTGATAACGGAGTACAACAAGGATACTTTCTTTAATTTATGAATATAATCTTATATATAAAATTCTCGTGTCACAATGTTAGTCCACGAACTCCTCCGAAACGGCTCTACTGATTTTTACCAAATTTTATATGCATATTCAGTAGGTCTGAGAACCGGCTACTCGGTACTTTATATATAGATAAGTGCATTTGTTGAATAAATAATAGTAAATTATTACAACCTGAGACTGAAGGCGACTATTGTTGGTAGCGATCGACGTTGCCATGGTGACATACTTATTTAGTCACTTCAACAAAATAATATGGCAAATATATTAGGGCAAAGCAACGTTTGCCGGGACAGCTAGTCATCATATAAAATCATGATTCATGGTGCGTAAAAAACAGGATTAAGGTATCAGAATGCAAATATTTAACCAAATATTGAAAGTAACAAAAAATTCTTGTGGCACTCGGGGATTGCCGCGGTAAAACCATTGCATAGATTTTTTATCAACTTATATGCAATTATAATTCGCATACTTATAGTCGCACGCACACAAACACCGTATCGAAATCTGGCAACGCCGCACCGACCAGTCGGAGTGAGGTGTGTTAGGTTTTTTTCGTTACGGAATATCTTTATTCGGTCACCGTGCTCAAATCCCGCGATAGAAGCTAAGATGTTAGGAATCAGAATGCAAAATATTTAACCAATAGCTGCTCCAATAGTTACTTACCTACAACCGTTCATCAAATTTCCAGTTGCGAGCAAGTTCATGATGATGAATTATGCCTACGAACACTTTCGATTATGTCAGATTTCAAAACAATAAAAAAATTCCAAGTGCGAATCGGACTCGCGCACGAAGGGTTCCGTACCGATACAGAACAAAATTAGGCAAACAAAATTGTTTTTTGTATGGGAACCCCCCTTAAATTTTAATTTTATTTTAATATTGTTATTAAATATTAAAGTACACATATAACAAAAGAATGTGTGAAAATTTCAAGCGCATACCTATTGCCATTACTGATATAGAGCGAAAGAGGCCGAAAAGATCACGTTTGTTGTATGGGAGCCCCCCTTAAATATTAATTTTATTTTGTTTTCAGTATTTGTTGCTATAGCGGCAACAGATATACACAATCTGTGAAAATTTCAGAAGTCTAGCTATAGCGGTTCTTGAGATACAGTCTGGAGACAGACAGACGGACAGACAGACGGACAGACATCGAAGTCTTAGTAATAGGGTCCCGTTTTTACCCTTTGGGTACGGAACCCTAAAAACTACATCCAAATCGGTTCACCCGTTTGGATGCTACAATGCCATGGACAGACAATACACGTAAACTTATGCAATATACAACCCTCTCTTTTCCTTGAGGAGGGTAAAAAAAAGACGGGTTGCACTCCGGGAGTGTCGACAGAAGTGAAAACTTGATTATTAACGTTGTGCATTTTTTTAACCCATTTTTTATGAAAATCGATTATTAATAAATCGATTTTTTTAATTAATCGAAACCCTTACAAACGATTAAATTTTTAACCCATTTTTTATGAAAATAGATTTTTAAAAGACGATTTTTTTAATTAATCGAAACCCTTACAAGTTACAATCAATTCGAGTTCGAGTTCGAGTTCAAGTTCGAGTTCGCGTTCGAGTTCGAGTTCGAGTTCGAGTTCGAGTTCGACACAAAACACTACTCTCTAACCGTCTTACGGTTTTTCTATGGTTTTTCGATCAACACGAAAATCTGACTCGAGTTTCACAGTTTTTACCCATCCCACAAAAGTAGTCAACGCCGCTACAGAAGTTTTCACTTCAATAATTTATTTTATTATTTATTATTCATTTTTACATAAATGTCTCTTTTTAGGGTTTCGTACCCAAAGGGTAAAAACGGGACCCTATTACTGAGACTTCGATGTCTGTCCGTCTGTCTCCAGGCTATAACTCAAGAACGGTAATAGCTAGTGAGCTGAAATTTTCACAGATTATGTATTTCTGTTGCCGCTATAACAAGAAATACTAAAAGCAAAATAAATTAAATATTTAAGGGGGGCTCCCATACAACAAACGTAAATTTTCAAATATTTTTTGCTCGTTATCAACGATGACAACAAGTAGGCACTTGAAATTTTCACAAAAGCCTTAATTATATGTGTACTTCAATAATTAAAAATAATATTTAAATAAAATAATAATTTTAGGGGGGCTCCCATACAAAAAACGCAATTTTTGGCCCATTTTTGCTCTATAACGGTACGGAACCCTTCGTTCGCGAGTCCGACTCGCACTTGGCCGATTATTTAATCACCGAAAGCAGGCGAAATTTTGGGACAGTTTGTTTTGTCCCACTGTTTTGAAAATATAACGATTGGGATTATGAAAATTGCATTGATAATAATACCTCAATTCTTTAAGAATCCAATAAAAGAATCCGTTTGATTGTACCACTAACATTTTTCCTCGGTTGACGAAATTTTCTAATATTTTGTATGTACTTATGGGAATGGCATAATCTATGACATAGATTAAATGCCCTTTTTTTCAATAAAGATTTAAAAAAATCATTTTGTGATAAAATCGGTGCCAATATAATAGGTAATGTTTAAACACGATCCTTAACTGAGTAGAGAAAAAATAGGTACGCTTATTTATTTAAATAGGATTTATAAAAATATTATACTAAAAAATCATAAAAAATCGTTTATTCACATAAAATATTGATCACACTTTTTTTTTCTTACAACATACAACTTTTTTTTCTTTTTACATTTTGCTACAAAATATATTACTGAGTATTAACATGCGTATCGTCATATAATCTTAGCTTTCTATATTGTACAACCAACTTTTAACGTTTTTAAAAATTCTAACATATAAATTTTTACTATTTTAAAAACATTTAAATTAAGTTATTTTTCCTTTCATTTGTGTAAAGTTAGAAGAGAATAATTATAAGTACCTAATTTTTACAGCTGATATAATACTGGCAAGAACTAGCAATTATTTATAACGATACATTTCTGAAAGCGTTTTTTAACATTTTACACGGTTCCGACGTCCATTTTCATGCCTAAGTCATTTTCTTTTTAAAGATTTTCGCATAAAGTTACGTGAAAACTTAAGGAATATAAAAATAATTTTATGAATTTAAATCAATATAAACCCATGAAATAAAATAACAAGGGGTAAAGAAGTAAAAAATATAAGCAGTCAAGAAAAAAAATATCAGTCGAGAAAAAAACAGAACTAAAAAAAATGAGCTAATTGAATTTCTCTATAACTTTTTGCGTTATATTTAGTATGGTCCATCGGCCGATCGGATGTTGGCTGCGTTGTCGTCGTATCCAGTCTCCACTGGCTCTACTGAGATCTTCGGCTTGAATCCTCGCTCGTCGGCTTCGTATTCTACAGTCTGAAATAATCAAGGCAGAAATTAGTACTGAATTTTAGTATCCGGCATCAAATCCTGAGTTAAACTTATGTTAAATAAAAGAAATTTTAAAACAACCCACGATTCGAAACTACCTGATATGTTGTCAGGCATCAGTAGGTATGCAAAATATTGAACCAATCAAAGGTCTGTGAGATGCTTACAGCTTTTCATGAACTCCGATCCGATCCGATCCGAATCGAATCCGATTTTCCCAGCATTGAGTAGGCTGATGATGATAAGAAGTAAGAACTATAACTGTTACTAAGAACACTCGATTATATCAGCTTTCAATAAAAAAAAAAAACTTGATCCAAATCGGCCCACTCGCTTGCATGCTACAGCTGATAGAGAGACACATCAAACATATAACACCCCGGTATTTTCTTCAGGGGCTAAAAATCAATATAAAATACCTGTTTAGTCCCATCAGGTAGCACCACGAAGTATGACCCTTCAGCCTTATTGTCCTGCCTGGTCTCCGTGTGGCCGAAGTCACTCCCGCTCTGGTAGTCGCTGACCTTGTAACCGAAGTCGTAGCTGGCTGGCTCCTGAAATTATGGCATTAATAATTATTATGGCAACTTTTTGAAATATGTGCAAGATGATTTTCGAAAAAAAAATTAAAAATCGAAAAGAAAAATGTAAAAAAAAAACAAATGCATATTTTTGGAACACGCTTTAAATGGCCGTTAGCTAAATTATTTGAGTTATTGATTATATTGAAAAATCTGTAGAAAAACACTCGTTCTTTAGTTTCAATAAATATTTTTATGGATAATTTTATAAAACCTTCTTTAAATATTAATTATTCTTTTTGGAACTAAAAAAAATTAAATATTTAACACTTCAAAAGCTGTAAAAAATATCTTACATTGAGTAGTTCATCCAACGCGTTGCTCGCGTATCCATAACCCTGGTTGGAGAGGGCGCTATATTGGTCCGGTACTCCATATTGCTGGGATGGCATGGACGGAGGAAGATAGGTGTTGGATGTAGACCTAGAAATACATACACAATCTCTTGTACTATCAGAGAAGTTGATTCGTAGGCAGATGAGGGACCTACATAGTTTGGTCGTATTATGTCAAACCCAGCCGACAGATCAACATTGAATTGACATAATATGATACGACCAAATGACGTTGGTCTGTCAACTGCCTAGGAATCAATTTCCTTGATGGTACATACATACAAAGTATCAAAAGATATAGAATTTCTTGGAGATAAATCATTGGAAATGATAATAGAATTCTTGAATTAAATAAAACAAAATTTTCAACAAAAAGTTTAGAATAGAATTTAGAATTTTAAGTATTTAAGTTTAAATGAACCGGATTTGTATTTACTAGAGGTAATATTATACTATGGGAGCAAGATGTGATTGATTAAATGCTTTGAATAGGCTCATAAACTGCTGGATTTTGTTCAAAATATTTCAAACTGTTCTATTAACTTTTAGGCACAGGTAAAATAACATACCTTGCTGAACTGTATCCAGAAGCATACGCGTCAGTTTTCAAGTCTGACCTGGCTTCGGGATATCCAGTTTTTGGAGCTCCATAACTACTGGATGGATACGCAGACTTAGCAGCATTTCTAGCATTTGGTGCACCATATTGAGTAGAAAGACGACCTCCAAAACTTGAACTACTTTGGCCTTTGTTGAATCTTGCAGAAACAACACCGGAAGGTACACCGTATTCTTCGGAAGGTACTGGTTCGAATCCGGGAGAATTGAAGCTTGAAGACCTTTGCAGGGGGGCGTCGTAAGAATTTGAAACACCGCTGTAGCTGTCGCGTGCACCAAACTCAGGTGCTCCGTATTCTTGAGAGACGCGGGCGCTTGGTGGTCCATATTGTTGCGAAAGAGATCTGGCAGGGGCTCCATACACTTGGGATAGATGTCTTGCAGCAGGAGTTCCGTATTCTTGGGATAACACACGTGAGCTGGGAGCACCGTACTTTTGGGAGAGAGAATTCCTACCACCGGGTGCGCCATAGTCCTGAGAAAGAGAGTTTCTCGCAGCAGGGGCTCCGTATTCTTGAGAAAGGGAATTTCTTGCTGCAGGGGCTTCGTACCCTTGAGAAAGAGAGTTTCTCGCAGCAGGGGTTCCATATTCTTGAGAAAGAGAATTTCTTGCAGATGGTACTCCATATTCTTGGGAAAGGGAATTTCTTGCAGATGGTACTCCATATTCTTGAGAAATAAAGTTCCTTGCAGCAGGAGCGCCATATTCTTGAGAAAGACTGTCCCTGGCAGACGGTACTCCGTATTCTTCAGAAAGAGAAGTCCTTACAGCGGGGGCACCATAATCTTGAGAAAGAGTATTCCTTGAAGATGGTACTCCATATTCTTGAGAAATAGAATTTCTTGCATATGGGACTCCATACTCTTGCGAAAGCGAATCTCTTAGAGCGGGTGCGCCATATTCTTGAGACAGAGAATTCCTAGCGCCAGGAACGCCGTATTTAGTTGACAGAGAATTCCTAGCACCTGGATATGATTGAGACAGGGAGTTTCGGGCGCTCGGGACACCGTAGCTTTGCGATAATCTTGGAGCTCCGAATGAGCGAGAATATCCTGATTGGGCAGACTTTTGGAAGGATCTGGAACGACCTGAAGCTTCGTATGAAGGTGGAAGATATGAGGATTTCGCCTCAACCGCTGGTACTCCGTAATCGAATGATAGAGACTTCTGTATGTCCACGTCAGTGCTTGAGCGAGCAGCTGGATAACCATCCCTGGAAATAGAAACGAATATAATTTAATTGAGAATTTGTAAATTTTGTTAAAATATATGTTAACGCATTTTAGTTCTACATAGTACATAGTGTAACAGTGATTCTAACAGATGGAGGACATACTTTATTTAGTTGGAGGGCTTGACTACACGACAAGCTATTTACTTGATATACCATGACCAATTAAAGCACACCCACACCTATGATTTACCACCAGAAAAAAATATTCAGCTGATCCAAAAGATATCATCTATGATATCTTTTGGATCTGCAACAGCATCAGTTTTTGTAAGTATTTGCCAGATATAAGTATTTAGGCGTTGTGTTTTATGTTGTTGTTAATCAAAGATTTAAATATTACTTGAACCAAATTACTGAAGTTTAAATGAATCGTTATTTCTTACCCAACTGGTGGTTCCCCCAAAGCTACTACTGCCAGACTTAGAAGAATAAAAATCTGAAATAAGATTTAAATAGTTAAGAACAATGAACTTCCATATTATGTTACAGCAATGCTTCAAAAAATATTTTTACCTTCATAATGTTTGATGTTAGGAATATCTGAAAATATATAAAATAAGCCAATTAAAAAATATATAAAAATTCTAATTTTTGTACTATCTATACTTATAATATTACATGTAATCTATACTTATAAAATTACAAATGTCCTGACTGACTGACTGACTGACTGATTCATCATCGCTGAGCAAAAACTGTTAAAGTTACAGCCACGAAATTTGGTGAATAGGGTTGTTTTATTAAGTAGACACCCACTAAGGAAGGAATTTTGAAAATTTTACCCCGAAGGGGGTGAAATAGGGGTTGAAAGTTTAAATGAAAGTCCGTCATTTCTTGAGTTAGAAACATGAAATTTTATTTTTGTGCTACTGATTAAAAATGACTGGATATGTATTTAAGCGTTTTTGGAAATTCTACCCCCAAGGGGTTGAAATTGGGGTTGAAATTTTGAATGAAAGTCCGTCATTTCTTGAGTTAGAAACATGAAACTTTATTTTTGTGCTACTGATTAAAAATGACTGGATATGTATTTAAGCGTTTCTAGTAATTCTACCCCCAAGGGGGTGAAATTGGGGTAGAAAGTTTCAATGAAAGTCCGTCATTTCTTGAGTTAGAAACATGAAAGTTTTTTGACGTTTGCGTTTGACGTTTGCTTAAATAGGGTCCCGTTTTTACCCTTTGTATAAGGAACCATAAAAAAGGGGAAAACTATCCATCTTTGTTATTATACTATGTTAACGAACGAAGTCGCGGGCAACAGCTAGTGAAACAATATTGGTAAACAAGTGCACACACTAGGAATTATAAAGTTATTAATTAGTATGGGTAACATGATGTCCTTAATTCACAGACATTATTGTCACTGTGCAATATTTATGTCTTATTTTTTTAAACGCAAAATAAAATTTAACTACAGTAATAAGTTATAAAAAAAACACAAAATAATGTTACAATTCTTGAACACTCCGTATGCGTAATGCGTTGACAGATTTGAGAAATATTGAAAATCGAAAATTCCATTAACTAACTTTTTGGAATCCAATTACTACAGCTAAACCTTTTTTTGCAAGGTACATTTTAAGGAAATATTCTTCTTCTTCTTTTAAAAAGTAGGTAAGTATTGCTTTTTACACACTCCTCTAGAGTCAAAAACAACTATTTCTTCAAAGATAGAACCAAACCTACCACTGATACCACAACAGGTGACTGATACCAAATCCACTCATCCATACTATTTATACTCATCCCATACAAAACATTTGACAAATTTCCAACAAATGCCATGGGATTCCCAACCTTATTGCACCGACATAAGATATATCTTGTGGGTACTGTTTCGACATATTATGGGGTATTGTTGTATTATAATGGTCTTCACGATTCGGCCTTCAATACTAGACCAAACGCTATCGGAAGCTCTGGACATTGATCCACTTGTGCCTGGTTTCTAGGGTTTTTAACCCCCAATAAAAAGAGGGGTGCTATTTAACCCCCAAAAAGGGGTGCTATTTAACCCCCAACAAAAAGAAGGTGCTATTAATTCATCCCCAACAAAAAGAGTTCTATTTAGATTCCAACAAAAAGAGTGGTGTTATAAGATTGACGTGTGTGTCTGTCTGTCTCTGACAAACACACACTCTGGGGTGTGTTTGTCCGTGGCATCGTAGCGTCCAAACGGGTGGACCAATTTTCAACTTCTTTTGTCTGCTTGAAAGCTCAGTGCTGCAAAATTTGGGTTGTCGTGAAGGAAGTGACTTTCAGTTATTTTATTGATTCAGGACACTTATTAGGGTTTTGAATCGTGGGTTGTTTTTTTTTTCTTAACTAAACGTATTTTGACAGGAGCTTATATCTATTTATAAGCGTTGTTGATTCGTTAACCGCTCCGATACCGTACATTTTTCTGCAACAAAAACTATCCTATGTCTTTTCCCGTTCCTCAAAGTATCTCCATACCAAATTTCGTCCAAATCGGTTTAACCGTTTAAGCGTGAAGAAGTAACATAAGTATAATGTACAGGCAGATAATGTTATGATCGATTGACGACCTATGTATTGACGACCTCTGTGGCGTGGCTCAGTTGGTTGAGTGTGCGGCAGTTCAAGCCGGGGGTCGCGGGTTCGAATCCCGCCGACGGAACAAAATTTTCAATGTTCCTGAATCATGGATGTGTATTAAAATATGTGTATGATAAAATAAAAATCTTAAAGATAATAAGGGCCTGTTTCACCGCTTCCTGATAAGGCTATCCACCACTTAATTTGACAGATGGAGTATGGAAAATCTGTCAAATAACCCTATCGGGCACCTTATCAGGAAGCGGTGAAACAGGCCATAAGTATAGTATAAAAGTATTATATACATTTCCGTTATCTGGTACCTGTAACACAAGTCCTTCAGGTACTTAGCACGGTGCCAGACTGACGTGGTGTGAAGCGTCCATAGATAAATAATAATAATAAATATTTATCAGCTATCTTCCTTAAACCTTACAGAACTTATGTACATAGAAACTTTGTCGTGAAGCTATCTTATTGAATGAGCTTTTGCTATAAGAATGACTTTGACACCATTCACAGTTAAATTGCATGTAACACGATATTATTACTGAGCACACAAGGCTCATTTTAGCACAAAATCAAAGGTAAAATAAATCAAAATCGCCACATATCTAGACACGCGGTAGAGTGTCAAGCCAAGTTCCAGCATAACAGAATGGCGAGCATCCACCGTGTGTAATATTACACGAACCATTTGCAGCTACTTTTGACCCCCTCATAATTCAGAAAATATTTCACATAAACGTTTCAAATTTAGCTCATATAATGAGACTTGCGAGATAAATACATACTTTAAATTTCTTAAGCACAGCTTAAATGGTTGTTGAGATATTAACGTCCGAAAATCTAAATTTTTATCACTGACTGACTGACCTATAGATCAAAATTCTGACCCAGTTCCAGATGACCTAGAAGGCTGAAATTTGGAATCCAGCTCGATAATTGTGTGTCTCACATTATTTAAATAACATCAATAATTGTTATAGACATTCAATAAAGCAAAGAAATATACTCTATTATTTGTTCATAATGTTATTTGGTCCCTATACGTACTTATTTTGATTTTCCATGGAACTTGGCACACATTTAGATCTCCATCCTTTTTACGGCGAAGTCCATAGACAAGAAATATAATGTTTGTATGGAACTTGGCTCAGCATTTTTACATTTATGTTTTTGGTGGGATACAATTGACGTGACCGCCAGGGGTATTCAATCTGTGGCACAAATATATTTATGAATCTAGAGTCAAAAATAATTTTCCTCGTTTTGACATAATATTTTGTCACCTCTTCGTTCCTATAGGAACGAAGATTAAGTGACAACAAACGAATATAATATTGTTCGCAGCGTTATCTATACATACTAATATTAGAAAGCGGAAGAGTTTGTTAGTTAGTTTGTTTGTTTGTTTGAACGCGCTAATCTCAGGAGCTACTAGTCCGATTTGAAAAATTCTTTCAGTGTTAGATAGCCCATTTATCGAGGAAGGCTATATGCTATATTTTATCACGCTTAGACTAATAGGAGCGAAGAAATAGAGGAAAACGGGAAAAATTATATGAAATTGCTTATAATCTTACCTACTGGAGCTATTTTTATGTTATTTGGCAAACATGAAGAATAGACCACGTGAAGGGACATAGGCTATTTTTGCGGAAAAATGTACGGTTGCATGAAATTCCTAAATTACGCGGGCGAAGCCGCGCGGAACAGCTAGTCAGTTATATAGCCTAAAGCCTTCCTCAATGAATGGACAATAAAAACCAATACCGCAGATTCTGAGAAAAGCACCTTCAAACAAACAAACAAACAAACAAACTCTTTATCTTTATGATATTATCAATATAGATATTAAAACGTCAACTTTTACTGCTGAAATGTCAATAAGGTGTCAATTGTTTTTAAAAACATTGTACCATCAGAGAAGTTGATTCCTTGGCAGATGCAGGACCTGCAGCTGTAACTTGGTCGCGTTACGTCAAACCCATCCGACCGATCACAGCTAACATTGAATTGACATAAGCCGACCTAATGACGTGGGTCTGTCTGTCCACTGCCTAAGAATGAATTTCCTCGATGGTACAATTGTCACCATTTTAGACCTGCTGGTTGCGTACCCATGGCGCGTGATCTAGATCGCAAAAGCATCAATAGAGCTTGCGCAAGCGACGACAGGTGTGCTCAATAGTACTCAATACACCCCGTATGTAGCTTGTAGAGCAGTGGTCCCCAACCTTTTTTTCATGCGGGCCACAAACATTTTTTGGTCTTGGTGTTGCGGGCCGCAACAAAATTTTTTAGGTTTAAAAAATAACGTTCTTCACCGGCGGGCTGGACATAACATACGAGTAATATAATATTAGTAAAGATGTGCTACAGATTCAGTAGTATTATTTGTTTTCGATAAAACTAATAGAATTGATAATAAGGTCAATGTTACTATAAACTAGTGATAAGTGATAACATAACAACACTCATGTACTTTAATAACATAGAAATCTGTTTGTCTATCCGTGTATCAATAAATTAACACTCCGAGAGTGTGATGTGAAAATGAAACAGCAGAGCGGCCATATATTTTTATTTCATTAGCTAAGGGGGCGTCCACAAATTACGTGAGGTGTTTAAGGAGTAGGGGTAGGTGTAGGGGGTCAAATCAAATCTCATCTTATCTCACGTTGGGGAGACGGGGGGTCTTAGCAAATCTCGCGTAAATTTTTTTCTCATTGTTACAAGAAAAATTATACTATTTTGGTCTATTTCATCCAGATTGTACGTATTCTTAAGATTATCGCATAGATAGATCGATTAATCGTAAGCGTAATTGTGTTGTTAGCGTAAAAGTGGGGGAGGTGGTTGAATAAAATCTCACGAAATGTAAAAAAACACATCACGTAATTTGTGGACGCCTAAAGAGATATTAATTCTACCTCCCCTTCGTATTATGAATTTTGGATCAGATCACTTGTCAATAAACGCGATCTTACAGAAAACTCGCGTGATTCAACGAGATCTCTTCTGAGTCGGCCTACTCGTTAGTTCTGTTTACTGGTTATGCTGCATTTCGCTCAGTAACGTAAAGGGGGTACCTCAAGGGATAGAAAAGTTCCCTATCCTTTTGTTAAGTATAAAAGTGACTTTTACAAGTTACAACCCCATTTGAACGATGATGTAATGAGGAATTTTCTTAGCTTTTTAATTTGATTGTCAAACAGCTTCCATTTTAGTAACTAGATGGCGTATGGGTAGACAACTATCGGTAATACCAGGGAATACCATCAATAATTGCTACATAACTGGGCAAAAGCATGTAAAACTTGATACATTTCAATTTGAAAAAGACACAATAATAATCCAATGAATAGGATAATAAAGTTATAATAACGATGTTTTAGTTAAAACTCGCGGAAGAAATAGCCCTATTTACCGTTGTTCACACCAAATGTCACAGGAATAATACATTTTGGTTTTGACAACATCTTACCTGCACTTGTGCAAGATAACAGATATTTTGTGGCTGATATTTTACCAATAATGAACATAAAAAATCCAAATAACACAATTTGGGGAAAAATAATAAAAACCACACCGACAATAAAAAGTAGAAGTAGAAAACTCTTTCAGTTATCATGTTTTCAGTTTGACAAGTGCAAGCGTGTTCCTAAGCTGTTACCAGTATACTGGCCTAATTGCTTAAGCCAATGATCGCTTAGGAGTATGATATTTTGATTGATATTACACTTGACAGTACACTGATATTTTTTAGAAACACGACCAACATGTAGTCAGTAATGCCAACCTGCAGATAATTTCAAATCGGTGGGGAACCAATAGAAAATTAGTGAGTGTCTACTGTCGCGCCGTCTGGTGGAGATGATAAAAAGAAAACATCCCATTCTGTCATCTTGTTTTCCTTATATTCTAGATTCAAAATAGGCAGGACAAGAAAGATAGGATATTTCGTTATCCAATATTACATTATTTTTAACAAAAAATTAAAACCGACTTCCAAGGTAAAAACAATAATAACATTAATATGAACTAAAAAGTATTAAATAATTTTTACTATCTAATAGTGCCTTTTCCGAATTCGGCTAAACCTCAACTATTTCTGTACTCAATCTTCATTATTTTGAAGTCAGTACCAGATAGCTGAATCTTCAGTCCTCTGACAGAATATTTGAAACTTTTGGAACTGGCACCGACTTCAAAATTATGAAGATTGAGTACAGAAATAGTTGAGGTTTAGCCGAATTCGGAAAAAGGCACTATTAGATAGTAAAAATTATTTAATACTTTTTAGTTCATATTAATGTTATTATTGTTTTTACCTTGGAAGTCAGTTTTAATTTTTTGTTAAAAATAATAATAATTTCACTCTTTTTAGTTACACTACTACGTAAACCTTCGCGTATATTTTACGTATTTTATTACAATTTGTTAAGTGTTGAGATTTGTAAACTTTATATTTTCTAAGAAAATTTAGTTCCGCAATTCAACAACAGATGTCGTTGTTAAGCATCTACATCGCGGTATCGCTTACTCGACAGCACTTGATATAACTAATTCGCTACAATAAATTTTTCTTCTCGCTCACACTCACTGGTTGACATAATTGATATTACGCCAGAGGTAATTAACGTCCCAGGGTAACCCTACAGAACCATAAGACCAGTTTTAGGCGTATGACGTCTTTTCTTTACATTAAGAGTCACAACTCACACTCACAAAATAATATATTATCAGTGAAGTGAACAGTAGTTAGTAAAGTATTCGATCTGTATAATATAAAGTAGTAAAATATTCGATCTATCGTCTGCCGCCACGGGCCGCCCGCGCGACACCGTCGCCTCTGCAGCGCCGACCGCCGTGTATTAAACAAACAGGTGTTGTTATGTAACAATACATAATTATTATTATTAGTATATCCATACCTATGCCATGTACTACTATCTATTCTGTGCCATGAGACATTGGTGACCTTAACACGACGTGGTAATGATGATGATGACGATGATGATGATTATGATTATGATGATGAATATTAATTGCATAGTAGCATATGCTTTCTGTTCTTAAAACAACGCCGAAACTCCCAAACGTGTATCTATAAGGAGTCAGGAGTTCTCTCAGCATCTTTGAAACCATGGTATAGCTTGACCCAATATTTGACTTTTTGGTAGCATATTCTTAGTACACTTCACATAAAACCAAAATCACCATATGTTTCCATATAAATTTCGAGGAGTTCCCTCGATTAGTCATGGATCCCATCATCGGGTCACCACTTTTGTGAAAATGGGACCAAATTGGAGTGAAACCTAATACAACAAAACAAAAATTTCGAAAATCGGTTCACAAACGGCGGAGTAATCGTTGAACATACAAAAAAAAATTAAAAAAAAATCCACAGCCGAACATATAACCTCCTCGGTTTTTGGAAGTCGGTTAAAAAGAAACAATAATTAGTAACTTAAATAAACAGGCAGGTAAAGTAAACCGCAAGAACTAGCTAGTCATAGATATTTATATCAGTTCATCTTAGGCATTCAGATTAAATAAACATGTATAAATTAATAGTGATAGTGGTGTTAATAAAGTCATGTGCAGCCAAGTTCGAGTTGTGTATAACATTAACTTCAAGCAGATCATCATCAAAAGGCATTACATACTCTGGACAGAACGAAAAACTTATAACAGACCAAGAAATAAAGTTATTCAACATATCAGAGGACAACCTTAAAGCTGGTTTCGGAAAAGAATTGGGAAAAAGACCTGACGATGTTTTTTTAAAAGATCCAACGTACTACGGCAAGTTATTCGAAAGATACAAATGGCGACCGACATACAGAATAATAAAGATAAATAGAACTGAAGTAATTGGCATAGTCAATAAAGAATATACAATCAAAGTCACGGATATAATAAATAATACTACAGAAACTATTAGCGCGGAGTACAGTTCATTCGAAATGGTTGAAAATGATGTCAGTTCTTCGTGGTATGCAGCTGGTATACCGAATGATGTAGTAAACTACAATTTGACAATAAAATATGGATTACAAAACGTTACTTTCACTAAACATTGGAGGAACGATAAGCCGAAATATAATACAACAATGTTTGGCATCAAAACTAACGGATTTGTAAAGGTACCACCTGGTAAAGTAGTAACTAAGACGCTTTCAGGGATGAGAACAATCATGGTAGTAAAAGTATATTATAAAGCGTATCTTAGTGGTCTAGTTATTGGGAACTACGGACATACTTACGGAAAATATCACTTTTATTCGCCATCCATAGACAACATCATGAAAGCCGCGAATATAAGTAATGAAATAATAACTACAGAAGTTATACAGCTGAATTGGTACACCGATCCAAGATTGACAGCGGTGGATAAAATAACAAAAGAGCCAGCCGTTATTGATGTCCCTAATAAACTGTTTGGTGCTATCAAAAGAAATAAAATAGGTACGTTCAAAAGAAGTAACGCCGTTAAAAAGAAAAAGATTAATACTGATTCAAAGAAAGAAAATAAGGAACTCCGCTCCAATAAAACCTGCGTGTGCCCTGAAGCTACCACGAAAAGAAATACAAGAAAGCATTTAAACGCTTCCAGAATAATTACTGTAACTGACATTAAATATTAAATATATAAAATCGTCGGTTTGAAGTCGCTATTATATTATATCTAATCTAATCTTCTAATACTACATAACATTCTCGTGTCACAGTGTTTGTGCGCGAACTCCTCCAAATCGGCTCAACCGATTTTAATTAAATTTTGTATGTACTTTCGTTAGGTCTGAGAATAGGTTTTTATCTACTTTATATTGATACTAGAAATAATTTATATGGCAAAACAACGTATGCCGGGTCAGCTTGATTGTTTCTAAAAGCGTTTTCGGTGTAATTATCTAGAACTGCCCCGGGCAATACTATAGTACTGACTACTGAGTACAATACGTAATTAAACTACATATTGTCAGCCCCGGATCTTCAATTTTTTTTAGGCGGGGCAAAAACTGAAAAATGCCGCCCCGCCTACCTACTTACTTACTGTTTATTTTTACCTTTATCATCCACTAGCTGTTGCCCGCGACTTCGTCCACGTTAACATAGTATAATAACAAAGATGCATAGTTTTCCCCTATTTCGAAAATCGGTTCACAAACGGCGGAGTAATCGTTGAACATACAAAAATAAAAAAAAATATCCACAGCCGAACATATAACCTCCTCGTTTTTTGGAAGTCGGTTAAAAATGAAACAATTTGGGGCTTATTTTCAAGTATAAAAATTAATTACAAAATCGAAAATGTTGGCTTAGTCGCCCCCATAACAGGGTAAGGTTTAATGCGTGTTGCCCCAATCTGCGATTTCTGCAGGCGCCTCGCGAATAAAATGTTCGTGCAGAACAAACTTATATGGCTATGAAATTGCTGTACTTGTGCTATTATTTATTCTGTGGTCAAAGTTAAATAAATGATGAGTTGTCCATTGGTCTGTGAAGTGTGAATTTGACCCCGCCCTCTAAATTTGCCGCCCTCTGAACTTGCCGCCCGGGGCATGGGCCCCGGCTTGCCGCCCCTCCTGCATATTGTACTCGGTAGTCCCCATAGTTTACGTCCTTATATTGTTATGCATACTGTCTCATGAGTATTAATTCCTCCCTTTTGATTTCTTTTTTTATTTTATAATTTTGTGTCTTTTGCGTATGTGATGTTTTAATTTTCTTTAGATATTGTATTGTAACGTGTTATTTATTATTGTAGTGTAATGTGGTGTCTTATTGTCGAATAAACCTTATTATTATTATTATTATTAGTCAGTACCTACTTCGTGGAAATCGTGGATCACCGGTTTGGTTCGGCTATTCCCGTATCCATTTGGCCTGCCTTGAATTTTAGAACTTTACAATAATATTATTATTGTTAAACTGTCTGAAAAGTGAATAAACATTTTATTTTGGAATAAATAGTTTTTTTATGACCTATAGTCTGTGTGGTCTGTATAGTGAAAACATAAAAAATACTGTCTGTTTGTTTATGGTTTGTCTGACATTCACATAATCAGTTTGTTTGACAAATGACAATGACATTGACATTTGTCACTTAATTGTCACCATGCACCAATATCGTGTTATCGTGTTCGGCTTTTTGGAGAAATGAACTAATTAATAATCTCAATTATTTTCGCATTTTTTTATACAATTTTTGAATTAAACATAAAGATATTCATAAGTATTATCAAAGATTAAACATTCCTAAAACAATCGAATAATGTCTGCGTGATTTAGAAATATTCCAAACTGAGTTACGGAAGCAAATTGTTATTCATGAGATAATATTATTTGCTAAACGATTAGTTAATTATCATAAATAATACACCTAATTAACTCCTCATATCTGGACACAAGAGTCTTCAATTCATACTTAGCTCAAACCGTAGTTTGTTTGCACGTATAATTGAAAAGGTTTTTCGTAAAAATAAGCAAAAACCTTTAAAATGCATATATTATCCTTCATAGTGCCTTTTTACATCATTCTGTAAGTATAACTTGCCTTTTATTTATCAAGAATTCGTAAAAAAACTATGACGACTTTAAAATATATGTTTATAATAATTGGACTTTGTCCTATCATAGGTCCTATACTTAATTTTAACTAGAACATTTTTTGTTGTGTTAAAGGCCCCTATGGCTCAGACGTATGTATTTAATACTACACACCTTTGGCGGCCACTGACAATGTGAGAAAGATGTTTGGGCCCCGCCTCGAGTATGGTTTTCAAATAAAAAATGGATTTGCAGGTACCTGCTACTGGGAGCTTCAATTACAGCTACAATATTCTTCATTCATGTGATTATTGTGCCTTTGGTGTTCAAATACTCCAAGACATTCCAAAGAGGAATTGTATTTTCGAATTTCTGTGAGTATAAATAATAAAGACATTTACTTAAATTTTTGTATAATCTACCAACAATAATTTATTAAATTATCAACAAAATATTCCCACAGCTTAGTTGCCGCATTTACAGTGTGGGAAAATGAAATTTTTCTGTCATGAAAACTAATTTATCTCCGTCTTGATACTCAAAGTTTTTCCATAACAAATTCCTTCCAATCCATTCAATAGTTTGTGCAATTGAAGTAACATACACTAAAAATTTTAAGCCATTGCATAGCTTTCATCAGCTTTGAGTGCGGTAACCCAATAAAGAAATTCTGTAACAAAAAAACCTACACCAACACACCATGCTGACGTCATGTCGCACGCACTCAAACATTCGGCACGGTGTTTGAGTGTGTGCGACTATACATATGCGAATTATAACTGCACACGTAGATAAAAAATAATCCTAGTGCCACATGTATTTAAAAAAAAATTGTCCGCGATGTGATAAAATGTAACATGTAATTTCCAGTACCGGTGTTTAGAGACCTGGAAGACCCTGCTTCCAGTGGTCTGGACGGAGCACGGAATCTCTCCATAGAATTCCAGTCAAAAGTTGACAACTGTCGGATAAAAATTGGTATGTTTCACATCTTCATGCTTATTTGTTTAGAAATAATAAGATCCACTATTTATACATTTCGGCTTATGTTAGTCAAGTATTTTGAGGTCTGACCTATCAAAGTAGGACAAAGAAATGTGTAACTACAACATTGGATGATAAGGGTTGAACCTTATCTGGCAGCACGGAATCGCCTTTTTCCGTCGCCCTTTCTCTTTCTGACGCTTTTTTTTAGAATTTAGAATTTATTTATTTCCAAGAAAAGGTGGTACAGATTGTTTTTTATGGTACAAAATTTCTGCCTGTCAGGCGTGGAAATAGTGTCAGTTTCGCAAATTTAATAATAAATATAATAGATTAATACAATTATTAAAAAAAAAAAACAAAATCAGTAGAAGTTATAGAAACATTTGGAATCTCAAAACAACTAACAGTCATAATTATTATTTTTCATGCAAATTCTTAATGTCAATCACACGTCATACAAAACAATAATATTAATGTCAAAATAATAATAAAATAAATGTTAAGACCTGCCTGCCTGCTTAGAACTGCCATTTGCTAGACCGAGACAGAAAGCATAATGCGATCGCACGCGGCGGAATCCTTGAGACGATTGGCATCACGGACAAAATACAATGGTCGGCAGGGAGACTCCGGAACGCTGAAGCGCGCGATAGCATGCTAACGCATCCTTTCACCGACACGTGCGATCGCCTTTTTTGTCTGCGGAATGCGCAAGCGCGCGTTCGCATGCGGTAGCACACTGCAGCACGTGCACAGGCGGAACAAATGCGATTCCGTGCTGCCAGATGAGGTCCAACCCTAATAGTTCATGCCAGGCTAACATCATTCTAAATTGAAGCAGTACTTATTAGTTCAATGGCAGTACTTATTACTGCCTTATTAAGCTATTGCATAGCTTTTATCGCGGGCTTTGAGCGCGACGACCGAATCAAGAAATTCCGTAACGAAAATAAACCTAACACCCCTCACTCCGACCGGCACAGACACTCAGCTCCGGTCTCCTGTATAACGTCGTTTCAGTTCGACAGATTCGACACGGTGTTTATGTGGGTGCAACTAGACATATTCTAATTATAATTGCATAAGTTCATTAAAAATGCTATGCAATAGCTTTACCGCGGCAATCCCCGAGTGTCACGCGTATTTTTTAAATGTTTATGTCATTTATTTATTCTTAACTAGCTGACCCGACAGACATTAACGATGATTATTTAATTCGTATTGGCATAATTAATAAAAAAAAAAGTTTGTTTATGTCTGAGTGCCATCGTGCAGATTAAAATTAGTATGTATCTCCATGCCAAATTTCATCAAAATAGATTAAATAGTTTAGGCGAAAATCATAAAAGTTTATTGTGTGGGAACCGTACATTTTCCGGGACAAAAAGTATCTATCCCTTGTCCTTTTCCGAGACTCAAAGTATCTCCATACCAAATTTCATCGAAATAGATTAAATAGTTTAGGCGAAAATCATAAAAGTTTGTTGTGCGGGAACCGTACATTTTCCGGGATAAAAAGTATCACTTGTCCTTTCCCGAGACTCAAAGTATCTCCATACATAAATTCATCAAAATCGATTGAATAGTTTACGCGCAAATCATAAAAGTATATTGTGCAGTAACCGTACATTTTTCCGGGACAAAATGTATCCTATGTCCTATTCCTGGTTCTAAGCTACCTCTCCACCAATTTTCAGCCAAATCGGTTCATCCGTTCTTGAGTTATAAGTGGCGTAACTAACACAACTTTCTTTTATATATATAGATATAGATATTTTATTTTATTTACTCTTACAGGTCTTTGGCACATACTACCAAAGAGTGTGAACGAAAGACTGAAGACAATGTTACAACAGACTGCAGACAAAGAAGAGTTAAATTCTACATTTGATGAGGAGCTAGCTAAATCTAAGACACCTATAGTTTTGTATGCTCATGGTATGTATTTTTAAACTCTTTATATTAGTACTATAGACCGACAATGTTTTAGGCTGTATTTCCACTGACGCGGAGAGGAGCTTAGCGGTGCCGAATTGACCAATCACCATGCTCGAAATCTTCGCTGTCATTCCGCTGGAATAGCACGATAGGTCAATTCGGGCACGGCAAAGCTCCGCTCCGCTTCAGTGGAAACACACCCTTAGAGCCTGTCCAGTCCAGTCCAGTGGCGAGTGAGCGACTCGCGTGTAGATACTAGATCTATAATAAGTATATTATATCCCGTCTCGATGCCTACGCGCACCCGTAAAACGCGCGAGCGAAGCGCGAGTCGAGATACTTGGGTGCCATTGCAGCGTCCAGTACTACGCGCGATTCCGTTGCGAGTGGACGTATTTGGTTGGAGCGTGATAACTTCGAGTCCATGTTTGTAGCGTAAAAACACGCATAAAATGCGGTATATGGATGCAATAGAAATTGAAACGCGCGTAAAACGGCTCATCCGGACAGGCACTTAAATGAACGTGGCGAAAAAAGGAACTAACGCTGTAATCGTACAAAAACTCCATTTTAACCGACTTCCAAAAAACGAGGAGGTTATATGTTCGGCTGTGGATTTTTTTTTTATTTTTTTGCATGTTCAACGATTACTCCGCCGTTTGTGAACCGATTTTCGAAATTTTTGTTTTGTTGTATTAGGTTTCACTCCAATTTGGTCCCATTTTCATGAAAGTGGTGACCTGATGATGGGATCCATGAGTAATCGAGGGAACTCCTCGAAATTTATATGGAAACATATGGTGATTTTGGTTTTATGTGAAGTGTACTAAGAATATGCTACCAAAAAGTCAAATATTGGGTCAAGGTATACCATGGTTTCGAAGATGCTGAGAGAACTCCTGACTCCTTATAGATACACGTTTGGTAGTTTCGGCGTTGTTTTAAGAACAGAAAGCATATGCTACTATGCAATTAATATTCATCATCATAATCATAATCATCGTCATCATCATCATTACCACGTCGTGTTAAGGTCACCAATGTCTCATGGCACAGAATAGATAGTAGTACAAGGCATAGGTATGGATATACTAATAATGATAATTATGTATTGTTACATAACAACACCTGTTTGTTTAATACACGGCGGTCGGCGCTGCAGAGGCGACGGTGTCGCGCGGGCGGCGCGTGGCGGCAGACGACAGATCGAATATTTTACTACTTTATAATATTATACAGATCGAATACTTTACTAACTACTGTTCACTTCACTGATAATATATTATTTTGTGAGTGTGAGTTGTGAGTTGTGACTCTTAATGTAAAGAAAAGACGTCATACGCCTAAAACTGGTCTTATGGTTCTGTAGGGTTACCCTGGGACGTTCATCCCTCTGGCGTAATATCAATTAAGACAACCAGTGAGTGTGAGCGAGAAGAAGAAATTTATTGTAGCGAATTAGTTATATCAAATGCTGTCGAGTAAGCGATACCGCGATGTAGATGCTTAACAACGACATCTGTTGTTGAATTGCGGAACTAAATTTTCTTAGAAAATATAAAGTTTACAAATCTCAACACTTAACAAATTGTAATAAAATACGTAAAATATACGCGAAGGTTTACGTACTAGTGTAACTAAAAAGAGTGAAATTATTATTATTTTTAACAAAAAATTAAAACCGACCTCGAAGGTAAAAACAATAATAACATTAATATGAACTAAAAAGTATTAAATAATTTTTACTATCTAATAGTGTCTTTTTCCGAATTCGGCTAAACCTCAACTATTTCTGTACTCAATCTTCATTATTTTGAAGTCGGTGCCAGTTCCAAAAGTTTCAAATATTCTGTCAGAGGACTGAAGATTCAGCTATCTGGTACCGACTTCAAAATAATGAAGATTGAGTACAGAAATAGTTGAGGTTTAGCCGAATTCGGAAAAAGGCACTATTAGATAGTAAAAATTATTTAATACTTTTTAGTTCATATTAATGTTATTATTGTTTTTACCTTCGAAGTCGGTTTTAATTTTATAATAAGTATAGATGTTCTCGTTGCCGGCAATATTGCCAATCAGAATGTTCTCGAGAAACTAGAATGCTCCCGAGAGTTTTCTCAAAGTTTTTAAGAAAATAAATGAATATACATATGTCATATTTTAAATTACTAATCAGTATGAAAAAAGATTATGGAACGAACTTCCTTATGGCGCGTTCGGCGTTGCGAAAGGACGCTAAATGGAACGACTACTTGACCTCGACACTTTTTTATTAGTACCTGCCTAGTAGGGACAGAGGGCGTTAATAGTATTCCTGTGTGTCAACTTGAAAATAAATAGTACGATTCCACAAAAGTGTCGTTTTTAGTATGTTGTCAATAGATGGCGTGTTTTATAAAAAAATTATATACTTCGTTCCATCCGGGTGTCCCTCCTTGACAGTTGAAACCTCTCAAGTTTTTTCCATAAGTTTTCCACAAAATAAAGTCAACATTCGACTTATATTTATTCAATAAAAAAAACTATAAAAATAACGTCTTGGCTAGGGGCTTCGCAACGCCGAACGCGCCTTAAGGAACTTCGTTCCAAAATACAAGGCATTAGAATTTTACATAAGTTGGACACTTTACACTTTGATCTTAAAAATAAAAGTTGGTGGTTATTAGTATTTGTTGTTATAGCGGCAATAGAAATACACAATCTGTGAAAATTTCAGAAGTCTAGCTATAGCGGTTATCGAGTTACAGCCTGGAGACAGTAATAGGGTCCCGTTTTTACCCTTTGGGTACGGAACCCTAAAAATAGAATACTTACTTTTTATCAGGTTGCGGTGTAACCCAAATAAAACATCTTTTTGTCATCATGATCATCACGTGCGCCTTGTTTTTTCAAATGATAAGAAATAATTAAGGAACATGATAAAGTTTGAAATAATATTTTTTATGATACACATTGTTTGTGTTATTATAAACGTGTTATTGTATAAATAACATTCTATTAAGTATGTTTTGTACATTTTTAGTAACGTTTTATCTCATTTAAAGGTTTTTTTAGCCTGTCTAATAACTGGTATATAAAAGTGTTCAAAAACAGTTATTGGACAAGTTATTAGATTGACGTGATTCACGATTGGAATCAGGAGATCCGTCAACTGGCTATGAATCAATTTTTACGATGGTACAATAGTAGTAGGGGAGCCCAGAGTGATATTCGTGTAGATACTCGAGCGTCATGGAGACTTATTTTTTTTTTAGATTAGGTAAAACTGATTAAAAAATAATAAGAGGGTTTTTTTATTTTAGCGATGAGTTCAGAAACTATAGCCATTTTAAAGTTATGAAAAAGGAAATATATTCAGAAAATTGCTTCTTTATGTAAATTATAATAAGATTTTAGACAACAAGTACTAAATCATTTAGTTGGGTGCAGTATAAAATATCTGGGAAGCTTAGTTACGAAAATACGAAGCTTTATTTTTTATATTTTAAAATGTCCCTACAGGGTTACCTTGCATTTAAATCGTCAGTGCTTTAGCTTATTTGGGGTATATTTTATACCCACCACGTGAGAAATCTGATTTCTATACCATGATGACTAGACACAGTCATGTGGAAGGCCTATACAAGCATAATCTGACACGCTCGAGCATGTCACGAAATCCCCTCTTGGTCCCCCTACTAAGAGTATATAAATTAACTTTTCATGCCAAAAAAGTTACTGTTATCAAATTTCCTAAAGTAAGAGCAGATGATTACAAAAGTGGCTTGTGTATTGCACACATACTCGGGCAGTTTGTAAGCTACTGTATTGTTTCAGGCAACGCATTAGCCAGAACTGCCCCGCACCGGGTGTTGTTGTACCAGGTATTCCAGAAGATGGACTATCACACTATAGCTTTGGATTATAGAGGTAAGCTTTATTCAAATTAGAAGTATTATGGATCATGCCGTTGATGAAGATGATTACGATCGATGAAGTGCATCTAAACTTGGCATTGGATTGGACTTCAACTCAATTAGCCAATAGGAACTTGGCCCCATTTTAACATATTGTATGTTTTTGGTGGGATAAGCTTTAACCGACTATGGAGAAGCCAAAAGGATATTGATTTTGAGAGTCTATGTATGTGTATTTCACGGCACCGCTTAATGTACCAGATTTCTGATAATATAATAATAAATTCGTTATTTATGCCATAAGATTCATAAATGCCTTAAGCTATTTGGTATACAAGTGTTTTTAGGTTTTCAAACTTGATAAAATTAATGTCATCTTTAAAATACATAGTTATCAAGTATTGCTTGAAAAAATATTGAAACACAATAATATAAAAACTTGCCAATTTTATTTTAAACTAGAATCTAAATAACCCACTACCCAGTGAACTTTGTATCACTTACACTTAAGTATAATTTACACAGAGCCAGTACTGACTGCCTATAAGACTGGCAGCCAGTATTGGCTTGGTATATGCCGCGTGTGAACAGTTTTTCAAGGCAGGCCAAACTGTTCACACGCGGCATATACCAAGCCAATACTGGCTGCCAGTCTTATTGGCAGCCAGTACTGGCTCCGTGTAAATTATACTTTACTTAGAGCACCATTCCACCGCGGCGCACGGAGAGGCTACGCACGTGCGTCAAGCTTCGCTTTGCAAGAAAATATATGTGACTGTGTCCACTGCAACCCACGGACACGCTACGCACGAATTGTGTCAAGTCAAAGAAATAAATCCGTGCACAGCGTGCGCCGCGGTGGAATGGAGCCTTTACTTACACGGCTAGACGGAAATACACTAATTGACCTCGACACTTTTATTAGTACCTGCGAAGTAGGGGAAGACTGCAGAGGGTGTTGATAAGTATATTGAGATTTGAGTGGTACATTAGTATTCCTGTGCATCAACTAGATGGCGTTTTTGAGAATAAACAGCGACATCTACCGGACGTTTCAATAAATTTTATTATAATTCCACAAAAGTGTCGTTGTTAGTATTCCTGTGCATCAACTAGATGGCGTTTTTAAGAATAAACAGCGACATCTACCGGATGTTTCAATAAATTTTATTATAATTCCACAAAAGTGTCGTTGTTAGTATTCCTGTGCATCAAGTATGAGAATAAACAGCGACATCTACCGGACGTTTCAATAAATTTTATTATAATTCCAAAAAGTGTCGTTGTTAGTATTCCTGGGCGTCAATAGATGGGGTTTTTGGAACGTAGTTCCTTTTCGCGCGTTGCGAAAGGCCTAGGCTAGGCCGAAAAAATTGTAACGACACTAATAAACACTTTTCTGAGTTGCTTATAGAGTAAATATAATATTTCAGGGTACGGAGACTCAACCAACATAAATCCCTCGGAAGATGGAGTGGTGGAAGATCTACTGATGGTATACGACTGGATTAGGACTATCATAGACAAGAGTGACAGCCCACCACCTGTGTATATTTGGGGACATTCTTTGGGTGAGTGTACCGTAAAATGCAGGAGCTTTGCTCCAATATTTGCCCCAAAAAAGGAAATATGGCAAAACAACATTTGCCGGGTATGCTAGCTATATTATGAATGCGAAAGTGTGTCTGTCTGTTACCCCAACACGCCCAAACCGCTGAACCGATTTTGCGGAAATTTTACAAGAAGATACTTTGAGTCCCGGGAAAGTATATAGGATACTTTTTATCCTGGAAAATGTACGGTTCCTATAAACGAGTTTTGGCGTAGAGTTGCTGGCGTTATCTATACTGTACTCGGCGAAACATGGCGGTAGCGGTCATTGACTCCCTGTCAAAAACTTGTCATTTTCTATAATGAGCCGCGATTGACAATGAAGTACTTATCAGATGTTGTCAATCGCGGTTTTGTATAGAAAATGACAAGCTTTTTGACAGGGAGTCAATGACCGCTACAGACAGAATTCCACGATTTGAGAATAGTGCATGCTAATATTATAAATGCGAAAGTGTGTCCGTCTGTCTGTCCGTCTGTCTGTCTGTCTGTCCGTCTGTCTGTCTGTCTGTTACATTCACACGCTGAAACCGCTGAACCGATTTTGCTGAAATTTGGCATGAAGATACTTTGAGTCCCGAGAAAGGATATAGGATACTTTTTGTCCCGGAAAAATGTACGGTTCCCGCGCGATAAACGAGTTTTAGGCGTCATCTATTATGTTATATTTTCCAGGCACGGGCATATCCAGTCATCTCCTAGGTAACCTAGACGCGCTGTGCTCTAGTCTCCTAGACCGGCCACTACCGCAGCCCCAGGGCTTAATCCTGGAGGCACCTTTCACCACCCTGGAGGAGGAAGTGGCTAACTACTGTGTTACACCGGTAAGAGCTTTTAGGGTTGGACCTCATCTGGCAGCACGGAATCACCTTTTTCTACGACAGAAAGAGAAAGGGCGACGGAAAAAGGCGATTCCGTGCTGCCAGATGAGGTCCAACCCTTAACCGACTACGAAGGAATATCATATTCACATATTCCTAGATCGTCATCAAAATTGGTTAAGTGGCTAAGAGTGCAGAAGTAACACATTTTGTTTGACCTTTTATTAAGTAGTTCACACTACCTATTATTGGTATTACCAATATTTTCAAATTTCAAACATCTAAATCTATACTCTAAACTAATATTATAAATGCGAAAGTATCTCTGTCTGTCTGTCTGTCTGTATGTCTCGCTTTCACGTCAAAACTACTGAACCGAGTGTAATGAAATTTTGTACACAGATAGTCTAAAGCCTGAGAAAGGACATAGGCTACTTTTTAACTGGACAAAGGGGTTGTAAGGGGGTGAAAATGCGTAAATTTGTTCAAATTAAGTTAGTTCCAAAAATTCATAATAGATGGCGCTGTGCGTCTCCTACATCGCGCTATTGCTTACACAAACGTCTTTCTATAAGAGGTGGTATCTTGGTTTTCGATATTTTCGACAGTTATTATGTACTCTTTTACGTTATTAAATAACTCAGTACTTTATCTATGCAGTGGCGTAACCTTAAACCTATCAATGATAAATAGTTTATGGCAAAAGTTGTGTAATTGGAAGGCTATACTTTAAAATTTGGCATAAATAATGTTTAAAAAAATGAAATAAGGTATGTGCACACTGCACTGCACACCAATTTTGTTGACATCGCGCACTATGAACTGAAGTCCACGCGGACGAAGTCGCGGGCAACAGCTAGTATCTAATAAAACAATAAAACTATCAGAGAAGTACATTACAAACGATTCCTAGGCAGTTGACGGAGCTATGTCATTTGGTCGGCTTATGTCAATTCAATGTTAGCTGTGAATAGTGATCTGTCGGCTGGGTTGACGTAACGCGACCAAACTACGTAGGTCCCCCATCTGCCTAGAAAATAGGAATCAACTTCTCTAAAAGTATCTACATAGTTTTTTGGTGCTTAAAATAATTATATTTATTTCTTTTTCCAGCTAGTAACCTGGCTGCCTTACTTCAACTACTTCTTTCTCACGCCGTTCGTGACGCGTCGCCACGCCTTCAATACGGTCGCACATCTCGCAAGATCGACTGTACCGATTTTGATATTGCACGCGCGAGATGATATTATTGTGCCGTATGCGCTGGGAGAAAAGGTTAGTTACTTAATCTTATATATAAAATTCTCGTGTCACAATGTTAGTCCACGAACTCCTCCAAAACGGCTTTACTGATTTTTACCAAATTTTATATGCATATTCAGTAGGTCTGAGAATCGGCTACTGGGTACTTTATAGTATATTGATAAGTGCATTTGTTGAATAAATAATAGTAAATTATTACAACCTGAGACTGACGGCGACCATTGTTTGTGCGACGAGATAGCGATCGACGTTGCCATGGCGACATACTTATTTAGTCACTTCAATAAATTATATTAATACTAGACATTCCGCGCGGCTTCGCCCGTGTAAATTAGTTGTTTGTAGAGTAGAGTAGGGACTCTACCTAGCAGCTAGCTATTACAAAAAGATACATAAATAAACACATTTAATGATTATAGTTAGGTTAAGCAAGTAAATGATAAACAAATATTTAATCATCTGCCTGCTTTGTATAATTCATATTATTTTTTTTTATTTTATAATATTTGTGGTTTTGGAAAATGATGGAGGATCGACTCACGGCGCCCCTCTTGCCTTTCCACGGCGCACCAGGACGCCGCGGCGCACAGTTTGGGAACCCCTGGCCTATGATCCTTTACAGTTTACGTGGTCTACTTCTTATCTGACCCAAATAACAGAAAAAATGCTCTAGTAGTTCGTGAGATAAGCCCTTTCAAATAATTACCTCCATTTTTTCCACATTTTCCTCTATTTCTTCGCTCTGATTAGTCTTAGCGTGATAAAATATAGCCTATAGCCTTCCTCGATAAATGGACTATCTAACACTGAAAAAATTTTTCAAATCGGACCAGTAGTTCCTGAGATTAGCGCGTTCAAACAAACAAACTCTTTCGCTTTATAATATTAGTATAGATTATAATATAGGTATAGATGGGCGAAATACTTTATATTATGGCAAAGCATTGCCGGGACAGCTAGTAATATATAAACTACGATAACATGATGCGCCCCTCCAAAATTCAAAACGTTTGAAATGCGTTGTCAAAACGTTTGAAGTGCGTTGTCTTGCGCTTGATTATTTGACCAACAAATCTTGGTAATAAGTAACATTTAGTGAAATATTACAAGTATTGGTTGATTGGTTGAACTCTTACTGCATACAAACTCTTTCATAAGGATGTGACTACACACATTGAAACATTAATGGGGATTGTCCATTTTTTTTAAATTTTGCTCATTACAAAAACATTTCGAGGAATAAGGTCAGTGATCGCTTTTCTGTATATAAACAAAAAAATACCCATTAGTTACTTATATTTTTGAACAAATATGTTTGACCTTAGTTTGACCTTCAATGGCGTTAAATTAGCAATAAATTCGACCAACATTACGTTTCGAACTTCTGGTAAGCTTCTCGTATCAGCTTTCACATAATAATAACTTGCATTTAACGAACCAGCCATTATAAATAAGATTGAAAGGAAAAAAAACATACTGCAGAGGTCAATTGGCCGCCGATGATGACGTCAGAGCGAAACTTTAAAAATTTATTGAGAAAAAACTAGCCAATGAATTTCAAAATTATTTAATTTATATTCTTAAAATACCCTATTTTAACGAAAAAAAATATAAAAAGTGCATGTGATTTTTTTTGGACAATGCCCATTTAGAGTGGCGCACCACGTTATCGAAGTTTATCTCTTGACTTAAAATAGGAAATTTCGCGGGAACTGTACATTTTTTTGCAACAAAAACTATCCTATGCCCTTTCTTGGGACTCAAAGTATCTGCATACCAAATTTCATCTAATTCGCTTCAGCCATTTAAGAGTGAAGAGGTAACAGATCACTTACTTTCACATTTATAATATTAGTAAAGATTCACGCCGGTTTTGTGTGAGCCCATATACTGACGCTACTATATTGATGATGTTTATTTTCGCTTAAACCCCTGAATCGAGTACCGGGAAAGGTCAAAGGACATAGGACAGTTCATGCCGAAAAAATGTACGGTTCCCGGCCGATGACACAAACAGCGCATCTACATAGTATAAAATAATTATAGACATTCCCTCGTAATGCGTTGGATGCGAGTAGCAGGAGATAGGTCATCTTGACGTTCATTGAGATCGAGGCCTATGTCCAACAGTCGACGAATATAGGCTGATATGATGATGAATAGATATTACCTCATCCAACTATGTACAAGGGTATGTTTCCACTGAAGCGGAGCGGAGCCCGAATTGACCAATCGAGCTATTCCAGCGGAATGACAGCGAAGCGGAGCGAATATTTCGAGCCTGGTGATTGGTCAATTCGGCACCGCTAAGCTCCGCTCCGCGTTAGTGGAAACACGGCCTAATTCTCTCTTCCAGCTTAACATAATATTTTTAATTCTCTCTTCCAGTTATACAAGTCGGTGAAACAGTCTCGCGGCGGCGCCGTACTCATGCACTCGTTCGACCGCAGCGAGTGTTTGGGACACAAGATGATATGCGCCGCCAGGGGACTGGACAAGATTGTCGGGTGAGCGGCCACGGTTACCGTACATTTTACGCCATAATAATAGCTCCCACACCGGTTTCGGTGACGGTGGCCGGTTTCATTGAAACCAGGCCAGCTACGCAGGAGTAATTTTATAGTGCCCAGGTGTGTGCGCAGTACACAAGAGCACTCTCTATTCCTTTACTCTCATAACCCAGTGGGACGGAAGACCGACACGACTGGCGAGAGATCAGGCGCAGGACCGACTTTTTACATGCCCATCCGACGCATGGATCATCTTACTTGTCAGACAATCAGGTGATCAGCCTGCATTGTCCTAACCAAACTGGGAAATAACATGTTTCCAACGCGGGAATCGAACCCACTACCTCCGAGTCAAGAGCCGCGCTCTATACCACTAGACCGCGGGGGCTAGTTACGCCAGTTTACGCCATAGATATAAATATGAACTACTAGCTGTTGCCCGCGACTCCGTCCGTGTGGACTTCAGCTTATAGCGCGCGGTAGTTCCCGTTTCCATGTAGGCTACAGAGTTGCTTCGGCGGTACGAATACTTCAAACTTCTTAAAACTACTTCAAAATATTCTTAAAACTTCTAATAAAACGCGAAAAAAATCATCATCCTTACCACCTCTTATAGAAACACGTATGTAGACGACGCCATCTATTATGATTTTTTGGAACTAACTCAATTTGAACAAATTTACGCATAAACACCCCCTTACAACCCCTTTTTCCAGTTAAAAAGTAGCCTATGTCCTTTCTCAGGCTTTAGACTATCTGTGTACAAAATTTCATGACAATCGGTTCGGTAGTTTTGGCGTGAAAGCGAGACAGACAGACAGAGATACTTTCGCATTTATAATATTAGTATAGATATAGATAGCGAAGAGCACTCGCGATCTTGTCAGCTTGCAAACAGACACCACAGTATAGTAATTATGTCCTGATGATGATTATATCAAAACCGGTCGAGTAAAACATTAAAATTGTTACTTATATTAATAAAGTGGAATAAGAGCATGAAAAGTGCATGTTTGTTACTGTGAAACGTGAATTTCCACCAAGAAGTTACAGTACATTCAATATCATATACATTATACACACAGTATACACACACACAGACAGACATACAGACACGTCAAACTTAACGCTCCTCTTTTTTCGTCAGGGGGTAAAATAGACATTAACAATTTTAGCGTATATAGTTAATTAAAATTTTAAACTTTTTGTTTCAGGGACTTCATAACGGAACATCAATAGAAATTAATCTCGCTTAAAGGCCGCGTCTAACTTTGATCCCTCGGTGAATTTGGAGGACAAGAACATGCGTACAATATCTACCAATTAACATAATATATTAATACATCATGAACGTAGAAAAAAAGGCGGATGGAGTCTTATTAAACACAGAACAAGAGAAGAAGAGTCTTCAGAGTCGGCCACGCACACATTCTTACGCCTGTTAAATTGTATGGACTAGCGTAATAATGTGTGCGTGCGGACCGTGTACATACAGTCAGCTGGCCGACTCTGAAGGCCACAGTTTTGTGTATGGTGGGACTCCGTCCGCCTATTTTTATACGTCCATGTAGAGATAAACTACGATAACATGGCGCGCCCCTCCAAAATTCAAAACGTTTGAAGTGCTGTCTTGCGCGGTCGGCTAGTTATGATTAGTTGACCAACAAATCTTGGTAATAAGTGACATTTAGTGAAATATTACGTGTACTGTAATTGGTTGAATACTTACTACATACAAACTCTTTCATAAGGATGTGACAACACACATTGAAACAGTAATTTGGATTTTGGAAGGGCGCGCCATGTTATCGTAGTTTATCTCTAATATACTATCAATTATCATAGAAGTTGATTCATAGGCAGGGCAAACGTCTATGTTATTTGGTCGCGTTGTGTCAAACGAACGAAAAAGAGACCTAAAATCTACGAATAATAAAAACTAAGGAAGAGTAACTGTGTCAAAAAATTTGTTCCGATTCTACAAAATGTGACCCAAATACATACATACTTTATGCAAAAAGAGACCCGAATACATGTGTGGCGGTACCACTTAACATTCCTGCATCGCGCTATCGAAGTTTTCTGAGCGCGGCGGTATATATACGACAGCTGAAATGTATCACGTGGGCTTCGGCCTGACCGGGCATACCACCTCGCTCGGTCGGAAGATCTTCCTTTGTGGCGGCCACGCATATTCCCACACATGCAACAATTGTGTATAATATGTAATTATATGTAGAAGTAGCAATAAGGGCCAAATCACACCGGAATAACAGCGGAACATTTTCAGTGTCTGAAATGCTCGCCGTTCCGCTTTGAAAAACTTTGAAAGTCTCGTGGCCGCGATGTCTCAAGCGATACTATGTATTACAAAAATGAAGATAAAGTTTAGAATCATATGACACTGAAAATGCTCGCCGCGCCCTGTCATTCCGGTGTGATTCGGCCCTTATTGTCAACGGCTTTATTTTGTCAATTTGAATGTAGTGTTTCGTAGCTATTGTCATATTATTTTAGTGTGCGAAAAGAACCTTGAGAACCAAATTCAAAACGGTTGAAGTATGGGAGCTACGTTTTCTTAGTTTTTATTATTCGTAGCCTAACATGTTAAATTAAGAAAAACAGTCGCCGATTCTAAACCTGCCAGGAATCAGGAACATTCTAAGTGCCAGGAATCAGAATATTGAAATTGTATCAAAGGACACTCTCAATCATAAAATCGGTCAACCCGTTTGGATGCTACGAAGCCATGAACAGACACACATACCGACAGACAGACATAATATGTCAAACTTAAAATCGCGGCTTTGCTCGCGTTAAGAAGTGTTATTTTATACAAATTTTCATCCCCTATTTTAAACCCTTGGGGTTGGAATTGATCAAAATCCTTTCTTAGCGGATGCCTACGTCATAACATCTACCTGCATGCCAAATTTCAGCCCGATCCGTCCAGTGGTTTTGGCTGTGCGTTGATAGATCACCATGTCAGTCAGTCACCTTTAATTTTTATATATATAGATAGATAACACGGATTTTTATCGGAGGTTGAAAATCAAACTCTCCATTCCTTTTCGCCTAGCGATCTTTAAGTTATACGTAGCTTATAATTTTACAAATTATTATGACAATGTACCATCAAGGAAATTGATTTCTAGGCAGTTGAGAGACCAACGTCATTTGGTCGGATCATGTCAATTCAATGTTAATTGTGATCGGTCGGCTGGGATTGTCGTAACGCGTCAACTGTCCCCCATCTGCCTAGCGATCAGCTTCTCTGATAGTACTTTATTTATTTTATAGCATAATAGTTATTAGTACTTAAGTAGTACTCAGAATTATCACAAATTCACAATACCTGCTAAGTTAAGTAAGTTCTTTTAATAAGTTCTTTTCATACTGCAACTGTCATGGACTTCTGAGGCTAAACTGTACAGTTCGATCACATGACAGTAAACTGTGCAGTTTTATCTTAATTTGTAGCGGACTGCGGATATAAATGGTTATAGTCACAATTTTAATTTATATTCAATGCATATATTTGACATTTAATTATTGCTATAAGACGACCTCTAGACGATCAATTGTATTGTGCAATATCAGGCTTCAATTTATTGAACAGTTTATTTGACAATTAGACTGAAGGTGCGCGATGTTCAATATTAACCCCAGACGGTCAATAATATTACGCAATACGTGATATTGCGCAATAAAATATGTATCTCTTTTAGGGGTCCGCTAACTCTTATGTCGGCAATACAACAACGACTCTAAGGTATAAACCTAGAATTAGTATTTATTTATTATTATTAATAGTAATTAATTATTTTATAACAAAGTACAAGACGTATTGATATTATTTTCTAGTTTATAAATGTTAAATTGCACTTAGGTACGGATTAAACTTAAGAAAAGCGCCATCTATTACACAAGTAGACAAACTTTTGCTACCGTAAAGTTGTTTGTAAAAAATGACAATTATCTTAGTTTTTCTTTTGTAAAAGATTATAATCTTCAGATGTATAGTTCCTTTCTTTATCATTTAATTATAGATTTACAATTTAAATTGCAATCATTTAATTTTGCGTCGTGGTTTTTATCTAAGTACATTTTTCGCCTTATCTTTGATTCGAAGTCTAAAAGTTGTTTCAAGTTGTCACTAGATGGCGCTGCAAGGCTCATGATTTCGCTTCTTAGCTTATTTTGTGTAATAAAAACAAAATTATTGCTGCAATATAGTCGTTTTATTTATACACAAAACGAGTTAATTTTATTACCAAAATGTTTTGATCAAAGACGTTTGCCACAATAGACCTGATGACTAGGTACTTACTATCAGAGAAGTTGATTCCTAGGCAGATGGGGGACCCACGGACGTAAAAAAAATACGAACGGAGCATTATACTATAAAGAGGTGAAGCATACAAGGTACGACAATTTCGTTTATTGTACTGCATTAGTACACGTGACACCGACACTCACGCACGCAACTAGGTACTACACGCACACATCCTACACGGGCGGCCATAAAGTATATATTATAAGTCTATGGCCATATTCCATAACTATGCTTCACTCGGGGATTAGACAAGGTAACGTCCGTATTTTTTTTAAGTCCTTGGGGGGACCTATATAGATTGGTCGCGTGTCTAACCCAGCCGACATAATATCACAATTACATTAAATTGACATGATCCGACCAAATGACGTAATAATTGGTCTGTCAACTGCATATAGGAATCAATTTCCTCGATGGTACAACGCCGTAGTCAGGTAGATTTTTCGCCTGCTGTTTGATTCGAAGCATAAAGTTAATATACCTATCGGAATAGAGCAACAAATTCGAGCTGTCAAACGTAACCAAAATTGGTTTTCATCTGTGTGAAAAATATGTGTACGTATACACTTACACAAGCATGATCTATGAGATTATATTGACAACGTGCGGCACGTGCCGACTGGACGTCAAAAAAAGAGTGCTGCTGTCATGTATCACACGTCTCTTTTTACCACGCGGTGTTACTGATAGTGGCATCTCGCTTGCTCAGGCCTTTGTTTCTCTATTCCGCTAGGTATATTAACTTTATGATTCGAAGTCTAAAAGTTGTTTCAAGTTGTCAGTAGATGGCGCTACATTGCTCATGATTTCGCTTCTCAGCTTATTTTTAACCGACTTCCAAAAAACGAGGAGGTTATGTGTAAAGTGCGTTTCATCAAATAGTTTTTTTGCCATCATGTTGGCATTCTCTGTTAATAACGTAAACACGGTACACACGCTCTGCAAGTATTCATAAGTTTTACTGTGGTTTCGTGAGAAAATCATGCCGAAAACATTAAAGAGTGGTGAAAGAATGATGGTGCTAAGAGTGAAAGAATTTTGTGAACGTGAAAAACGTAACTAGGCCCCAATAATTCCATTAAACTCTAGTTGCCGCCATTACGGCTTAGTGAAATAGGGTTACTAGCGTCAAACCTGCCCGGCTTTGTCAGTCCCTGAGTGGCGCCGAGGGGAACGCTTTAGTTCGCCTAAGCGTTCCCTTACTTTGGTGGAAGTCCGGTCCGAGATAGACCGGCTAGTCGTGGAGGGGGTCCTGTGTTAGACAGATCCGGGATTTCCCTCCGTTATACGGCTGAAGGCGAACCGCAGGTGGTTTTAGTGAGTAAGAACATAACCCCCGGGGTACCCAACCCGGGGCACCCATGATGGGTTTCCCCTGCGATATCAAAAAAAAAAAAAAGGGTTACTAGCGTCAGTTTAATTACCCATAAACACAGTAAAACTTATGAATACTTGCAGAGCGTGTGTACCGTGTTTACGTTATTAACAGAGAATGCCAACATGATGGCAAAAAAACTATTTGATGAAACGCACTTCTAGTAACGAAAACTACATGCACGCGAACGAAGGCGCGGGTAAAAGCTAGTACAATAATACTATCAGGGCGAGCGAAGCGAGCCCTAGTACTTCTCACAACCTGTACATTTTGTGGTACACTTTACGGACAAACTATCACGCCTATTGATTGGTGCTTTAACATAGTATTTACATCATACATGTAAATGACGTGGGAGAGCCATGCTTCGGCACGAATGGGCCGGCTGGACCGGAGAAATACCACGTCCTCACAGAAAACCGGAGTGAAACAGCGCTTGCGCTGTGTTTCACCGAGTGAGTGAGTTTACCGGAGGCCCAAACCCCTACCCTGTAATATCCGCACCCTGAAAAACTCTAGTTTTTAGTTACATAACCTATATCTATCTCAAATTTTATCACAGGGCATTATCGTATAGGGACATATGAATGGTACTAATAAAAGGAAATCTATGTATGCCTCGATTTACGTTAAAATATTGGTAATGTTCCTAGGTAGGCCGGTGGTTCCTTATAACTTATAAGGCCCAACCAAAGATTTGATAGTTGGCCTTGCTAGGGAACATAAACTTTACAATGAACATCTAAACATCATTAATATATAAACAGTTATTTTTAGTTATAGATGGGTACCGTAACAATTAAAATAATATTGTTTTTTATAACATCTTTACTTATTAGGATTATCAAACTTATACACGCATATTGAACATTTTGGCCTTATAAAGAACGGACCCATAAGAAGGCCATTTTAGATCAAAAAATTTTTTGTTTGTATTATAAAACGCATTGGCAATTACTTAGTTATACGGTGTCAATGTGACACTCATTGCTACTATTTTTAAAGAATTTCCATTTATATATTCTTAGTTATAAGATGATGTTCAAGCAATGTTCGTCATAGTTTTTTAGATGATATAAATATATTGAGCATTTAATGTGTTGCTTAATTGAAAGAAATCGTAATGTTGTTTTAGTAAAAGCAAATAAATAAATAGTGACTCTATTTTCAAGTTAAACGACTGACGTATAATATTGGCCTTGTTTGGAGCTGTGTTCCTTGCAAGGCCATTTGGAAGAGCCTTAACAAAACTTAAGTTTATTGAATGGCTATTGGAGCTAGGTTAAAAAGATATTTATAATATGATACCTTATGAAACAGAGCATTACTTGATAATTTGTTTTCTTTATTTATTTAGTTAATAAACGAATAACAAGCATTTTCCCGTTAGATTGGCCTTACATGGCTCAGGGTCCTTATTAATTTGCATTAGTGCCAACATGGCGGCAAAGGAACTTTTTGTTGAAACGCACTAGGTATAATTTCAATTAAATTATTGCTGCAACATACTCATTTTATTTATGTAAAAATATTCCATGGTAAAAACAGTACCTTTTGAATAAAATTGGTAATTTTTATCGTCATAATGCAATAAGTTTTCTAACTAGGCAACAAAGGGAAAAATACTTTTAAAAGCAATTTGAGACTCAATTAACTCCAAAAATGTACGAAATAATTAATTCATGACCATATTATCGCCAAACATTTAAATAATTTGAAAACAATGGTTTGAAAGTAACTAGTAACTTGCGTATCTGTTACTGTATGTTGCTATTTTAAAACAGTAGGCACTGAATTTTTTATTACTGAGTACTCGAATTTTACACGAATACAATTTAAAAGTAAATAACACGTCATATTATTGTAAAATCCTTTCATGACCATAATATTATCGCCAAACATTTAAATAGTTTGAAAACAATGGTTTAAAAGTAACTAGTAACTTGCGAATCTGTTACTGTATGTTGCTATTTTAAAACAGTAGGCACTGATTTTTTTATTGTGAGTACCTACCCGAAATATTACAATGTAAAAATAAATATATGGTCATATTGTAAAATCCTATACTGTATCCATTTCAAAAAATACTCAGTTCTATCATAGTTTTCTAAACAAGAGGACCATAAAAACAATGATAAGTCAGTACCTATAACCGTACATTTTTCTACGATAAAAACTATCCTTTCTCAGACCTACGTATCTCCGTACCAAATTTCATCTAAATCGGTTCAGTGGTTTAAGTGTGGAAAGGTGACAGACAAACAGACACACTATTACATTTATTATTATTAGTACGGATATCTTGCCACTTATCTTGTCAATAAAAAAACAAAATTGGACGCTAAAGATTTATTTAATTTACAAATTGGTGTGAATATTTTATCGCCCATAAATCTACAACGATCGCACGGTAGCCGAAATTAATTGTAATTTATAACGCTACGGAATGTGACCTCTTCGCTCAGTGGTTGAGTGTGGGTTCGAAACTGTCAGGACCGCCGTAAAGGCTACTGGCGCCTGTGTGCAAAAAAAGGGTTTTGGTGCCCCTTTAGGCGAATTTTTTGGGTCCTTGGTTTTTGCGCCCCTAAAGATGGCGATTTGGCGCCTCCAGAGGATGGCGCCCGTGTGCATTGCACATATAGTAGCGAGGCCCTGGAAACTATTTTTAGGATTCCGTACCCAAAGAGTAAATGGGACTTACGTAGTATCATGTAGTATGTACCTATACTTACCTAACTATTTTTTAACCTGTGAGTTGTGACGGGACTTTGTTGTTCGTCTGTCTGCCTGTCTGTCTGGCTCCAGGCTTCAGGAAAGCCGTAGGTACATCGTCTAACGTCGTTTCAGTTCGACAGACTTCGGCAATCGGCACGGTTTGCGAATAATTATAATCGCATATTATGTTGATAAAAAACCGGCCAAGTGCGTGTCGGGCCACGCGCAATATAGGGTTCCGTAGTACCACAAGTTTTTGATAATTTTTATGGTCAATGAACGTACATTTAAAGCGTGTTTTACACTACTACTGTTACTTTCAAAGGAATTTGAACGAAAAGGTCCTTTATACTTCGCCGAATACATTTTTTTTTAGTTAATCGACTATTATTCAATAACTTATGAAGTCTTCTTAGCCGTGATAGTTTTCCTTTTAAATTCAGCATATTTCCAACTCCCGTGAATTTTTTGACATTTCCAGAACCAACCGTTTAGCTGGTAGAAGGGGGGGACACTGGCGATTTTTTCTACTTTAAAACTTAATATTTGACAAACGGATCCCTAAATCGGAAAATGATCTATGAATACTCGCAATATTTTTAAAAAACCTATTAACGACACCCCACACGATGGGGTGGGCGCGAAAAAAAAAATCATCCCCGCTTGATGTAGGTAGGTAGGTACCATAAAAAAAAAAATTACGATTTCATGTACCATTTTGTTGCCATCACTAATATGTGTACTTATTCATGACAGACCGAAACTATAAGGGTTCCTTGTTGACTACGGAACCCTAAAAATGCTGTGCAATAGGTAGCTTTAGCGCGGCAATCCCCGAGTGCCATACGTATTTTTAGTGTTCCGTACCCAAAGGGTAAAAACGGAACTCTATAAATAACCCATCAAGCCCCATAAGAGCACAGGTGATCGCGACAACAATATAATAACAATAGATTTCCAAGAATCCGTGATCGAAGGAATAATAAGAAACAGAAATCACTTTATTCATTGCCATTTGCCACGTAATAAGTACGCTACTTAAAAAAGTTAATAAAAGCCCAAGCAAACATTTGAAACTCGAATCGATTTTCCTCGTCATTACATCGGCAAACATCGAGCGTCGTTCGCGCCATTTTTCACCGCAGGGTTGCCAGTAATGAATTTCGAATTTCGAACATGTGGCGAGATTGCGTTTAGAATCATCGCATCTCACGCTTGGCTGAAAGGGGTGGGAAATAAATATTTTGAATCTTATCGCGTTCGTTATAAAAGTTATATTGTTATAATGAAACTTTTGGTCAAATTGTTTTTCATAATGTAGCAATTTATTTGTACTCTGCCCTAGTTATTTTCTTGATGATTTTTCGGCAAGTGTAAAAATTATTGCATGATTTTGAAATTCTTGTCAGCTATTTTTTATACTTAGATACTACTTAGGTACCTACTTATAAAAGTATAAATATCTATCTACTATTTACAGCTGTAAGCACAAAGACAACGACATAATCTAATATGTATAAATCTCCTGTCACGATGTTTGTCCGCGATGGATTCCTAAACTACTTAACCGATTTTAATGTTTCTTTTTTTTAAATGTGTGCTTTTTTCCAACTTGAGAGATAGGATAGCTTAGATCTTTAATTGTAGTCGCAATTTTATTTTATTGCAAATTATTTACAACCTGAGACTGACAGCAACCATTGTTAATTGTGAGACGGGATAGCGATCGACGTTGCCATGGTAACATACATATATTTAGTCACTTCAATAAAATAATATGGCAAATACATAATATATGTATTATGGCAAAGCAACGTTTGCCGGGACAGCTAGTTATACCTATAAGTATCTAAGTACTTAGGCCTTAGAACTACAAATAAATTAGTTCACGTACCTACCTAATCCTAAAAGAAAAGGGTTCAACCATATTTTTATCCTAGTTCAACTGTTGTACTATCAGAGAATTTGATTTCTAGGCAGAATATGGCGACCTATATAAAAGTAGGTACTAGCAAAGACCTGTATATTTACTCTATGGTGATTGGAGACTATTGACATGATCCGACCAAATGATGTTGCTCTGTCAACTGCCTAGGAATCAATTTCCTCGATGGTACCTACCTACATTATCAAATTAAATCAAGAGTCAAGACATGACATCTGTACCTACCTTGATTCTGCTATTAATTAGGTACAGGTTGTAACAAAACAATGATGATACCTACCACAGAAATAGATCTTAGGGCTTAGGGCGTGTAGGTATCTAGGTACATGTGTGATGATTGATGACTATGTGTTCCTTAGAAAGAGTTCACTGTGAAAGTAGCTGCGCTGAAAGAGGCATATATTTTTTTTAATTTGTATGGACAAGTGCCCCGGCAGCATCATGAATTTTCCTTCACCAAAGTAGGTAAAAAGTTACTCTTTCAGCGCTGCCACTTTCACAGCAAACTCTACACAGGTGAGCTATACCTACATATTAGTTTAACTTAACATTTTATTACTTACTTAAACAGTGTATTTAATATACTTACCTAGGTTAATACAATAATTTATACATACCGTTTGTAGGTATAAAGTTAATATAAAGTTTGATCACTTAACTAGTTAATTTGTTACACATATTTGTACCTAACTAATAATCTAAGATAATATTTATAATCAAACATTAACGTAGTTTAGATCTAGTCCGAGTCCTATTCCACAGGAAGAGCGTTTTATTCGCCCTATAAAAACGCGTTTGTGATGAAATTTTATTTGCAAAGGTACCATTTTAAAGCCTATCAACTAAGTATCAGTCTATCTATCAAGCCCCATAAGAGCACCGGTGATCGCGACAACAATAGATTTCCAAGAATCCGCGATCGAAGGATTAAACCGAGATTGTAACTATATCGAAGCTGTATTCCTGTTGAATTAAAATGATTGAAGCGAGAATCGAGGTACGATAATATACCAGAGAATCATTCTCTAATAACAGCTAATGCGAGAATTTTATCATGGAAAGGGTGCACTTAAATTTAGGGCGTTCTTTGTATCTTGGTTTAAGATCAAGCCCCATACGAGCTGCACCGGTGATCGCGACAACAATAGGATACAATAGAATTTCCAAGAATCTCCTACAGAAGGATTAATATACCAACTAGTTACTAGAATAAATGTTGCCCGCAACTTAGATTTATTATTTTTCCCGCAGGAACCGTAACTTTTTCCGGGATAAAAATTATTTTTAATTATTAATTATAGTAAATAGGTATCCATATTATCAATTTCATTAAAATCACTTTAGCTGTTCCGTTGCGCCAAAATTCGTTTATCGCGCACCTACATTTTCCCGGGACTCAAAGTATCTCCATACCAAACAGCAAAATGGGTTCAGCGGTTTGGCCGTGAAGAGGTAACAGACAGACGGACAAACCCAAACTCAAACTATAATATATTGTATGGATTAAGTATGGACACAGTGTATCAATTGATTAGACATAATGTAGTAGGTAGGTGATGGGATGAATCCCCTATGGAGTATAGATGTCGCAGCCAACTGGATTAAATAGCCGATCAATCAAACAGCTAGCCGTTTGACTGAACAACGCCATTCGATCACACAGCTATACGTCGTTTAGCCGACTTGTTGACTGCAACGTTCAACACTACAACTAGACGACGCTTAGCTAACTGGTTAAATGGCAAATTAACTAAGCTGACCATTAGTTTAGTTTTATTATTACACAAGCGCAATGATAATAAGCAGAATAAATTGTATCCTAACTCATTTTGAACACAATAATTGCAATTAATACCTTTGTGATGCATTTCATAATCCCGTAATTTCTCCTCGAAATTTGAATATTTGTTTTTTTGATTCACTCGTATGTGGCATGTGCCCCATAATTTCTGTCACTTTAATAACACTTGTAACGTATATTTACGAAAAATGTCTTAATACAATCACAAAACACCGGCTAGTTGACGCCATATTGTAAACAAAACGCACCTAGCGCCGCGGTAGTGAGCGCTGAACTAATTCAATCAAACGGCGGCGGCTTGAATCAGCTGTAGTGTTGAACGTTTCGAGTGACTGAAATATTCAATTAAAAAGCTAGCCGTGAGATTGAATGGCGTTGTTCAGTCAAAGGGCTAGCTGTTTGATCGAACGGCTATTTTAACCAGTCGGCTGCGACATGGACACAAGCAAGTTTTTATCCCGGAAATGTAGGTACGGTTCCCGACTCCAGCGTGATAAGCGAATTTTCGATTTTGAAGTTGCATGTAATTATTATGCCTACCTAGTAGACCGTACCTACCTATCTTATATCTAGTTTCTTATTTTTGATTGTAGGTAAGTACTTACACTTACTTGTAGGACCTATCTTATTAGAAAGGAAGAAGGATTCTAATTAGATTACCTATCACTTATCTTATAGGAAACTGATTTTGTGTTTCTTATTAGAAAAACTCGAGTTGGTGTCATCTTACGCAGTGAAAACTTCGGCAAAAAGTGTACTTACATTTTTGTGATCTCGCGACTGCAGTAAACCACAGTAAGGTCGAATTGAAAAATCTCAAAATCTTGCCAAATAATAAAGGGAAATTTTTGCCAATAAATTTTAAGTAGGTACCTATTATTAAAGGTATAGTGAGGACCGAGGTGAATGGTGATAGGGGAAGGGGGGGCATGATAGGGTATCTAAGGAACATACCAAAAATACAGTACATTAATTACGTTTATTATGCTTATTTATTTATAGCATAATGGCTTATTTATCTAACTAAAATTTGGCATAGTCTTTGGGAGATGAACTTATAGCATTTTTATAAAATAAATGATTTAATAGGACCTTTCGAAAAACCATCTTGCCCCTTTCCATGGGGTAAGATGGGGTTATGAAAATGGGGCAAGATGGGGTAAGCTAATCTAATCACAATAAATACAAATATGAAATTTTAGGGTGTTTTCATCATCCACACCAGTACAACCATTGTGAGCCCAACGTTCACAAAGCTGACAGCCTACCAAACCTTCGGATGATTTAAAAAAAACCCAATACCCCGTCTTACCCCAAAGGCTGACTTAGAAAAAAATAATTTCCCAAAAAAAAATATCAACTGAACTTTTGTCCAACTATACCACAACAAGGTAAACAAAACTAACAACCACATACGAGAAAAGACATAAATTGGGTCGTCATAATTACCTAACAGTAAGGACGTTTTTAACTGCGTAAAATTAGATCGACGAGACACTCAAAGTGATTTTAGTTTGTAAACAAAAAACGCGTGAACTCCCATTCTCTGTTTCTGTCGCGCTGATGGTTGATCGAGTATGGCTTCCTATTGGCTTATTGCTTTCTGCTCGCAAGAGTCTAGTTTCGTGTATGTTGCGTGACCCCGTCTTACTCGCGTCCCCGTCATGCCCCCCCTTCCCCTAGTAAGCAACTCCCTCCAAAATTTCAGGCTGCGAAGACCCCTTACCTAATGCAGCATGAAATGAGGAAAGACAGAATATGGCCTGAAGACATTTTCACAATCGAGCTCTGTATAGAATGAGCCTAACACACATTTTTTCAGCTCTAGCAGGTTGCTTAAATAAAATTAATTTAAAGAACCTTTCCATGAGCTATAATAAATAAATTATGCTGCAAAAATAAACGTTAAAATAATTAATTAATTTATCCAATTACAATAACGCCACCTGGCCACACCGGGCCGGGGTGAAGGCAGAAGGATACATAAATTATGGCAACATTATTTATTACGATACAATTTCGCCCGCCATTTCATTGTTTCCAAGTTCACTCCAGATGCAAGAAAAAATATATCCCGACTCCGCACCGTTATAAATAATACAAAAGATATTCCAAAGACATGTCGTTAAAACAATCGAAGAAACAACAAAATGAAACGACCATCCGCCATTTTGGTGCATTCGATTTTTAAATCTCCTCGCTCGCGATAGGGTTGGGAATGACAGCGAAAAATATCGTTATACAGCCTTTCGGAACGGAACGAGCGAAAGTGGTTACATATTTATAAAATGGAATCGATTTTTAAATGAGCCAATGGTGAGGCTCAGTTTAAGAGGCGGTACGTTGCTCCACCCCGCGCTCGGTGTCAGATGAGTGTCTCGGTGTTTTTTGCTCACTCGCGCAGCGTCCGTCGACGCGAGCGGTCGTCTTTTGTAAACGTTCGATGTTGATCTATTATTGTTTGGGGTAAATTAAGTAATTACTATTCGGTAGTTTAATATCTAATGACTTGAATTTAAGCGTAGGTATTAAAACTTATATAATGTCTGTGAATGCTCAGACTTGAGGTCAAAATTAATGGTATTCTGCATCTTGATAAAAGATATAAGTAAATTATTAAGAGACATGCTTTTGTGATTCATGATTGTTGTTACACGTCATCATCTTTAACTTAATGAATGGAGGTTAAAAATAAACTTTGAATTTTAATCTGTTTCTGTTTCTCTTTTGTTTGCTGATCTTAGCTTTTAAATAAATATTTTGATACTATTCACACGTCTAGGTAATAAAAAAAATTGACGTGCACTTTTTCCACTACACCTAAGTACCTACATATTAAGTATTTTTGTTAAACACATTTTCCATAGTCAATGTCATAGGTAGGTATTGTATCTTACACGTCCTGTTGATTAATTTCGGCAATTGGTTAATAAGTAACGACCCTGAGCCATGTAAGGCCATGTTCCTTTGAAGGCCAGCTATCAAAAAGTCGCAGTTATCGTCATGTAAAGACATTTTCCTTCTACTACACACTTAGATCCATCAAACTTATGGCCACAAACGCGGCGGCGAGTCGATCGCGCCGCTATTGTGGCAGTGAGATCTCACTGTTTGTATACTTTAGTTGTCGAGGCTACAATTGTAATTTCCGCACCCTGAAAAACTTTAGTTATTAGTAACATAACCTATATCTATCTCAAATTTTATTACAGGGCATAGGGATATATGTATGGTACTAATAAAAGAAAATCTACTTATGCCTCGATTTACGTTAAAATATTGGTAATGTTCCTAGGAAGGCCGGTGGTTCCTTATAAGGCCCAACCAAAAATTTGATAGTTGGCCTTGCTAGGGAAAATAAACTTTACAAGGAACATCTAAACATCATTAATATATAAACAGTTATTTTTAGTTATAGATGGGTACCGTAACAATTAAAATAATGTTGTTTTTATAACATCTTTACCTATTAGGATTATTAAACTTATACACGCATATTGAACGTTTTGGCCTTATAAAGAACGGGCCCCTAAGAAGGCTATTTTAGATAGTTTTTTTAGATGATATAAATATATTGAGCAATTAATGTGTTGCTTAATTTTAAGAAATTATAATGTTGTTTTAGTAAAAGCAAATAAATAAATAATTGTGACTCTATTTTCAAGTTAAACGACTGACGTATAATATTGGCCTTGTTTGGAGCTGTGTTCCTTGCAAGGCCATTTGGAAGAGCCTTAACAAAACTTAAGTTTTTTGAATGGCTATTGAAGCTAGGTTAAAAAGAGATTTATAATTTGACACCTTATGAAACAGAGCATTACTTGATAGTTTGTTTTCTTAATTTATTTAGTTAATAAACGAATAACAAGCATTTTCCCGTTAGATTGGCCTTACATGGCGCAGGGTCCTTAGATTATTCAATCTCTGTGGTCTATCCGTTAGGTACCTACCTACGTCTTCACGCAAAGCCTTAAACAGCTGAAGCGGTTTACTTAGATGATATTAATTGGTGTGGAGAATTTTGAGAGACAGCAATATACGTACGATACTTTTTGTTGTGAGTAAAAGTATTTTCGACGCAAGTCAAAACGGAGTTACATTAACTAGTGTAGTTAAATAATTTGTGGCTATTAAAATATTTGTGAGTAACAAAATATGACAATTTCATCACATGCAATTTATTTTAACTTCGCCCCTACTGCATGGAATTGCTAAAATATCGATATTTACGTTACAACACTAGATAAGTACGACGATATTTTACGATACTCTCGTAAACCGTCTAGTAATGCCGGTTTATATTTATATCGGCGGGTTTTAAACTCGTGTTCAGTAAAGCCCCATTCAATAGTGACTTACGTTGATATATTTTAGCTTTTTATCGATTTTATGTCGATGATTTTATTCGCGGGACACGTGATGTATTTTATGAGTACAGACGCAAATTTCTAGATGATCTATTTACCTGGTTATTTTATTGCAATAAATTTGATGTTTCATAAATAAACTTGTTTTTGAGTAAAATATATTAATAAAATCGATAATATTATTATGGCACAAGCCGCACAAGTTCTAGTTTATAAAAGGTGATGATGAGAGCTGTGAAATAAATGGCTTCTTTTTTAACTTGTACGATGAACAAATAATATTTGACCTAGAAGCTGACCTTGATATTCTGTTAGATAGTTTTAGGTATACCTAGGCATAATAATATTGATGCGATAACAGGCTTAATGCAAGGATAAAGCAAAAGCCATGGACGTAAGTAATATTTATAAATACATGGGATGTTAAGACTCAAGGCACAAGGCATGGTTAAATCAATGGCCCCCAGCCCCACTTCAAGAAATTCTGGGGTCATTTTCAATGTTCGATATAGGTATGACGCCTTGATTATATTTTCGTTTTATACAGTATGATTTTTCTTCTGCAAAAAATAAACATAAAAAATTAACAAACATCATAAATCATCCAATGCCAAATGTCTACGTCCTTAACTTTAGTAAAAAAAAATGAAAATTCAAGTCCTGGGCAGCCGCTGGAATGCCTTTTTTACACACCATTTTAAAATATTCAAATCGAATCACCCAAATTAAGTAGCCATAAACGGAATCAGCTTCCAAATTTGAATATTTCATTCGTGTACCAACGCGCTTTGATTTGTACACGGGCTGTGTGAGTGCGCTAGTGATGTAACGCAATATCGATAAAAAATATTGATTAGATAGATGTTGTAGTTATGAATAAGCTTTATTGTTTAAGTATTAACTTATTGGTTTCTAATCGAATAAAGTAACTGTATTAGAAATTATAATTAGGTAGCTAAAAGAAAATTAAAGCTTAAAACAAACCTACGCGTCAGTGACAGGGGACGCGGTACGCGAATCGGGAGCGTCTGCAACGCGAAACTTGGCGTGCACACCTGCGCGACTACTAATATCATGATCGTAGAGAAAAATAATACATCGGGCAATTTGATTCATGACACAATCTATGAAAACGTAAACAAATCAAGAAATCATATACTAAAGAGTAGTACAAATAATAAAAAAAGGTTTTAAAAAAGAAGTCTAGTTAGGTAAACTTCAAAACACGCGTCTGACAACTTGACGCGCACGTTCCGCTTGCCGACGCGAACATTTCGCGTCGCGGTCGTGCAGGTTAGGGTTACCAACTTTTTTTTTCAAGAAATAAAGTATATTTAGGTTTACGAAGAAAATTAAACAGTATTTCAGACATATGAACAGTATTTTTATTTTTTATTTATTTTAAACATATTTTTTAGTACACCTCGCACAGCTCAATAATTTATAATCATTTTTTAAAATATCATACGCTTCACCACAACTATAGCTTAAATTAAAGTAAATTTGTAGCTCATTCTTAATTAAATTAATCGATAATAATTGTCCATTATACGGGAAAGACAAAGGGATCTAAGCCCATGCTGCCAAGTCGTCTGTTTTGTAAAGGCGTTATATTACTAATGTGTTTGCATGTTGATGCTGAAAACAGTATATTGTATACTTTATTTTTGTTCAACAGTTAAAAGTATAATTGAGTGAAAAACAGTATAATACTGTTTAAAACAGTATAGTTGGTAACCCTAGTGCAGGTGTGCACAGCGCCATAAGATTACATGGGCAGCGTCCGCCGCGCGGTAGACGCTACCGCTTCGCAGTCGCTTTGGTCGCGTAGGTTTGCGCTATCCTTTATATAGGCCGAACACAAAAAGATAATGTTTCAATCAGTTTACCTGTACCTAAACAAAATTCGTAAACTTATATACATATTACAATAAGAAATTGAAGTCAAAAGTTTGAACCTACCAGTAGCACAAAATTATCCAAAGTCTGTTCAGTGTTCACTCAACCGAACCGATCAGTTATTTTATTACCTACTTCTAATAAGTTTTTTTTTATTTATTGAAGTTAACAAACAGTAACCATAGTATATAATTATTATAAATATTGTTTAAGTAAAAAAAGTTGGATAATAATAGTAATTAACTCAATATTTATCTCATTAATACTTACCTATCTTAATTTTAGCTACCATAATATAAAATACTAAAGTACTTATCGATAATAATAATCGATATTCACCGCGGCACAACACTAATCCTTTTGTTAAAGCGCGCCGCGTTGATAAGGAAACATTTTTAAATTAGTTGAAGAAGAGAAAAAATATTATAAAATCTACCTTTTTATTTATATTTTATCGTCACACAAAACGAGTAGCCGCTTGCTGCCAGCCAACCGATATAAATTATATCATTTTTCATTGGGACAACCCTAACGGACGTAAAAAATGGCGTCCCATTCTGTTCGAAATTTAAAAGTTTTGCCGCGTTTTTTATTCGTTTCCGGCCGCCGAGATTCCATTATTGAACTTCGACATCGAAATATTTCGGGCCTTTCATAATAATTATTAATTAACTAGCTGTTGCCCGCTACTTCGTCCGCGTTGACTTCAGTTTATAGCGCGTGGTGTCAACAAAATTGGTGTCAAAAGCTTTTTAAATCCCTGGTACACTTTAAATTAAAATACCCAAAAACAGCTGTACAGTGTGCACATAATATTTCATTTTTTAATTAAACTTTATTTATAAGTACCAAATTTTAAAGCTTATTTAGCCCCCTATTACACAACTTTAGCTTTAACCATTAACTATTTATTATTGGTAGGTTTAAGGTTACGTCACTGCATTGTGCATAGATAATAAAAGTACTGAGTAGGAGTTATATTTTAATAACGTGATAACAATCGAAGAACCGAAAAACCTAAGTTAACATGGTACCACACCTTATAGAAAGACGCATGAGCAACCGATAACGCGATGTAGGCGACTCTTAGCGCCATCTGTTATGAATTTTTGGAACTAACTTAATTTGAACAAATTTCTGCATTTTCACCCCCTTACAACCCCTTTTTCCAGTTAAAAAGTAGCCTATGTCCTTTCTCAGGCTTTAGACTATCTGTGCACAAAATTTCATTACTTACAATCGGTTCAGTAGTTTTGGCGTGAAAGCGAGACAGACAGACAGACAGAGATACTTACGCATTTATAATATTAGTATAGATTGGTCATTCAATTTATTTTTATTGAGGTAATTTACGAAATGAAATCTTTATTGTACTTTGAAATAGGTACCTATTCTCCAAGGACGTCTAATATTATAGTTTGATACAAAAATATTTTTATTCTTTACGATATTCTTTAATTCTTAGTAAGAATCAAGTCTAATTTAAAAAAAAAACAGATCTAAGGGAAAAGTTATTATTGCAAAATAATACCTAAAACACATGACATAAATAATTAGGTAAGTACCTACCTACTCATGCAAAAACGCAAAAATGATTTCCAAAAATATATTTTTATAATAAAGTATACCTAGGTACTGTTATTATTTGTTTAACATAATTATATAACTACATCTAAGATTAGTAATCTTAAACAGTTCTGGTTTATCCTAAGCCATATTGGTAAACATCACAAAAAAAAGTTGAAACCAAATTAAGAACGTGCCATAAAGTTCAATGTCATTAAAAAAAACGCCCCATATTCTTGTCGGACCTTATTCTATTAATCAGTAGCCACAATTATAAATTCCAACGCTTCGGACGGATCCGGTCGAACAGGGTTGTCAAAACTTAGTTTTTAGTAAATTATTTTTTAACAAAAAATTAAAACCGACTTCCAAGGTAAAAACAAAAGTAATACTTATTCTTAATCTAAAAAGAATCAAATAATTCTTATTCCTTATTACAGTGGCGTCTTCAGACTTCGCCTAAACCTCAACTATTTCTGTACTTAATCTTCGTACTTTTGAAGTCGGTACCAGCCCGGAAGCGTATTGCCAAACTGTATACTGACCCAGACGCCCATAGTCTGTACTGAACTACGTCACGCTCATTGAAAATTGGAGCAAAGTATATACGAGCTCAGACCAATCTGAGTGGGTATGTACTTTGCTCGCTTGTATGTAAAGCAAACTGTGACATGCGAATATCTGTAACTACCTATACAATGTGTTTAATAATTTCCCGTATATTTTTGTTATGTTGTTGTGTGTGGTTGTTATACCTATCCGTGAAACTGAACAACTTTCCCTAAAACATACCAATTGTGAATTATTTTGGGTTATAACGAAAGAAAACCCGTTGTACGAGTAAGTATTTTGAAAAATTTGAACTGTAAAAATTTGAACTGTAACAATTATAGGTACAGGCTGTTAAAAAAAATGTAAGTGTTTCCAATGACAGTATTTATTAATTTTTCATAAGAAAGATGTACTGACTGACACAATAAATTGTACCTATTTGTAATCGATGTTCACTGAAAATAATAAAGGGTTCCTTCAATCAACAACAAACAAATAAATTAATGAATCAAGAACAGAAAAATGTCATAATTACTATTTTTGTTTTTTGCCTGTATTGTAACATCGAATTTTGGCTTTTACTACATTTCTTACTAAAGGGGTCACAGAAAGGGGTCGATATTGAAAAATAAAGTGTCTTTAATACATAAATTTGTGTAATCATGTATAATCATAAAGTAAATGTAATCATTAATCAACTACAACTACCACATTAACCATCAATCTTTTTCAATGTTTCTTTGCATTCGGCTGATTTTTATTAATATTTTCTGATAAATTATGTTTTCGTTTTTATTTACGTCTCTGCCACTCTGTATACGTCCTTTTCCTTTAGTTATTCCTCTGTCTTTTCTCCTTGCAATAGAAGTTGGCTGAACACCAATTTTTTTTTGATCTACAATATTTAACTCTTTGTTTTTTTATTTATTTAACCAGACGTCGAAAAGTATGGACGTCTGGACTCGTATGTATTTTGCTCAAGTATTTTAAAGCAAAATGTATTTCGATTCAGACACGCTCTGAATAGGTATACAGTTTGCTCTTCAACTATAAAGGCAAACTGCGATCGAACTCAGAGCAACCCCGGTCTGGGTCAGTATACAGTTTGGCAATACGCAGCCCGGAAAAGTTCTGAGATCCTTGACATAGCAATGGGAAGTTTTCTTTTTATCATCTCCACCAGACGGCGCGACGGTAGACACTTCTAGATTTTCTATTGGTTCCCCACCCATCTGAAATTATTTGCAGGTTGGCACCACTGACAACATATTGGTAGTGTTTCAAAAAAATATCAGTGTACTGTCAAGTGTGGCGTAAATCAAAATATCTTAAATCTAAGCCATCATTGGCCTAAGCGATTAGGCCAGTATACTGTTAACAGTTTAGGAACACGCAAATTGTCAAACTGAAAACTGACAACTGACAGAGAGTTTTGGCGGGCATGTCACTTTCAAAACTTCTTCTACTTTTTATTGTTGGTGTGGTTTTTATTATTTTTTCCCAAATTGTGTTATTTGTGTTTTTGATGTTCATTATTGGTAAAATATTAGCCATTAAATATCCGTTATCTTGCACAAGTGCAGGTAAGATGTTGTCAAAACCAAAATGTATATTTCCTGTGACATTTGGTGTGAATATCGGTAAACAGGGCTATTTCTTCCGTGAGTTTTAACTAAAACATCGTTATAATAACTCTATTATCCTATTCATTGGAATATTATTGCGTCTTTTTTAAATTGAAATGTATCAAGTTTTACATTCTTTTGCCCAGTTTTGTAGCAAGTATTGATGGTATTCCCTGGTATTACCGATAGTTGTCTACCCATACGCCATCTAGTTACTAAAATGGAAGCTGTTTGACAATCAAATTAAAAAGCTAAGAAAATTCCTCATTGCGCTAATGTCGGCACTACATATAGGCGATCCAGGCGGTCGCCTGCGGCTCTGCCCGCGTGGATGTCGGTTACGGCTGCAAAAAACCTACCCAGGAAAGATTCCCAGGTCAATTCACAGACTCCGACACTGACATCGACGACGCGGACGCAGTCTTTATCAGTGTACAGTGCACACTGCACAGATTGTCTTCCTACCGCAAGCGCATCCCGCTTGGTGACGCCTACTATCGTAATATTTTAATTTCGCCATAATTTCAAAACCAAACGTCCAATTTTAATCATTCAAAGACCAAATTTTATCTACATAAACTGTACTTAGTGATGAAATAATTTATTTTGATAATGATTAATGTCATGAGTAAAATAAACGCGTTTAAATGTTGTCCAAAAAATTCAAGATTTTTAAATAATAAATGGTTATTGTGCCTCACTCGACATAGATAAGTATAGTATGTCGCGGACTTTTTTGTAGATATTTATAAGATCTACAATACTCAGAACATTTTATGGTTCTATCTTTTATAGTTTCGGCAGCGTACGCAAAATAATTAACTTTTCTGGTTGATTTTTTCACCTGGCGTCCAAAAAACCCAAATATCGTACGAAACCCTATTTTTCCAAAATAAAATTTTGCCTATGTTCAGCACAAATAATGTAGGATTTGCTTGGAGTAGTTTAAATAAAGCCAAAATCCTCAAACGTGTATCTATAAGGATTCAAAAGTTCTGTTGGGCACCTTCAGAACCAAGGTATATACATAACCTGGTGCAAAATCTTATTTTTTGGTAGTATATGCCTGAAATACTTCAGAAAAAAACGAAATCACCATATGTTCCCATATAAATTTCAAGGAGTCCCCTCGATTCCTCATGGATCCCATCATCAGATCACCACTTTTGTGAACATGGTACCAATTTCGGATTCAATCCTATACAACAACAAAAGAATCATGAAAATCTGTCCATAAACGGCGAAGTTATGGTTGAATATACAAAAAAAAAAATATAAACAGACGAACGTATAACCTCCTCCTTTTTGGAAGTCGGTTAAAAAGAAGTTAGGTTGTCCTTTCTCGAGAATATAAAGAGTTAGGGTGAAGCCAAACGAGCGTAATTTGTGAGTTGTCATGTGAGTCGCAGACTTTTGTATGAAACTGAATGCAGCAGAATTCTGCCGAACCGAAATTCTGCGACTCACAAGTCACAATTCACAAATTGCACTCGTTTGGCTTCGCCCTTATCGACTCAAATCGAAATCGAATCAATGCGATCTTTCATCTTTTATGTCTGCAGTCTGGGTACTCTCAAGTTTCGACATCTACACTAGCGCTGAACCTGCAGCGATGGCCTAATTTGTTTCTAACTATGGATCGATTTTTTTAAATTTGTTCGGGAGTAGATACGTTAATACGTATAGGTATGGGCGTATTTACCGGGGACTGGGTGAAAATAAATCATTATTAAAACGATTAATACTTACCTACCAAGTAGGTACCAACTAAGAACTGGTCTGATAATAATCTGCTGTTCTTTAGAATTCTAGATCAAAGATCTATTTAATCGATAATAATAACCGAGGATTATATTAACTCGTTGGTAGCAGCCCTAGCGAGGTTTGTACAAGGTCAATCGGTAATAGCCGTGACACCTCAGAGTTAGTTTCATAAAAATATTATTTATGGCCGTATTTATGGTACGAGAGGTGACATTCATCATCATGGGCACGGACTGGTCATAAGGTTTATAACAAACATGGATTGTATTATATACCCGGCAAATGTTGTTTTGCTATAATATTATCACAGAGTAGGTATTATAATACTGGCGTAAATATTATTAATTATTATGCTTTTTTCCTCTCTATGATCCAGAATTCCAGACGATATACCTAGGTGAAAGTGCGTGACCTGTTCGATAACTTTGTATTGAGACTTGATTGAGATATTTTAAGTCCTGAGAAACGATTTTTTTTTACAAAAAATGATGACTGTAAGTACCTACATAGTCATTTCAACGGTCTTCCTAATAAAATAATATTATAATGTTTTGTTACTGTACAGCGCTTCTATTATTCCACAACGAAATTCCAATCCTGCAAGTTGCAGAAACATTTTTCTTGACCTAATTCTAGAAGTCTTAACACCATCTGGATTTGAATTTTTTAATCTAGTTGAAAATGCCTATAAAACTTCCATAACACATTCAAACTGGTTGTCATAACACCGGTTTCTCGTGCCTAGAGAAAATTAATAAAAAAAAAATGTCTCTGGTCCTTCGCTCTCGCGGGCGATGCTCAGTAAAAGGCAAACAGCCGACAAAAATATCATAAATTTATTATACGCCGCGCACTGAAAAATAAAATAAATAAAAAAAACACCATTTAAAATATATCTCACTTTGTCGGTACGACTTTATGTCGGGTACGAGTTGTGTGGATAAGATTCAAGATAAGCTTCTCTAAAAATTTGTATCTGTACCTACTAATAATTATAAATGCGAAAGTGTGTCTGTCTGTCATCTCTTCAGGCCTAAACGGGTGAAACGATTTAGATAAGATATATAGAATAGAGAAGCACATAAGTTTTGATACGAAAAAATGTAAGGTTTCAGCGCGATACAATAATTTCGGTGCGGGGGTCATCTGGTATACAAAGTAAGGTATAGTTTTGCTAATAATTGTCTTATTACATGCTTAATGCATGGCGTCGCGTAGTATTTAAATCGGAATCAGTTTAAATTTTACAGAACTGCGTCTAAGGCCAGAAAATAATAAGCTAATCAAGCTACTGGGTATACAAAATCATACTTCAGAAATCATTTTCGATCATTTATCACCTCAATTTATGGGATAACGGGCGTATCCATATTTCATCTCCTTCATTAGGCGGACAAAACCAACGACATTTACCATCAACACTCGAAATATTAAAAAGGTATAATATCAAGATCTCACAAGACATTTTCGACTTTACATCATTTAGTGAAAGTACAAAATTGCATATCATTTTTTGCAGCCTTACGTCATTCTTCCAGGTGACAAGTATATGACATTTGAAAATGTGGGTACTGTACGTTTTCGAATTTCATTTTTGAATTTCGAATTTAATGGCCTTCAGAAATATTTTATGCCAAATGAGTACTTCTAGGGTGGCCAAATATCCAATCTGCTTCATGTTAAAGATAATGTAGCCACCTGTCTTTACAACCATACATACCCTTGAATCTTGATAGAAGTCTCATGAAATCTTAAGTCAGGCGAGATAGTTTCTTGAAGATTTCTTTTGATCATATTTTGTCCTAACTCCTATCGGAGAAATTTATTTATAGTACATATAGTCTGTCAAGAAAGTACCTAAAGAAATTAAAAAGTGGCAACATCGTAGTGTCATTCCATTTTTTTAGATTGATTTGAAAGAGATGACACTACATTGTTGCCACTTTTTAATTTCTTTAGGTACTTTCTTGACAGACCATACCTAGGCTTATGCCGGACTTAATTGTAATTTAGTCGGGTAGCCTCAAGCCCAGCTGACAGATTACGATTCTCGATACCAGACTAACATTGACATTATAACCTGACTAAATAAGAAAGGTATGAATATATTTTCTCTCATGGTATAATATTTTGTTTAAAAAATTAACAACCATAGACAAATCCTGCCGCTTAGATTTGTCTATGGCCGGTATTTTTTTCTACTATCTATAGTAGAAAAAAATTACGTAACCATAGACAAATTCCAAATTCAAATCTCCTGTTATTGGCGGGTACAATAAAACGAGCTATCAAGTAGAAAGCTGGTTTATATTTTCTTGTTATACGGCGAGCGCAGCACAGTAGCCGAACTTATGAATTTATTGTTCGCCGTCGATGTTTAATAATGGCGAGATTCAACAACGTACGAAAAAATACGAGTTAGTACCTACATAATCCATTCTTTCTAATATTATAAACGCGAAAGTGTGTCTGTCTGTTAATTGTTCACGTACAAACCGTTGAACCGATTTTACTGTTATGGAGATACCTACTTCGAATCCCAGTAAAAGACATAGAACACTTTTTATTACGGAAAAATGCACGGTTCCCGCGCGATAAACGAACTTTACCGCAGTCCGCAGTGGAGTTGCGGATGTCATCTATTACCAAATGTGACAGAATTTAATGCACTTTTTTCCCACCTGATGAGAGAAGTCAATAATTCTTAGTTTATAAACTGTATTATCTATGTCAATAATTAAACCCGATTAAAAAGTTTGAATGGACAGAATTAGGCAGAGTTAGACAATGAATCGTTATTGTTATAAATACAAAGATACCATTACTACCTACTGGGTGTACAGTTGTACACTTTTTAATCCCACTTCTTAAAACTTAAGAACAAGGAACACTAACTTATTACTTATTAGGTGTAGTGATGATAGTTTTTGTTGCGAAAAAAATGTACGGTTTCCGAGTGACATACAAATTTCAGCAGGGCCACCATACCATATTATGTGCAATGTACAATGTGTAATGCACACGGGCGCCATCCTCTAGGGGCGCCAAATCGTCATCTTTAGGGGCGCCAAAACCAAGGACCCAAAAACTTTGCCTAAAAGGGCGCCAAAATCCTTTTTTTGCACACAGGCGCCAGTAGCCCTTACGGGGGCCCTGAATTTCAGCGCAACGGCGTTCCTGGCTCAGAGGCCAGAGCGAAGTTAAATATTTTGGATCGTATATGATCGTGCAACAACGATAAAAAGTAAGCTGATTAAAAAAAAATAACACCCCATTTAATAATTGATAATGAAACTAAATCTTTTGGCAAAAACATAATGTTTTTCTAGCCCGGTATGCATTTCAGAGATTACCACAGAGTTAAGTGCGACTTAGCCCACTCAATGGTGGCTTCCAAGATTTTGAATGGGCCCCAGAGTGTTTCATAGAAACAGGAGTAGGAGGCCTCATTGTTTAAGTCTACAAGTCCGATTTCGTGGGAATTTATGCGTGTTTTACCCTGTACAGCAGAATAGGGATTCTGCTATTTTAATCTACTAATAACACAGCTTCAGTACAGATTTGTAACGTTTACATAATATTTTTTAAGATGCTTAAACAGAATAAGTTTAAATATTATATCAAACTTCTTTTCAGGATCAATAAAAAAATCAAAAAAAAATATATTTTAGGCAAAGTTAATTCTTCGTGTACCAGACAAAGGAAATATTATACTTTTAAAATAATATAATACACATGTTTTAGTTTGTTATTACATCCAAGGCCCAGGAGGACCATTGAAAACTTTTTGTTTCGTCTTAGGGATTCGAACCCGTGACCCCCATCTTGAGCTGCTCACGCTCAACCATCGAGCCACAGGGTTAGTCAATTTCAGACTATACCTACCTACCTAAGTAATGTTATTGAAATATTTTTAAAGAAATATGAGCATTCCCTAGTGATGTATCTATTATTTAACATCGACGTCCATCACAATATCAATTATTGCCGGATAATATTTTACCATTTTATTGTCAAACCAGATTTGGTTAGGAATAGTATTAGTTATAAATATGGCCTGCGTTATAACCTGTGGCATCTGTTTAATGCGACGGCCACACTGAAGTTTGACGTCATTAAACACAGACGTACAAGGATTTTTGAGCTATTTTTGAAGTGAAAACTTATTTAGCGGCGTTGAGCACTTTTGTGGGATGGGTAAAAACTGTGAAACTCGCGTAACTTAGTAGTGTACACTACTAACAACATCATCTCAGTTACTTTCAAAGAAATTTGAACGAAAAGTTCAAAGTTCAAATTTGATCGACTATTACTCAATAACTTATGAAGTCTTCTTAGCCGTGATAGTTTTCCTTTTAAATTCAGCATATTTCCTACTCCCGTGAATTTTTTCCCATTTCCAGAACCAACCGTTTAGCTAGTCGAAGGGGGGGACACTGGACTCTAACGATTTTTTCCACTTTGAAACTTAATATTTCACAAACGGATCCCTAAATCGGAAAATGATCTATGAATACTCGCAATATTTTTAAAAAACCTATTCAATGACACCCCACACGATGGGGTGGGCGCGAAAAAAATATTCATCCCCGCTTGATTTCACGTACCATTTTGTTGCCATCATTAATATGTGTATTCATGCCAAATTACAGCTTTGTAGGTCCTATAGTCTCTGCGTAAAACCGCGGACAGACAGACAGACAGACGGACAGACGGACGGACAGACCGAAACTATTAGGGTTCCTTGTTGACTACGGAACCCTAAAAACTGATTTTTTAAAAATCTATTTTCATATAAAAATGGGTGAAAAAATCCACAACGTTAATAAATAATAATCAAGTTTTCACTTCTGCCGGCACTCCCGATCCCCGGAGTGCAACCCGTCTTTTTTATAAAATCAGGGAGCAAACTAGCAAACGGGTCACCCCGCACCCGATGGAAAGCAGCTACCGTCGCCCATGGAGTGGACTCTCGCAAGTCGCAACATTAGAAGTATTTAGAAGGTCTGCAGGTGCGTTGCCGGCCTTTAAGAGCCTCTTCTTGAAGGTTTGCAGGTCGGGTCGTATTGGTCCGGAAATAAGTATTGCTGGGGACAGTTCCCCTCCTTTTACTATGACCGTTCGTACTTCGTTCCAAAGTTTATTGCAAAGCTTTTATCGCGGACTCGAATCAAGAAATTCCGTAATAATATCTAACCCAGTGGGACCTGCACGACCGGCGACTGGCGAGAGATCTGCGGGGCTAAAATGGTCGCTTTGAAGAATCATGATATGAATCATAATATGATTCATTTTTCTAAAATCGCAAAATGCAACTCTGCTTGCAATTCATTTCTGTATTTTTGTACTGATTTGACATTTGTCAGTTTGACAGTTTTGACAATTCATTTGCTGAATTGATTGAGAGGAATTGCTAGATGTGACCATTTTAGGCCCGCAGGCGCAGGAACAACTTTTTACATGGCCATCCGACGCGTGGATCATCTTATACTTGTCAGACAATCAGGTGATCAGCATGCATTGTCCTAACCAAACTTGGAAATAACTGAATATCAACGGTTAAAAGGAAGTAATTAAGTTAAGTAAAAATTAATGAGCGACATGTAGATACCCTATATATCCTAAAACCTTTTTCAACCATATTTCCATAGACTCGCGCAATGCCAGTCGCCAGATTATATTAGAAGATTATTCTTCTTTTCCTTCACTTTCAAACGACATTGTGTGTCACATGTGTGTCACTTAAGTCTTATAATTCTAGTTTTTGTGAAAGTCCACTGTTACTTGTGTTCCATTAACTAATAAACGACCATAACACGACCTGTAAAAAGTACGTTATCCTTCTTTTCCTATAACACTTACTGAATCGTCTAGTCTCTTATACCCTTTTACTTTGCGGTGTAAGAAATCAGAATGTTGTTTAGGCTTCTTATCCTCTAATATTTTTTTTGTCATTTGTCTCTTATGCCATATTACCTCATTCAAAATTTTAAAGTAATTGTTATAAGCGACAAAAAACACTTTAAATAGCACCAAATCATTAAAACTAACAATACCGGTAAGAGGCCAATTTTTTTATCATTTTATAACCGTTTAAATTATCACGATACGTCAATAAATAACAGAGATACGTCAGTTTTTCTTAAACTCAAAACTTTAAACGACTCTCCTGAACATTTTGCTTTTTAACCGACTTCCAAAAAACGAGGAGGTTATATGTTCGGCTGTAGATTTTTTTTTTTTTTTATTTTTTTTTTATTTTTTTTTTTTGTATGTTCAACGATTACTCCGCCGTTTGTGAACCGATTTTCGAAATTTTTGCTTTGTTGTATTTGGTTTTACTCCAATTTGGTACCATGTTCACAAAGTGGTGACCTGATGATGGGATCCAGGAGTAATCGAGGGAACTCCTCGAAATTTATATGGAAACATATGGTGATTTTGGTTTTATGTGAAGTGTACTAAGAATATGCTACCAAAAAGTCAAATATTGGGTCAAGGTATACCATGGTTTCGAAGATGCTGAGAGAACTCCTGACTCCTTATAGATACACGTTTGGGAGTTTCGGCGTTGTTTTAAGAACAGAAAGCATATGCTACTATGCAACTCATATTCATCATCATAATCATCATCATCATCATCGTCTTCATCATTACCACGTCGTGTTAAGGTCACCAATGTCTCATGGCACAGAATAGATAATAGTACAAGGCATAGGTGTGGATATACTACTAATAATAATAATTTTATACTGTATAACAACACTTTGTTTAAATATAGACGGCGGTCAGCACCGCGGAGGCGACGGTATCGCGGCGCCGCCGCGCGGCGAGTGGCGGAAGATCGAATATACTTTACTACTTTATATACAGATCGAATACTTTACTAACTACTTTATAAAATTTTAATAGACAAAATATAGAATTAAAATAAAGTTATTTTAAAAAGAGCATTTAAACAAAACAAAGTCAATAAGTGTCTTTTTAATTAGTTATACTTATTAATCGATAGATGGCGCACTAAGTATCGATTTGAATGGATTTGAAATTGAATTCTTGATTACAAGAACAGCTGTCAATAATTATGATAATATTATATTACTAGCTGTCCCGGCAAACGTTGTTTTGCCAAATAAATAATTTTTGGTATTAGATGAGTAGCTACGCTACATCCAATGCAAGTTTATACAGTTTTTTATCTGATAGATCCATCGATCGTGGAAAAACGAGACACAATAGCCTTTCTATTGTTATCGCAATCGCCGGTGACCGCTTGGGGTTTGAAGTATTAAAATTGTTAAATTACTTAGCACAATATGTTCACTTCACTGATAATATATTATTTTGTGAGTGTGAACTGTGACTCTTAACAAATTGTAATAAGATACGTAAAATATACGCGAAGGTTTACCTACCAGTGTAACTAAAAAGAGTGAAATTATTATTATTTTTAACAAAAAATTAAAACCGACTTCCAAGGTAAAAACAATATTAACATTAATATGAACTAAAAAGTATTAAATAATTTTTGCTTTTTAATAGTGCCTTTTTCCGAATTCGGCTAAACCTCAACTATTTCTGTACTCAATCTTCATTATTTTGAAGTCGGTACCAGATAGCTGAATCTTCAGTCCTCTGACAGAATATTTGAAACTTTTGGAACTGGCACCGACTTCAAAATTATGAAGATTGAGTACAGAAATAGTTGAGGTTTAGCCGAATTCGGAAAAAGGCACTATTAAAAAGCAAAAATTATTTAATACTTTTTAGTTCATATTAATGTTAATATTGTTTTTACCTTGGAAGTCGGTTTTAATTTTTTGTTAAAAATAATAATAATTGGCGCTTATACCCTACTTCCTTTTCACCGTCGACATTATGCTTCCAACGCGGGAATCGAACCCACGACCTCCGAGTCAAGAGCCGCGCTACCTATATACCATAGACCACGGAGGCGTTTTTTTACATATTAGTGATCGAAGACTAGAATTGATGGTTCAAATAGTGTACGATATCGTGTCTAACTTCTTAGTAAGGATAGTACAAAGCGAATTTAGCGGTCATTGACCTCCTGTAAAAAAACTTGTCATATTGCATCATTTTTAACCGACTTCCAAAAAACGAGGAGGTTATATGTTCGGCTGTGGATTTTTTTTTTTTTTTTTCATTTTTGTATGTTCAACGATTACTCCGCCGTTTGTGAACCGATTTTCGAAATTTTTGTTTTGTTGTATTAGGTTTCACTCCAATTTGGTACCATGTTCACAAAAGTGGTGACCTGATGATGGGATCCACGAGTAATCGAGGGAACTCCTCGAAATTTATATGGAAACATATAGTGATTTTGGTTTCATAAGATGCATCCTAAGCATATGCTACCAAAACGCAAGATTTTGCACCAAGGTAGACTATGGTTCCGAAGATACTAAGAGAACTCCGGATTCCTTATAGATACAAGTTTGGGAGTTTAGGCGCTGTTTTAAGAACTGAAAGCATATGCTACTATGCAAATTACATTCATCATCATTATCATCATCATTATAATCATCATTACCAAGTCAGGGTCACCAATGTCACCAAATTCAACCTTATCTCCAGAGCATAAGGCACACATTAACTGACATTACTTCTGAGAAGTTAAAGTTGCTTCGACCATGTAACATTCTGTCTCACTTCGCCGAGATATTCTGGAAAACAAACTAATTTCAACCTTTTGCATCGCGTTTAGTCGCGAGAGCCGCGGCTCGGCGGCGCGGCGGCGCGGCGCGGCGCGGGCCGGGTACCTACCGTACTATGTAACACTATACAGTGCGAGGCGTGTGCGACAAGTCGAGCGAGTGCCAGCCTAACTAGTCCGGTGACCGGCTACTTAGCACGTCACACGTGTTCACTTCGATTTTTAATTAATATATTGTTTAAAATTATCTGCAGGCTGCAGCTGATATTATATTTTGTAAGTGTGACTGTAATAAGATACCTACGTAGAATAATATTATACAGGTGTATTATTCTACGTATAGTACGCGATGACTTACTAGGTAACTAAAAAGAGTGAAATTATTATTTTTAACAAAAAATTAAAACCGACTTCCAAGGTAAAAACAATAATAGCATCCTAATAATATGAACTAAAAAGTATTAAATAATAATTATTCCTATCTAATGGTGCCTTTTTCCGAATTCGGCTAAAACTCAACTATTTCTGTACTCAATCTTCATAATTTTGAAGTCGGTGCCAGTTCCAAAAGTTTCAAATATTCTGTCAGAGAACTAAAGATTCATCTGGTACCGACTTCAAAATGATGAAGATTGAGTAGGTACAGAAATAGTTGAGTTTTAGCCGAATTCGGAAAAAGGCACCATTAGATAGGAATAATTATTATTTAATACTTTTTAGTTCATATTATTAGGATGCTATTATTGTTTTTACCTTGGAAGTCGGTTTTAATTTTTTGTTAAAAATAATCTATCTTAGCGCCTATAGACTAAAAAAGTCAATGACCGCTACCGCCTCAATTCGCCGAGTACACTATACTCGTATAGTAACCTTAAATTCAACGGCATAAGGTTTAATCGCGTGATCAACTGTGTTAGGTCAATGACCTCAGCACCTGAGAATTTTATTTTATTTCTTGTAAATGGCGGTAAATATTTTTTTTGCAAACATTTTCATCAGTAGGTACCTACTAGAATAACGATTTTTTTGTTATGAGTTTCACCAAACCCTATAATCACCTCATAGTAGGTAGGTACTTTTTATTATTACTTATTACAGAAATAAGTGAACTTGGCTTGCTGTTATTTTTGAAGCAATACCACAGATTACCTAATACATTCGAAATTCGAATTTAGAACAAAATACATTTTCTCGTAGGCACACGCCATTCTGTACCTACTTCTGGAAACATAGACAATGATTTTTTTTCTTTATGGCGAATAATGAGTTTATGACAGCCTATTGTTTTGCCACAAAACGTTCATAATGGGGCTTTAAAACAAATAAACTGTGGTTTAATCCTGGTGGCGTCAGTATTCTTGGCGTATTCTTAATTTCTGCGTAGATAATATGCTTAGGTAGGTAACTAGTTTACCTCCCAAAGTGTACTTTATTTTATAACCGACTTCCAAAAAACGAGGAGGTTATAATATAACCTCCTCGTTTTTTGGAAGTCGGAACATATTATGTTCGGCTGTGGATATTTATTTAACCGACTTCCAAAAAACGAGGAGGTTATATGTTCGGCTGTGGATATATATTTTTTTTGTATGTTCAACGATTACTCCGCCGTTTGTGAACCGATTTTCGAAATTTTTGTTTTTGTTGTATTAGGTTTCACTCACAAAAGTGGTGACCTGATGATGGGATCCATGAGTAATCGAGGGAACTCCTCGAAATTTATATGGAAACATATGGTGATTTTGGTTTTATGTGAAGTGTACTAAGAATATGCTACCAAAAAGTCAAATATTGGGTCAAGGTATATCATGGTTTCGAAGATGCTGAGAGAACTCCTGACTCCTTATAGATACACGTTTGGGAGTTTCGGCGTTGTTTTAAGAACAGAAAGCATATGCTACTATGCAATTCATATTCATCATCATAATCATCATCATCATCATCATCATTACCACGTCGTGTAAAGGTCACCAATGTCTCATGGCACAGAATAGATAATAGTACAAGGCATAGGTACTAATAATAATAATTTTGTACTGTATAACAACATCTGTTTGTACAACTCTAAGACAACAAGCTATAATACGAGTATTATAGCCTTGTCGTCACATATTATGTAACTTAAAAGGGTAAAATTATTATTTTTTAACAAAAAATTAAAACCGACTTCCAAGGTAAAAACAAAAGTAATACTTATTCTTAATCTAAAAAGAATCAAATAATTCTTATTCCTTATTATAGTGGCGTCTTCAGACTTCGCCTAAACCTCAACTATTTCTGTACTCAATCTTCGGGTTTTAATTTTTTGTTAAAAATTATTATATCATTAGTAAAATGTGTAATAATTCTATGCTTGTAGCTAGGTAGGTATTAAGTATTAAATTCTAACTAACTTCTGCTTGAAATAATTATTAATTAGGTAAATTATTATCACCACTTTAACGAAAAAAATGTGAACTTCCTTATCAGTTTAATCGCTTATCACTGATTGCTACATAACTTTTTATCTAGCTGAATGCTGATAGAATAGCTAATTTCAGTACTTACACAAAAAATTATTATAATTTCATTAGTGTAATGTTATCACTAAATAATAAAATGTAAATCACTGCAATGTAAAACCTAAATGCTTTGCTGTAAAAAAAAAGTTAGCGCCACCCAAGAGTCAAGCAAGACACGCCTCGCATAAAACAAAGGATCATAAATTACATCTCCGGCTTCCAGCAATAAACGCCTTTTATAGACTCGTGTTTCAGGTATCCATAGAAAAAAATATTAATAGACAAAAAAAAATTGTTATCTTTTCCATTTTTTACCTGAAAATTGAACGGGAGCGGGTGGGGGAGAGGCGCGGGGTGGCGGGGCTGCGGCGCGGCAGTCTGCCGCTAGCCGCGAGCGCGCGAGTGTCGAGCGCATTCGAAAATTGAAAAACGCGCGAAGTGTATTTTTTTTATTTCTCGGCCTGAATGTGCAACGAATTTTGAAACTATACACGAGGACGAGTGGGGAAATATTAAATCGATTATGTTTATAACGATAAGATAATAGGAACGTCGTTTGTGGCGCAGTGTTTCGTAATTACAGATATTTTTTGGTCAAGTGAAGTTTATTCCAGTGTGTTATCGAACCTGGAGTTGGATTTTGACTTATTAAGGTAAGCCGATAATCCTTTGTTATAAATAATAAACAAATAAAACTTTTTACGTTATACCCGAAAATAATAATAGGTAAGTTTTGTTTCTGATACGGTAGGTCTACGCGTACGCGGTTTCGTCAACTAAAAAAACTTCGTCAAATATTTTGTACTTATTAGGAATTGTTAACTAATAAGTACATTTGAGTAAAGTTTTTTAATAGTATCTCGTTCCAAAATAGTAAGTGTAGACTTATAAGTTAAAACGCACATTAAATTGTTAACTTTTAAATGAAAAACTTTTCAGAAAATTTGTCAAATCAATAGGTATTATTGATAGCTTTTCTTAAAAGTGCAAACTGCAGAGTGCGGACGTACAACATAACACCACACTCAGTACACAATATACCTAATTATTGTACCATAAATCATAATGTAAACATAGATTTAAATTTTAAAGTGGATATTAAAACGAATGAACGTCAAAGAGACGGTAGGTAGGCCGTAGGCCTATTTCTTAAAGTAGGTACCTACTCTCATCTCAATTATTGAAAGTTGAAACTCGCAACAATATTATGAGACCTAAGATAAGTTTTTGACTTGTGACGGCTAAAGTTTACTAAAGTAAATAGATTTTTATGCCCTTTATGCACCATATTTGGGAATATTATGAGATGTAAATAAAATCATAATAAAACTAATAATTCTTGTATAAATTGTCACAAATAATAGTAAAGATAATATTGTATCCTCTTATGAAACCCTCTTAGTCTTAGGTATAATTATGTTTAAAAAGGAAAAAATATAATTACATGACAAAACTGAAAACAAAGAGGACATTTAAAACTACATGACAAAATACAAAATCAATGCAGACAATAATAATTAAGTATAGTCAGCATTAAACATAATTAAACTAAAATAATCATTTAATATACATGGATATAGGGTTCTTTTGTACCTAGACTAGATCATAAGACAGACAATAGGTATTTAAATTGAACATACTTGAGTCTAGACGATTATAAAGTTTTGGCTACTTATAGTACTTACATAAAATTAATTTATAGACTAGCTAGGCCTATGGAGAGGACAAAAAACTTGGCCACAGACCTATAGCTATAGTCTCTTTCCCGCACGAATATATCGCTATCTCTTTCTCATAGGATATTTTCGTGTGCAAGAAAGAGACAAACAGCGATAATATGTAAATAAAAACATTTCTATCTTTTCATTGACCCTACTATTTGTTTTCCTTAAATATTTTTATTTTTTACCTATGTAGAAAGTTTCTTAATGTTTTTGTTTTTACCTATCTTCTTATGCAGACTGTATTTTTTGGATAAAACTACAATATTCTTTAGAATTCATATTATTTTTTGATATGGTAACATTTTATTAAAAGCTTAGGGGAGATTGGCCTACTTGAACTCGCGTAGACTTAGCAGGTGACTAAGAGTAAAAAGATTTTTATTGTTAATTAAGTATTATGAAATGCAATCATAATTCATAATGAATAATTAAGTTAAATCTTCATTAGGTAGGTAGTTATGTATAAAATTAAATGTTAATTTTAAGTTTTGTTACCTATAAGGAAGATTTGTTCTATTTTATTTTATTTTATTTAGGTAACAAACAGCCATTATACAAAAATACTTAATTCTAAGTTTACAAACAAGCCTAAAGTACCATTACTCAATATAAAACTAAACACATATTATGGTGAATTCGTAGCGTTGAGTCGTTAGAACACAATTGATAATAATACATACAAAACCTTAAGTAGTGATATTATAATAACACCTTATAATATAATTATACATATTTTATAATGTTCACAGTTGTATCTAAGCTAACATATTGTATTTAATATTATTGTAGAATCAAATCACGCACTTTTGATTTATATGATGATAAGTTGTTACAAAATATGTCAACAGTGTTTAAATTTTTGTTATTGTGGTCACAAGCACGACGAAGAAAAGACTTTTTTGAGTAGTTAGTTCGTGAGAGAGGGATATGAAATGTATTCTTTGATCTAGATAAGAAGTTTGGGATTTTAAAAGAAATATGTTCTAATAATGAAGATGAATCAATATAATTGTGTATTATTTTAAATAAAAATATAGCATCTAAATATTGGCGCCTTATTTTTAATGGTTGCATATTATGTCTCATTTGGGATGACTTATAATCACATTCTTTGTACTTATTCATTCGAATGCTGTTAGTGTAAAAAGAAAATTGGAGTTCTCATAATCTTAACAATCTTCTTATATACAGGATGTCCCAAAACTCAACGATAATCTGGGACCGGATGAATGGCCAAGTTACACCAGTTCCAGGAAAAATAAAATAAAAATTCCATATCACTCAGTTTAGCTATAATAGACAATTTTGTAAAAAAGTCGAAATTCGACACCCTTGGTCGCATTTTCAAGTCCTGTAATCACCAATGTCACAATTTCGCTGTTTTTCGCTAATTTTCGCTAATTTTTTTAATTTTAAGATCTTCATTAACGACGCTATTAATCGCAACTACGAATTAATGCAAAAAACATTGTTAATTTAATAAAATAAGTTAAGTTTCAGTGAGTCATGGTTCAGAAAAATATTGTTAGTTAACTTTGACACTTCATTTTGAAAAAAAAATGTACTACACTACCCTTGGCAAGTTATGTCAAAAGTTGGCGCATTTTATCAAGATTTAAAAGTGGTGCAACACTAGCCACTTCTCTTGCCATTAAAATTTTTATTTCTCATTTTTTCCGAATTGAGCTCATTTTGAACAACTCAAAATTATGAATTTTTGTTACTAAAATTTGTTATTTTTTCTTTCTGGTCTGAAATAAAATTACTATTTTTAGTAAAGAGGTAATTCAGCCAGTTAGTAACCAATCTTATTGTAAAAAACATAATAATAATTAATAAAATAATGAAAGAACCGTCGTAAAACTTTTTATTTAATTATTCTCCTTAAACTACAGTAAATGTTCGAATTGGTATTTTGTAAGGCGTTGCAGAGTCTGTATTCGTGCCGGAGGCAAAAAATTCGAACATTTACTGCTGCGATGCTTGCTGTAGTGTTGCGATGAATAGCATCGTTAATGAAGATCTTAAAATTAAAAAAATTACAGTGAAATTGTGACATTGGTGATCACAGGACTTGAAAATGTGACCAAGGGTGTCGAATTTCGACTTTTTTACAAAATGGTCTATTATCGCTAAACTGAGTGATATGGAATTTTTATTTTATTTTTCCTGGGACTGGTGTAACTTGGCCATTCATCCGGTCCCAGATTATCGTTGAGTTTTGGGACATCTTATATATAAAATGGATTTTTAAATGTGTTAGTCGCGCTAAAACTCGAAAACGGCTGAACGGATTGGGCTGATTTTAGTCTTAAAACGTTCGTAGAAGTCCGGGGAAGGTTTTAAAGTGACACGAAGTTCACCGGGACAGCTAGTTAATAAACTAAAACTATTCACCATAGAAATGCGATAAAAATCTATTATAACTTTATCAAAAAACATTCACGCTTCATGGTGAGCTTCGTTCAGAAATGTTTATCGCAATTGTATCAAAGTTTAATCAAAAAATGTAAAGCACTATATCTACAATAGGGTGTACACCCCTTAGAGGCGTGGTTTAAGCCCCGCCCTCTTCAACCCCGCTTAAATATCACTTTTAATAACGCCAAGAAACGCGAAATGGTATTCGAAATTCAAATATTTTTGTTTTTTAATTTAACAACTTTTTCTAGTGGCCATTTGCGTGATTTTTTTTTTGTAATTCTTATTAGAAACGTTTTTTAGATTTTCGTAACTAGCCGTAAGCTAAGCTTGGCTATAGGCATTCCGAATTAGATTTAAAAATGGCTTGAAATGTTATTTCTGAATTGTAATCCTTGTTAAATGATAGGATATTATTATTAGTTGTTCTGATATTCGTAAATAGAGCTTTGATTTTTATTTTTTACCCAAATTCGTCTTATAGCTGGCGTTGAAAAATCCTTTTCGCAGACAATAATGACAGCCTATGAGTCAATCCTGGAGATTAACTTCAGATTTTAGCAAAAACAAAAACTAGGTACAATAACATCTACAAGATCACAATATAGGTAATAGGTAGATATACTATAAAGTACAAAGTTTGGAATAACGTAGGTACCTACTTAGTGAATGGGGTACAAAATACCATGCAACTAGATGACGTGCCCCCAAATTCCGTTATGCCAAAATTCATTTATCGCGAAGGAAACGTAAAAAAAGTTATGTCCTTTCCCGGGACTCTAAAGTAACCGTGTACCAAATTTCAGTAAAATCGGTTTAGCGGTTTGGGCGTGAAGAGTAACAGACTAATAGACCGACACACTTTCGAAATTATAAAATTAGTAGGTAAACAAGATTAGAGAAGAGTGAGACTAATCCTAAGTTCTAACTGTACCTATAGCCTGTACCTATAGGTAGGTACATAGTTAGGTACATACCTCCTTTTGATGTCTGTAAAAATATAAAAAAGTAAAAAAAATATTTTCAAAGAGTAAAAAACAATAAAATCAATAACGATAAACAATAAATAATTAGCGAATCGATCATAGTTGATTTAATCGGTTGGACGTTTTTATCTTTGATAACACTCTTTGTCAAGCCAAGTTCAGAACTGAAACAATTATCGAAACAAAAAAATATGATAAGATTGTACTAATTTTTTTATTGTGTAAAAACATACAGGTATCATAGTTAATACATATAATATACAAAAGGGTGTCTGTCTGTCTGTCACCTCTTCACGCCCAAACCGCTTAATCAATTTTGCTGAGATTGGGTATGGAGATACTTTGAGTCCCGGGACCAGTCTTAGCCACAGTAATGTGTGGTACATAATATTATACCTAGTTACGTTATAGGCCATATTGCAATGAATTAATGACAAACTTATGTACATAATATGCTGAAAATACCATAATATTTTTGCTTACTATTTTATAAAATGGTCCTACCATAAATTGAAATGTCTTTGCGTAACTTACCTACAATAAATATACGTACTTTCTTTTTCTTCTTTTTTGGCAACTTGACACAAAGGATGTGTATGTTGTGCCACAGACAAGGTAAAAATGTAAGGAATATGGCGGGAAAACCATATTCCTCCTATTATATTTTTCATCATCGTTTTCATGTATCGTCAGGTCTAAAGTCTAGTCAAAGTCTAAGTAAAAGTCAATACAGTCAAGGAGTCAAGTCGGTCGATTCAGTAAAGTGGTAGACGCTTTACTGAAACTTTAGATGGAGTTTTGGAGGGAACACAAAATAGCACGTTTCTGGATATTACATCACTTTCCTACACTTGTGCATGAACACGAATATCTAATGGTTAATATTCTACCAATATTACACATTAAAAACCCAGCTAACACAATTTTAGGAAAATAATATAAAAACACAACAGCACTCTTTCATATGCCCGCCAAAACTCCCATATACGTACTTAGTAGTAGTAAATATAAGTAGTTTCGTGGGTAAAAAGTTTTCTTGTTTTTCAAAAGCAGGCGTCATTTATATCTAAGCACTCTGCACTAGATGACGTCCGCAACTCCGTTGCGCCAAATTCGTTTATCGCGGGGAACCGTACATTTTTTTCGGGAAAAAAGTATTCTTTGCCCTTTGCAGGCCTCAAAGTATCACCATACCGACCTTCATCAAAATCGGTTCAGCGGTTTAAGACATACCGACACACTTTCGCGTTTATAATATTAGTATGGATAGGAAGACAATAAGTAAAAAAAAGTTTGCAAGATTGATATTAGGATATTATGTTTTTAAGTATTGAAAACAAAAATGATGTATAAAAATAAGAGATTTATTTTTATTACAGTAAACAATCAACTTATAATCTGGCAATACTGGCGCATTATCCGTGTTATTCCATTTTTAAATTTAAAAATTCGATAATTAAACGATAAGGATAACGCCGCGATGTCTATCTATGTGTCAAGATCGGCGATATTATATAAAATTGATTGATTTTCTTATCAAATTAGGTTTTTTTCAGTAGCTCGGTGCTGGGTGCACGTGTAACTGAGTAACCGGTACGTTTTAAACTAAGGCCTACTTGTGCCAAGTTTTGAATTATTGATGCCTTTTCAGTCACACACACAAAATACTAAAGTTATATAATAAAACTAGCTGTCCCGGCAAACGTTTCTTTGCCATATTAAGTGTATAAAGTATTTTTTTTTAATTTGATCGCAGCGCTAACTGTCGGGACAGACTAAAATTAAAATTCGAATTCGAATATTATTTAAAATTTGACACTGCGATGGTAGCGCCGTCTGTCGGATCCAATGTAAAACATTCCAAAATCAACTACTAATAAATTAAAAATTAATTAAAAAAACATTGTCCAGCGGACAAAATTGTTAATCTAAACCATTCCCAGATCCCCTTGAACACACACAAAAAATTTCATCAAAATCGGTCCAGTCGTTTGAGAGAAGTTCAGTGACATACACACTCACAGAAGAATTATATATATTAAGATATACCATAAAATAGTCAATTTTAATAGATTTTACTCAGTTATACCTATCGAGGTTGTGTCTGCTTAAAATTGCATTATTAATTTTATGTAATTACAGTTACAGTCTACCACTAGCGACTCGTTCTACTAAACTGCCTTTAGGCCTTCACAGTTCACACCTAAGCTACCGAGTGCAGTGCAAAGTAAACTGCCTTTAGGCCTTCACACCTTCCAAGTGGAGTGGCGAGTGAGTGGCGAGAGCGCTGTCTCACTTTACTCGGTAGGTGTAACAAGGTCCCGACAAACCTATTACGCCATGGTATCTAAAGAGCCGAACTTTCGTGGCATACACAATTACAACCGAGTTTCGACATACAGACATACAATCACTAATAGCGTGATGCAGCAGTTCGATTGTCTACCGAGTTACGCTCACGAGTTGGTTTATACATACATACAATATACCTACAGAATAGGATTGTGTAGCCTTACGAGGACGACATGGTCGCCTTTGTAAACCAAGTCCTAAATAAAGATAAAAATATATATATATAAGTCGGTGTCCGCATCTCTGTCGCACCAAAATTCGTATATCGCGTGGGAACCGTACATTTTTCCGGGATAAAAACTATCCTATGTCCTTTCCCGGGACTCAAGGTATCTCCGTGCCAAATTTCAGCAAAATCGGTTCAGCGGTTCAAACGTGAAGTGGTAACAGACAGACGGACAGCCAGACAGACAGATACACTTTCGCATTTATAATATTAGTATGCAATATACTTACCTACAGAATAGGAGGCATTAGAAAATATGAGTCGGTGCCCGCAACTCTGTCGCACCAAAATTCGTTTATCGCGCGGGAACCGTGCATTTTTCTGGGATAAAAAATATCCTATGTCCTTTCCCAGGACGTATAAAATATCTCCATGTTCATCAAAATCGGTTCGGTTTATATTCGGTATCGGAGCGGTTTAGGCGTGAAGAGGTAACAAACAGAGACATTTTCCCATTACATATAATACTAGCTGGTGCCCGCGACTTCGTCCGCGTTAGCATAGTATTCAAGGTACAGAATTGACTTTCCTACGATTTTATTATATGTATAGATTAGCATAGATATTAGTATAGATACAATACCTACAGAGCATATTAATAAGTCTTAGAAATAGGTAACTGAAAAGGCTGTTGGCATCTTTACCCGTTTACCAACGAAAATACTCGGCGATTACTGAATAGGTACCTACTAATACATACAAGGTTTGCTTTTCTTTTTCTGGCACATTGCAGGAAAAGTCACTTGACAAATATAGTAGACCTTGAATAAAAGGTACGCTCTAATAAAGTATTTGTGTCTGAAATAATGTAAAAATCTAAAAAAAACTATTTTTAACGAAAGAAGATAGAGGTTCAATCAGTTACCCAATCACCTTTTTATCTGTAACCGCTAATTAAATATTATATTCATTATTCATGCAGGTTTTTTTTGTTAAATTGTGTTAAACTCTAGAAAAAACTTTTTTTTAACGAAAAAAAAATATCGTGGTTCAAGGTTCCCCAACCTCCTTTTTATCTGTCATCGCGTATTTTTTTAAGTTTTCAATTAATTTATTGATTGCCTACTCTTATTCCTTTAATTTCAATTTATTATAACTTTTTGATAAATTAATATTCAAGCTTTTGAATAAAAAAATTCAATGCGCCCATTTTGGTCAGTAGCAAACGTCACTAAAGTGAATTTAAATAGGTAATAATTACTATTATTATGAAGAGGGCGTTTAGGGGCGTAAGCTGGCCCCCTACGGGCATTGTTGTTTACCCCTATGTAACCGAACATCTGCCTGTCAAAAAAATTGTCTATGCTCTTTATGTTTTTTAAATCGGCGCGACAATGGAATACGCGGTGAAACTTTTTTATTTATTTTTCAGTGACGTTCTATTTTATTTTTGGCGTACGGACATAGTACATGAGTGTGTTTTATATAAAGTTTTTATATATAAAATGCCGTCTATTGTTGCACTACTTGATCCTTGCAACTCCGTTCCGCCAAAATTCGATTATGGTGCAGGAACCGTACAGTTTAGCCGGGATAAAAAGTATCCTATGTCCTTTCCCGGGACTCAAAGTCTCCATGCCGAATTTCAGCAAAATCTGTTCAGCGGTTTGGGCGTGAAGAGGTGACAGACAGACACACATTGGCATTTATAATATTAGTGTGGACAGTATGGATTCAGTTTATATAGCAGCACTAGTTAATGCTTGCAACTCCGTTGCTCAGAAATTTCTTTATCGCGCGGAAACCGTACATTTTTCCGGGATAAAAAGTATCCTATGTCCTTTCCCAGGACTCAAGCACATCTACACCAAAATTTTATCAAAATCGGTCTAGCGGTTTAAGTGTGAAGGGATAAAATGCCAAGCAGACAAACCTACCTTTCGTATTAAAAATATTAGTACCTATGGATTCATATAGATTTTTTTGTAAACAGTAAAGTTTATTATTATTATGGTATGTATTATTATTATTATGGTATATATTATTATTATGGTATGTAATGTTTAGGAAAACAGAATGGGTATACCGTATAGCCTATAGGTAGGTACTAGGTACCCATGTTATACCGTATGGTATATACCGTTGGGTATACCGTATAGCCTATAGGTAGGTACTAGGTACCCATGTTATACCGTATGGTATATACCGTTGGGTATACCGTATAGCCTATAGGTAGGTACTAGGTACCCATGTTATACCGTATGGTATATACCGTTGGGTATACCGTATAGCCTATAGGTAGGTACTAGGTACCCATGTTAATTATAACGTTAAGTTCTGATGCGCCAGTTTTAATAAAAGTTAAAATAATGTTAATTAACCTGATAAATTGGGTTAAATATTATGCTATTTCTATCGTTTCTCGTATTTGATAGGCAAAGTTAGTAAATACATTTAGTACATAAATAAATAAAAATTGTTTTATTTCTGAATATATTTAAAAAAATGACGATATTTAGAAAATGAGTTCATATATTTTTTGAACCAATGCAATGTTCAGAAATACATTTGACAATGTCTATGTCAAATTCCTTTAAAAATAACTCAATTTCAAGTTCTTTATAGACTACCATTCCTTGTAGGTTTCGATGGACCATAGTGATTACCTAGTGATTACACAACATTTAGGTATTATTGCTTAAGGGCGTTCCGTCCGGAGATTCCGTAATTGACCGTATTTAAAACTTTATAAACTCATAATCTGAAAGCTACAAAGTTAAAATAAAAATACAGCAATAATCTTCAGTATATCAACATTCCTTTTGTCGTTTTAAATTTTCTATTTTTGTTTCTTATACTCATGATATTAGCTTCCAAAGTAATACCAATTTGTTAAAATTCAAGCATACATTCAGCATCTCCTTAGGATTTACAAATTACTTTTATTTGAAACTCACGCCAATAGATCGACAATATCATAAACTACATATTCGCCGTTTTAAATTTTTTTTAGGACAATTTTGAACTAAGGTAAGTAAAAATAATAGGGTTTTGGCGCGATCTCGGCAACGCGGCAAATGTATGGCCAAGGTCGTTTGCTCGGGGGACGGCCTTAAATCTTTGGATTAACATGATTAGCTAACTTTTCACGTTTTGACGCAAGAAGAAGTTAAAGTACTTAACCAATAATGTAACTTAGTGCAAAACTGCTGAATAACAGCTGATCAAAATCATAATTTACTGTCATCATAGCGTTTATTCCTTTGCTACACAGTAGTAATAAAAAAATATCGTTCCAAATTCAAAACACTTCCTCTACGTGACCGTTTGAATTTGGAAGTGTCGTTTCGCACGTGATTTCAACAAATGAGTGTTGCGATTGTTAAAAATGCCTTTCATAGCTTCGTGGGTGGTTATGGAGCTGTGGTTAAAAAGTTACAGTAGGTAATAGATGTCAGGGGTTCGATTAGGCTAGCTTTTCTGCCGGAGAAAAGAAAAGAATAGAAAAAATACGCGTGGCACTCGGGGACTGCCGCGGTAAAGTTATTGCATAGTATTTTTATCAAGTTAGCAATTATAATCTAGTCTAGTAATTAGTCTAGTCGCACGCACACAAACACTGTGCCGAAGTATGCCGAACTGAAACGACGTTAGACGATGCACGGCAACGCCGCACCGACGGAGTGGGAGGTGTTAGATTTATTTTCGTTACGGAATTTCTTGATTCGGTCGCCGCGCTCTAAGCCTGCGATAAAAGCTATGCAATTGTTTAAAAGTTGGAGAATTATGAGTGTCAGATGTTTGATTCTTGACGAGTTTGGCTATAGCGTTTCGATCACAGAAGTGCGTTTTGTCTAGAGCAGTGGTCCCCAACCTTTTTAGGGTTCCGTACCTCAAATGGAAAAAACGGAACCCTTATAGGATCACTTTGTTGTCCGTCTGTCCGTCCGTCTGTCAAGACCCTTTTTCTCAGGAACGCGTGGAGGTATGAAGCTGAAATTTATATCAATTACTCAGGTCTACTGTCCCTTGAAGCTGTGAAAAAATCAAACTTCTAAGCCAACGCAATCAAAAGATACAGCCGTTTATGCCGCAAATTTTCGACACTTGCAAGAATCAAAACCTACAGGGTGCTTCCCGTGAACTCAGAATCTTGAAATTTGGTACGAAGCAACGTCTTATAGCATAGATAAAGGAAAAATTACGAAAACCATAAATTTTTAGTTACATCACATAATATTTTTTTTTTTTATAATTTTAAACTTACTACCCATTTCCTCATAAACGCGTAGAGGTATTAAATTGAAATTCATACCAAATACTCAGGTCTATAATACCTTTAAGCTGTAACAAAATCAAACTTCTATGTTAACGCAATCAAAAGAAACAGCAATTTAAGCTGCATATTTTGAAACTCGCAAGTACTCGCAAGGGAATCAAAACCTAAAGGGTACTTCCAGTCGACCTAGAATCTTGAAATTTGGCATGAAGCAACGTTTTATAGCACACATAAAGGAAAAATTCCGAAAACCTTAAATTTTTAGTTACATTACAAAATATATATTTTTTAATAAATATAAATTTATTACTTTTTTCCTCATGAACGCCTAGAGCTATCAAGTTGAAATTCATATCAAACGAACTTTGTAAACCTTGCAGGTTTGTACGGAACCCTCGGTGCGCGAGTCCGACTCGCACTTGGCCGGTTTTTTTTTATGCGGACCACAAACATGTTTTGGTCTTGGTGTCGCGGGCCGCAACAAAAATTTTTTAAGGGTTAAAAAATAACATTCTTCAAAATTAACGATTTTAAAGTGAAAAAAATTTAACGACTATCACGTAGACTTTACGTTTTTTTGCCGGTGGGCGTGAATTTCAAAATTTTTTAACATCATGCGGGCCACAAATAAAGTCCCTGCGGGCCGCATGCGGCCCGCGGGCCGTGGGTAGGTATGCAGGAATAGAAATACATTGCAGATATAAAACGACAATTTACCTATCGATCTAACATTTTATTTATACTATGAAAAGCCGCCGCCGCCGAGGCCGGCCTAGAAAAAGATGGCGTGATGAGCTGAAGCCATACCAGCCATGCTGGCCAGCGGTGGCGTAGGAGAGAGAATAATGGAAGTCTTTGGGGTCTTTCCCAGCAGGGGGACAGTTTAGACTTTTAGTAATTAGTAGTCGCCACCGTGGTCCAGTGGTTAGGACAATGCAGGCTGATCACCTGATTGTCTGACAAGTAAGATGATACATGCGTCGGATGGGCATGTAAAAAGTCGGTCCTGCGCCTGACCTCTCGTCGTCCTTCCCACTGGGTTATCAGTGTAAAAGGAGTAGAGAGTGCTCTTGTGTACTGCGCACACACTTGGGCACTATAATATAATATTTAATAATATTACTCCTGCGTAACTAGCCAGGTTTCAATGAAGCCGGCCACCGTCACCGTAACCTACCTGGGCCTATAACCTAAAATTTATTCTAAGCTTTTATAGTATTTTGTTTTTACTGGATTAACATTTATACATGTAACAGTAAACAATTTTTTTTGGTATTGATTAAAAATATTTGCATCACTATGTTAATCGAATTGTAAGATTCAAGGTTCTACATTAACTTATACTCGCAAGTTAGTACTTACTGACTAGCTTCTAGACTAAAATATGCCTATGTCCTACAATTCATAGTACAATAAGTGTACAATTACAATAATAAATCCTCAAAAATAAACGATGCAATGTAAGGCGTACACGCCACGCCCATCTTCCGTCTCACTCGCACGCTTTCTCTCCCGCTCCAATATTGATTTTCTCTTGAATACCGCTGCTGCTTGTTGCGCGTATGTAGGTATGTCTGTTATTTTATAGGTCCACATAAAAAATGAGTTATGGGTACGATATCGTAAGTTTTAATTCGTTATGTTGGTATTACTTTTTTCGGTTGTCTATGGTTTCGGAAAATTCGAATTCCGAATTTGAAAAGTCTCAACTCCGAAAAGGACGCACAAAACTTCATATAAAATGTCAAAATGTGTTCGGTGTCCCGTTATCTTATAAGTTTGACGTGTCTGTCTGTCTGTTTGTGTGTTTGTCCGTGGCATCGTAGCCTCCAAACGTGTTTTAAACAACTTCCAGTGTTTTGACGATTACAACATTGGCTAGTGTCAGTTTTGATACTTTACTAGCTTTTTGGCTTCAAACACGTTAACCAATCAATAAGGTTATTTAACAGATATAAACACCAGTCAAAAGATCTCTGAAACTGTACCTACCTATAGGTACCTACTGTACCTACTCGGCGAAGCATAGCGGTAGTGGTCATTCACCCTACCAGTCCTGTCAAAAACTTGTCATTTTCTATACAAAGCTGCGATTGACAACATCTGACACTTCATAGTCAATCGCGGTTTATTATAAAAAATGACAAGTTTTTGACAGGGAGTCAATGACCGCTACCGCCATGTTTCGCCGAGTATCCCACCAAAAACATACCTGTTAAAATAGGGCCTAGTTCCTATAGGCTAACTGTTGGTCTAAAAAAAGAGTTGAAATCCAATCCAATGCCAAGTACAGATGCACTTCATCGATCATAGTCATCTTTATCAACAGCCTGATCCATAGTACTTCTAATTTGAACTTGGCAGGTTATTTAAATTCTATTAATATTATCTAATTATATAATTAATCAAGTGTAACGCATAGCACAAAAACCTGCCAAGTTCAAATTTAGAAGTATTATGGATCAGGCTGTTGATGAAGATGATTATGATCGATGAAGTGCATCTGAACTTGGCATTGGATTGGATTTCAACTCTTTTTTTAGACCAACAGTTAGCCTATAGGAACTAGGCCCTATATTTTAACAGGTATGTTTTTGGTGGGATTTCAATACTTTTTTTCAAGAAATCCTACCTATGTTTTCTTTTTGTGCTACGCCCGATATAAACAATACTTTCAATAGATGCCTCATTATATCACTGGTACATAAGAATTTTTATCTAAAGTTCATAGATGAACTGACTCACGCTTGACGATTTCTTAAATTTCTTAATTTATCGTTAATCTACATAATAATATAACACACGACCTGTGTGCTAAATTTCATAACGCTAGGACATTTGGAAGTAGCCTCTAAAGTTCGTAGATCGGCCGACTCACGCTTGACCGATTTCTAAAATTTCTTAATTTTTTGTTAATCTACATTTAACACAATATGACCTGTGTGCCAAATTTCATAACGCTATGACATTAAAGTTTGTATGGGCTGTAGATAGGCCGACTCACGCTTGACCGATTTCTAAAATTTCTTATTTTTTTTAATCTACATATAACACACGACCTGTGTGCCAAATTTCATAACGCTAGGACAATTGGAAGTGGCCTCTGAAGTTCGTAGATGAACCGACTCACGCTTGACCATTTTCTACAATTTCTTAATTTTTCGTTAATCTACATATAACACACGACCTGTGTGCCAAATTTCATAACGCTAGGACAATTATTTGACGACCTCTGTGGCTCAGTGGTAAGCGCGTTGGACGCTCAAGCCGGAGGTCGCGGGTTCGAATCCCGCCGACGGAACAAAAAAGTTTTCAATGTTCCCGGGTCTGGATGTGTATTAAATATGTGTATGATATAATAAAAATCTTAAATATATGTATAGTATAAAAGTATTAAATATATTTCCGTTGTCTGGTACCTGTAACACAAGTCCTTTAGGTACTTAGCACGGGGCCAGACTGACGTGGTGTGAAGCGTCCATAGATATTATTATATTATTATTATTATAATTGGAAGTGGCCTAGAGGTTTTGATTACCGGTCAGTGAGTGAGTGAGTGAATGAGTGAATGAATGAGTGAGTCAGTGCCAAAATAAGCTATTTTTACAAGGACATATCTCAGGATCTACTGAAGCTATATCTATGAAATTGGGTATACTGCTTAAGTACTCGTAAATAATTACGTAGGTATAATTTTATCTTTGTACTCGCAATAGGCACTGAGCTACAGGGGGGTCCAAAGCACGTCGAAACGGTTCGTGTAAATAGTGCACGGCATGCGCGCGGCCTGCTGGAACTAGGCCGCGCACATGCCGCGGCCGTGCGCTTTGATTTTTCTGTCAAATTCCACATTCCTCACGGTAATTTCAAAGTATGTAATTATACTGAGTGATTCCTTCCCCATACTGCATGGTAACAATGGTCACGTGTCTCATTCATGCATTGATATAGCTTCATAGCAAATTATAGGGCACTTAGCCAAAATATTATATTATTATAGACAAGACGCATTCGATATTTTACTGAAGAAAAGGCTGAGAAACTTGGATCAAAACTAGCTTCTAGTGCAAATAATTATAGGACACTTAGCCAAGATGCCTGTCGGCGACATTATTGGTGATTGATTCAGATAATAAACCCTTGCAGCTATTTTAATGACACACCCATAACAAGTTAACATTATTGACATTCAGAAACCAAGTAGCTCAAAGTATCTCTGTACCAAATTTTTGATCGAAGACCAAATTTCATTAAAATCGGTTCAGCGGTTTGGGCGTAAAAAGCTAACAGACAGACATACTTCCGTATATAATATAATACATATTAGTAAGGATTAGAATTTAGCATTTACTGATTAAACGTGTTGTTTCATAGCATCGTCGCGTTGCAATGTTGACTGACCCTAACCAGCAGACCTAAAGGGCACAAAACATTTGGCTAATATTTGAGGGCCAATTCCCTGTAGGGCCAAATAGGGAAATAATTACCAGCCCTACAGTAACTAGATACTTATTACATCAGATTTTTTGGGCTCAAGTCATAGGATGTAGCGATTTTGGATGGATGTTGTCATTGCGTAGGAACCGTACATTTTTGGAGCTAAAACTGTTCTATATCACGGGAATTGTTTCAGTGGTTTAAGCGTGGACACGATTAACAGACAGACAGAACAGAATGAGACAAATTATGAGTATGAATATTAGCTAGGCTTTCGTGAAAGAAATTTTGCTGGAATCGAAATTACTTTGCTGTAAAGAAGTGGTGTCCTCCGTCACAGTATTACAATATTCCAATATTATGGTAAATATTGTAATGCTGTGCCTCTGTGGTCTATTGATAGTAGTTTTAAATGTAATTTAACGCTAATATTATGCAAACAACTTTCCCTATTTGCTAATGTAATTTGTAGTGAGAACTGAGAACTATTTTTGAAATTAGTTATTTTTTTTCATTAAAACAAAAGTTGCGGGTAAAATTAATTTATTTCACCAAAATACACATTCACCGAGCTCTGTGTCGTTTGATGTGTAAGTTTGATTGACACATCAAACTTACACATCAAACTTACACTCCTTTTTCGGCTACAAACGCTACCGCTTATAACTTAAGTATACTCCTAATTCCCCTAGGAACGCGGTTAAAGAGCATAGATAGCCGACAATGGAAGACTTATTAGTAGTAGAAAATAAGAGTCCACAGGGCTAAATGAGTAGAAAATCTATAGCGTAAACCGTGAGACGAGCAAAGGGCTAAATGAGTAGAAAATCTATAGTGCAAATTGTGAGATAAGACAATAAAATATGACTAATTGAGTGCTAAGTCTATAGCGCAAAACGTAAGACGATACAAGTTTTAAATATTTATGTCACACAAAGTATTATGCGCAGCGCAGACGACAGACTATCCGTGACGCACTTTTTGTCTGTGGAAATAGAACCTATGCAATTATATGCGGACTTTTTGCACGTCGTGTGCGTTACTGCATATATAATTGCATAGGTTCTATTTCCCACAGACTAAAAAGTGCGTCACGGATAGTCTGTCGTCTGCGCTGCGCCTTATCCTAACTTCAAAACTACAGCTGATTCGATTTTAATCATTTTTTCCGTGGGTGAGATAGGCTTTATTTTATACCCGTGCGAAGCCGGGACGGGTCGCTAGTAGGTATCTATACTAATATTATAAATGCGGAAGTATCTCTGTCTGTCTGTCTCGCTTTCACGCCAAAACTACTGAACCGATTGTAATTAAATTTTGTACACGGATAGTCGAAAGCCTGAGAAAGGACATAGGCTACTTTTTAACTGAAAAAAGGGGTTTTTAAGGGGGTGTTTTTGCGTAAATTTGTTCAAATTAAGTTAGTTCCAAAAATTCATAACAGATGACGCTAAGAGTCACCTACATCGCGCTATCGCTTGCTCAAACGTCTTTCTATAATAAGTGGTACCATCTTTAGTTAGAATTTACGATTCTTTTGATTGTTAATACACGTTTTAAATAAGACACCAATTTTGTTGACACCGCGCGCTATAAACTGAAGTCTACGCGGACGAAGTCACGGGCAACAGCAAGTATTATAATATATACGGACGTTTGTCTGTCTGTTACCCCTTCACGCTTAATTCGCTAAACCGATTTTGCTTTAACCTGGTATATGGAGATACTACGAGTATACGTCTCGGGAAAGGGCTGCTTATTATCCCGGAGAAGTGTACGGTTACGCGATAAACGATCTAGTAATCTAGTAATTGCTAGGTGAGTACAAAATCTAAAGCGCAAACGTGAGATATCGTAGAAGGAATTAACTTAAGACCTAGGTACAGGCTACCTTACATAGTCTTAGGGTGTGTTTCCACTGAAGCGGAGCGGAGCTTAGCGGTGCCCGAATTGACCAATCGTGCTATCCAGCGGAATGACAGCGAAGATTTCGAGCATGGTTATTGGTCAATTCGGCACCGTTAAGCTCCGCTCCGCTTCAGTGGAACACGGCCTTAGCATGAATGTCTGCAGCTTTGCTATACAGTACTATCAGAGAAGTTGATTCCTATGCAGATCGGGGACCTACGTAGTTTGGTCGCGTTACGTCAAACCCAGCCGACAGATCATAATGACGTTGGTCTGTCAACTGCCTAGGAATCAATTTCCTCGATGGGCATCTTAGATCATCCACCCATCTTTTGGCTTTGCCGTACGTCCAATAAAAAAGTTGCAACATCAGCTGTGTAAAAAGCTTCCGTTCGCGCCATTAAAAAAAATAAAAAGCGCGTGATTTGTCACAGTGCCGCCAACTGTGCATACATCGATGACAAACATTGACACCATGGGTATAATGTAATAATTTGGGGGGAGCATATTGTATGAAATGTATTCTCCAGGACAAAATTTCAAAGAAATGTAAACACAGAAAGAAACATTGTCATTTTCCATATTATGATCTAAATTCTAAGGAATATTATGCGAATGTGTAATATATATGACGATAATTAACGTCTATATTGAGAATGATACCGATATAATATATTGTCATTGAATGATACAGTGAATAGTGATCCATACTAATATTATAAATTCGAAAGTGTGTCTGTCTGTCTATCTGTCCGTCTGTCTGTCTGTTACCTCTTCACGCCCAAACCGCTGAACCGATTTTGCTGAAATTCGGTATAGAGATACTTTGAGTCCCGGGAAAGGACATCTAGAATACTTTTTGTCCCGGAGAAATGTACGGTTCCTTTGCGATAAACGAATTTTGGCGCAACGAAGTTGCGGGCGTCATCTAGTAGGAGAATAATTTCAATCGCGTCAAAATGTATGTGTATGTAGGGTTCTCGAGTATAGTAGGTACTATAAGTAATAACATCTACATACTATTCCATCTAAAATCTAAATGCGAACGCCGAGCAGTCTTTATCTGAGCCGATTTTAATTAAATTTGGTATGGAGATGCGGCCTTAAGTCCTCCAAAATAGCATACCTAGTTACAGAAAGTTTTTATTCCGGGAAAATGTACGATTTTCACGGGATAAACGAATATTTTCTGGGCTACATTTCGACTTGCGAGTTGCCAGTAACATGTAAAAGTGTTTATGTTTGTTACCTCTTCACGTAAACGGCTAACCCGATTTCAATGAAATTTTTATGAAGATACTTTGAGTCCCGGGAAAGAACACGCGGTAATTCATCGTGGAAAAATGTAGGGTTCTCGCGAGAATAACAAATTTCTGCGTAACGGAGTTGGGGAACATAATTCTAATGTTAATAACTTATTTTCAAAAGTTACTGACATTAATTAATTAAAAAAAAACTTAAGCTCATTTACTCTAACAACTTTCACGTATTTTTATAATTTTAATGTGTTCTATTATTAATTTATTGTAATGTTACTTTCGTTATGAATTTAGGGTTCAGTATATTAGTTGTAACGCTTAAAACCACATCAAAATCTGTCTATTCGGTAGTATAAAGGAGCAAAGTAGACTGTTTTGTGTCGGGAGTTCTTAATTCTTTAATAATAGCTGCGAAATTATAAAGGCTTGAAGTACTGTCATATTATCCGGATGGCCTATTCGTGTTGAAGCAATTATGATACTGCTGTTAACTTACACCTATTTAAGTTTTGTTAAACAGAAAAAGTCTATATTATGGAATCTAAGGTTATACAAAATTTTGAGAAATTAAATTGTAAACTTAGGTATATGTAATTTTGAATTTAAATTCTCGTGTTCTAAGTTATCAAGAAAGACGGATAGAGCAAAATTATAAGGGTTCCTTACTTACGGTACTTTAAAAACTTTACGGAACTAACAACTATTTAAACCGATTCCCTCTTAACCATAGACTAATTTTAATGAGCGCGTGCATTCAAAAACAAAATAATGACCATGTAGATCTTATCTGGACTGAAACCGTAACTTAAGGAAATATTAAATAGTTACTAGACGAATATATTAAGCCTAGTAATAAGATTATTTAGTCAAAAATTATTTATAGAATTGTAATTGAGTTCTAAAGTAAGAAATGGTCAAAATACGTAAATTATAGATGTGGCCATCGAGAGAAAGCGTACCTTTTTGCGGAATAAAAATTATCCTACGTTTTTTTGGGACTAAAAATATCTGTAAAAATTTAACATTTCATTTTAACCTACTTTTATTCTAATGTTTTAGTTATTTTTGAGAACGGTTTAGTGATTTAGGCGTTATTTAAGGGATAGACAGATACATTAATTAGCATTTTAGTGTGCATAATAAGTAAACTATCCGTTTTTCATCATACAAAATGTCAACACGTAATAATTTAGATTTCAGAAATGCCTTCGATATCTCAACTCACAATAGAATATTTATTTACTTTGATATGAAAACACGATTCGAAAACGCCGACATTTCGTGGCCGACAAATTGTTCGCAGAAAAGAAAAAAAAATCCATTGTACCCGCTAATAGAAGGTCCCGGTGCGAATTTGTCACAATACCGGCCCCTATTATCACGCACAAATTAGTTTTTGTAATGTACCATGTGGGCTATACTCGGTGTCCCACAAGGCGTGATATTGGGCCCCCATATGTACTTTATTTATGAAAGTAATAGTTTTGATGTTTAAGAGGCGTTTTCACCGCGATTGTGAGATATGCTGTGGGGAATAGAGACGATTTAATTATGATGGAGTAGAAGAGTGGTTTCAAGCGGAAGTTCCTAATTTAGTAACAAAGGATGTTAAGTTATCACGTTAATATTAGCGGAATTTAGTATTGATAAATTCAAATTAATTAAGATATAACTTTTGTGATAAAGATAGAAAGAAGCCCAATTAGGTTTTATGACATAATATCATTTATCAACTCTAATGGCATAAGACGTTCCCTATAAAATGCATAAGACGCTAAATGTAGGAAAAAAAGGTTGAATCATCAAATCTAAGATGCTTAGACTTAGCGACTGATTTAAAGAAATGACTGAAGTAATTAATAATTATACAATAATAATTGATCAAGGATATCCTCAGAAGATTTGATTCATAAGCAGATTGTGGACGTAATTTGGTCAGCCTACGAATAGATTTCTCTGGTGGTACATCCAACTGAACACATCAATAAACTTGTTGAAACCTTTCAAACCATTGAAGATATAGAAAAAAATGAAAGTGCACCGACATACCTGAGTAATAAGTGACGTGGAAACCGTACCACGTACCTACTCCTACCTACAATTGTACATGCCAACACCTTTGCAGATGAGGCCGAATCTATCCATGCAGAAACTACAGAAATAACCAAGCAAAAACTTACTTTAACTGAAAGGAATACGATCGATTATACGCGTGAAGAAGGGATTAAGATAATCTTTTGTTGACAGGAAGGTGCGCGGTTTCGAGAATTGACATAAGTAGCGCTCTTTGTTTAAAATTTCATGAATCGAAAAAAGTAAAAGTTTTTTTTTGTGGTTTGGCAACCTTGGTTTTAATGCTAATGTTATCTGTGGCTAAACAAGAGCCGTGGCGATAGGAAACAAATAGAACAAACTACAAGTTTAAATTTTTATCTGAATATGTTGCGACTTGCGAAGATGTTTTTTTTTTTAAGTTTTTTTGAAATTTGAAGTTTTGAAGATCGTTTAGCATATCTGTGAACCGTTGTTTTTATCCGACGCTAGGAAAAAAAATCAATTTAAATAACTAGAAGACATGTCTCAAAATTTTCTTAAACTTTCAATTCTAATTAATGATACCAATCCCCAAGCGGCATCCGGCTGCCGCATAACAATTGAAAGCTATTTTGTCTGCGAATCCCACGATCGAGGCATTAATAGATTGTTAATTAAATCTCGGGTATGGCTTCCTATAATATTTCCGAAGTCTGTTCAAAGTTTGTCGTTAGATTTTTCTGATTTATATGTCCATTTAATATTTCAAACCTTTGTGATTAGTTCTGATAGTAATCAACCTGTTTTTATTAAGATTTCTTCTTTTAGCTCCGATTTCGAATGCAACGAAATTCTCAGGTGTTCCCTGCGTTACAAATATCTCTATCAAATCATGTTACATCCCAAAAATAAACACACATTGACAATAATATATTTCTGTGCGCAAACATGGGGCAAATTTTTTGCCACCCGTCATCACTACCCAAATCAAAACTACAAAAGCCGTGTACGTCAATATCATGGCCCATGGCAAAAGACCCCGGTCTATCAGAAAAAAAAGAAACGTGACAAAATGTACGTAAACATGTACCTGAAAAACTTTTGAATTTGGAAGGCGTTCCGGTGTTGCAATAGCGCAGAAAATTACCCATTATGACGGGTAATTGTAAAATACTTAGATTGACGTTGTGTATGATTGGACTCGGCGTGTTCAATTGAAATATGAAATTGCATAGAACTGATATTGTTTGTATGATCGTTAAAAATCAATTGGTAGGTACAATTGGGCGTAAAAACTTCAAAAGTCAAAACTTTTTGCTTATTTAAATAATTGCTAGTTCATATTTTTTGTGAGTGTTCACGGATTACAATTACTTCACAAACTATTACAATGAGGTAATTTAGCTTTGAACTAGCTTTGAATTAGCTTTGGGTAGATACGAAGTCTACCTAGCTTTACCTAGAGATAGATAAAATATACCTATCTTTAGCTAACCTTGATCTTTATTTTTTCCTAGGCGTAGTTTTGTTCTTAGCTCGTCTTATTTACCTGACCATCCTTTATCCTTTGTTGAAACTGATAGTAGGTACTTTAATCACCTAATCTTTGCTCAATTTTTTGATCAGGGCTGAGATTGGAGATTGACTTTCCTTAGCTAGCATTAAATTAACTACAGAGTATATCTATAACTTCCCTCACATCTATCTACGCCTCTGACACTCTTCCTTATATCAGCACATCATATTGTCATCTTGACAGAATTCCTATCTACAGTTACTATTACATCCGTCTATGTCTACTACACTGACTCAAACAGCATATCGCGATCGTTATCTCCATCTACAGCTACCATTACATCTAGTACACTCTCTAACCCCACCGCTTGTTACATGACCATGCCAATGTTTAAGTTATTATCTTACACCTAACTCTCTACAGTCTACAGCTTACCATACCTATATCTACTACAGTCTACACTCTACACCCTTACATCTCTCTATTTCACACTCTCTAATCCCCTTCCCACTTGTTGCAGGTCACCATGTCTTGACAGGATGCCTCGCCGGTGACTCATCATGGCTCTCCTCACGAACTCCTCATCAGGGACGCCCCCCCAGTCAGCGACGCCCCTTCACCACTACTTCCATTACCTCAAGCAGCCGTCCCCGCTGGGCCAGAACCCGTACCACTCCAGCCACCACATGGGCATGGGCCCTGGGCCGCTGGGGGGGTTGGGCCCGTTCGGACTGACGCATCATGGGTTGGAGGCGGTCGGGTTTCCTCAAGGTCAGTGTTTTTTAATCCTGGGACTTCTTGTTCCCCTGTCCTTGGTATAGGGCAATTACTGCCTTTTAATCTCCAGTTTTAGTATATTTCTAGTTGTTTAAGGTCAATGTTGCTATATTTTAAGTTTCGTTGGCTGCGGAGTAGGGCTAAAGTTTACCTAAAGTTTTGTCACAGAATCACACAATTTTTTTACTACAATGGTGGACTTTTAAAAGATGTAAAAATCTCCGGAATCCTTCAGTAACATGCAGCTGCTAATATCATTGCAAATATGAATAACTTCTAAACCATAGCACTAATCCACATTGGTACAGAGTGCAAGCTAGGGACATGAATCTGGATGACATACGTATGTGTTTGTGCGCAAACTCCACCAAAACGGCTCAACCGGTTTTAATGAAATTTTGTATGTATACCTAATGTATATTCGCTACGCCTGAGAATATGTTTTTATCTAGGTACTTTTTATATTGACACTAGAAATAATTTGTATGGCAAAACAACGTTTGCTGGGTCAGCTAGTATCAATCTAAAAGCACTTATGAAAGGTGGAAATACGCAAAAACTAATTCTTAGGCCTAGCAAAATGACGCTTATCACAGCAAAGACTAGTCCTCAAAAAGCTATTAGCTGCGGCCGTAAGATTGCAACAGTGAACTTGTTTGCTTTGTACCCCCAAGCGTGACGGATCATGGGGTATTTGAAGAGGGGTAGTTTGGTCAGTGCCGGTTTTAGCACTACAGTAGTCAGTACCTTGTTTGTTTTTTTTTTTGACTGCGGGGCTAAAATGCTCGCATAGCAATTCCTCTCAATCAATTCACAAAATGAATTGTCAAAACTGTCAAAGTCACGAATGTCAAATTAGTACGAATCTAGACCAATTGAATTGGTCTAAATTTGACATTCGAGAGTTTGACAGTTTGGACAATTCATTTTGTGAATTGATTGAGAGGAATTGCTATGCTACCATTTTAGCCCCGCTGGTAGTGCCAAAAACCCTGCCTCTGTTTGTTTGCCTTCGGCGCACCTTTTTATCCGGCGCCCTAGGCGGTCGCCTATAGTCGTCCCCCCTAACGCCGCTCCTGAGTTTGGTATTAATACTGGCTGTTGCCCGCGACTTAGTCTGTTAAATTTCCTCGTTTTCCCCACATTTTCGACTGATTCTTCGCTCTTATTGGTCGCAGTGTGATATTATAAAGCGTAATGCATTCCTCGATAAATGGACTAGCCAATATTGAAAGGATTTTTCAATGGGGATTGTCCATTTTTTTTTAATTTTGCTCATTACAAAAACATTTCGAGGAATAAGGTCAGTGATCGTTTTTCTGTATATAAACGAAAAAAATACCCATTAGTTACTTATATTTTTGAACAAATATGTTTAACCTTAGTTTGACCTTCAATGGCGTTAAATTAGCAATAAATTCGATCAACATTACGTTTCGAACTTTTGGTAAGTTTCTCGTATCAGCTTTCACATAATGATAACTTGCATTAGACGAACCAGCCATTATAAATAAGATTGAAAGGAAAAAAAAAACATACTACAGAGGTCAATTGGGCGCCGATGATGACGTCAGAACGAAACTTTAAAAAATTATTGAGAAAAAACTAGCCAATGGATTTCAAAATTATTTAATTTATATTCTTAAAATACCCTATTTTAACGAAAAAAAATATAAAAAGTACATTTGATTTTTGTTGGACAATGCCCATTCGAACCAGTACCTAGTTCTAGATATTACCACGTTTAAATAAACAAACTCTTGAAATTGTAGATAATTGAGAAATTGTGTCTGTCTGTTTGCCACCTTTACACGCTTTGACCGTTGAACCGAATAAGGCTGGTAATAAACAGTCAAGATGCAGCATCTCGGTCTCAAGACACGGTTCAGGCTCTGTGATTGGTTGGCTGTCAAAATTTGGACCAATCACAGAGCCGAACCCCGTCTTGAGACCGGCAGGGCTATCACGTAAAAACAGCGATCAACAATCCACTAGCAATAATCGCGTGAGCAACTGCTGGGTATAAAAACAATGGTGTCATGTATAGAGATCGATTGCAATCGTATTGTTTTGGCTGATACGTGATACGAAATTGCGATTTTGGAGCAATTACCGCGCAATAATTGCCATCGCATTACTTTCGCAAGATACGTGATACGGCCCAGCATACCCTTGAGGTGTGCGATCGTTGGGCCGTGCAGCGCCACGATCTCGTGGCGGTGCTAGGTGGAGACCTCTCACTCCCGAGCATGGTGCGCTGCATGCTCGAGAGCGACGAGGCCTGGCAGGCGGCGGTCTCTTTCTGCGAATTTGTTATGTCGCAGAAAGAGGCCACGGAGCGGGACAGAGAGAACGACCCAACCTCTCTGCCGCTCCGCCGGCGTAGGACGGGAGTGCGGAGGCGTCGCTACGCGAACTTCCTAACTTCTGTCTAACGGGGCTCCAGGTCAGGATGGGAACCTGCCCGGCTTTGTCAGTCTCGGCGCCGAGGGGAACGCTTTAGTTCGCCTAAGCGTTCCCTTTCTTTGGTGGAAGTCCGGTGCGAGGTAGACCGGCCAATCGTGGAGGGAGTCCCGTATTGGTTAGATCCGGGATATCCCTCCGTGATACGGCTGAAGGCGAGCCGCAGGTGGTTTTAGTGAGTAGGAGTCTCACATACCCCCGGGGTACCCAACCCGGGGCACCCATGATGGGTTTCCCCTGCGTAAAAAAAAAGATACGTGATACGGCGGCCGGTTGCATCTTAAGTAGGTCCTGATTATTTATATCAGCCTTAGTGTATGGAGAGCCTAAGGCCCGAAATATGACATAGGAATTAGAATAGTTTGGTAAGTCAACATTTTAAACCTGAGAAACATCATGGGATACCTTTCATCGCAAAAATAACGGCATCCGGTTCCGCGTAACTCGTTTCTGCACTAAATATTATATGCTGAAAACTGATTTGTATATTAAAGCCGTCCCCCGAGCAAACGACCTTGGTCATACATTTGCCGCGTTGCCGATATCGCGCCAAAACCCTATTATTTTTACTTATCTTAGTTCAAAATTGTCCTAAAAAAAATTTAAAACGGCGAATATGTAGTTTATGATATTTTCGATCTATTGGCGTGAGTTTCAAATAAAAGTAATTTGTAAATCCTAAGGAGATGCTGAATGTATGCTTGAATTTTAACAAATTGGTATTACTTTGGAAGCTAATATCATGAGTATAAGAAACAAAAATAGAAAATTTAAAACGACAAAAGGAATGTTGATATACCGAAGATTATTGATTTATTTTTATTATAACTTTGTAGCTTTCAGATTATGAGTTTATAAGGTTTTAAATACGGTCAATTACGGAATCTCCGGACGGAACGCCCTTAAGGTGAACGCAGATTTGGTCGCACCGCACGCACCGCAGTCGCCGCATCTCGAATTCTTCATATAAATAATGTAGAAGTTGCGAAGACTGCGGCGCGGGTAGGTATGCGAGCTTGCCTATAACTTCATATAAAGAATTCGAAATGCGGCGACTGCGGTGCGTGCGGTGCGGCCAAATCTGCGTTCACCTTTATACAACGTGTAACATAACTAAGTCTTAATACTTTAGGGTGTGTATGTGTCCCTTATATAGATTTCACTGTGAAAGTTGCAGCCCTGACAGAGCTAAATTTTTTTGTGACTTGTATGAGCAAGCACCACCGCGTCATGATTTTTTCCATACAATTACAACTTAGGTAAAAAAAGTTATTCTTTCAGCGCTGCTATTTTCACAGCGAACTCTATACAGGGGACCTAAACCATCCTATACACACCCTAAAGTAATCACTTAGTTTTGTTACACCCTGTATTATTTTCTATATATATAAAAATGGATTTTCAAATGTGTTAGTCGCGCTAAAACTCGAAAACGGCTGAACGGATTGGGATGATTTTGGTCTTAAAATATTCGTAGAAGTCCAGGGAAGGTTTTAAAGTGACACGAAGTTCACCGGGACAGCTAGTATTATAAATATATGATCTACTTGTCTCATCGCAAAATGTACGGTACCCGCAAACAACTCCAGCTAACACTTACACTCGCGTTCGAAAATTGAATCGATGCATAATTTACGAAGACGACATCCTTGGAAATAATCAAAACAGCCTCCCTTATAAGCGGCTTATGTCCCTCCCCCTCCACTGGGGTTGCCAGCGCACTCCCAAATGTTGCTTGTTAGTTGTTTTAATTGGTGCACGTTTTGTACTTGTGTTATGTTATGATACTAGACATTCTGTGGTAGGTTAAAGTGTTTGATGATGTCTATGCATTTTATATTGCCGTAGAAAACTGAACTTTATTAACACAACTAGCTGACCCGACAGACGTTGTCCTGCCTTAACGATGATTATTTAATTCTAATTGGTATAATTAAGAAAACAATACATTAAAATTAGTATCTTCATGTCAAATTTCAGCAAAATAGATTAAATAGTTTAAGCGAAAATCATAAAAGTTTATTGTGCAGGAACCGTACATTTTCCGAGATCAAAAGTATCCCCTGTCCTTTCCCGAGACTCAAACTATCTCCATAACAAAATTCATCAAAATAGATTGAATAGTTTACGCGCAAATCATAAAAGCATATTGTGTAGTAACTGTACATTTTTCTGGGACAAAATGTATCCTATGTCCTATTCTTGGTTCTAAGCTACCTCTCCACCAAATTTCAGCCAAATCGATTCATCCGTTCTTAAGTTATAAGTGGCGTAACTAACACAACTTTCTTTTATAAATATAGATTGGATTTATCTGCAACTCCGTTGCGTGTAAATTCGTTTATCGCGCGGGAACCGTACATTTTTGCGGGATAAAAGTATTCTATGTCCTTTCCCGGGACTCAAAGTATCTCCATACCAAATTTCAGCAAAATCGGTGCAGTGGTTTGGGCTTGAAAAGGTAACAGACAGACACACTTTCGCGTTTATAATGTTAAAGTATGGATAGAGATCTGTCTGTGGTCTGGAATGGTATACCGTATATATTATCTTTTATCGCGGGCATTGAGCGTGGCGACCGAATCGAGAAATTCCGTAACGAAAATAACCTAACACCTCCACTCCGACGGTCGGCACGGCGTTGCCAGACTTCGGCACGGTATCTGTGTGCATGCGAATAGACGTATGCGAATTATAATTGCATAAGTTGAAATAAAAAATTCTATGCAGCAAGCTTTCCCGCGGCAGTCCGCGAGTGCCGCACGTAATTTTTATGAAATTAGGGGGAAACGAACAAATAGGTCACCTGATGGAAAGTAACTACAGTTGCCCATGGACACTCGCAACATCTTAAGCTAGAAACAAATTGTATCGGACGCATCCATAAGTCGCGGCTGATGGATTCGGCTTAACAATGTGCACGGTTCATCCGCGGACGTCAAAGACCTAACCTATATGTCAATGGTAGACGTCCGCGGATGCAAAAACATCCGGCCAGCCAGATTCTGTTCGGACGTCCGAACACTCTAGGTCGCGTTCGCGATTTATGTCAGGCAATGTAGTATAATGTCAGTTTAGTGTATTTCGTATTAATCAGATAGAAGCAAGCCGCATCCGATGAAAACGTCCGCGGACGTTCGTCCGATAATTTGTTTCCAGCTTTACAGGTGCGTTGCCCGCACCTTAAAAACCGGATGATTTTGGTACAGTTTTCTATGTTTGGAAGCTGATATGTCACATGTTCTTTATCGTAATCTATCATCATCAACCAAAAAAAGCTCATTCTTCTTGATAATAATAATTATGCCAATTGCCAATCTATTCGTTTTATCACGGAAAAATGTACGATTCCCGCTCTAGCTAACTAGCTACACCTAGGTTTTAAAAACCCCTATCTCCATATCAGGGTACCTGACAATTAATACCTATGATTGATCTGGACCTGAGTTAATACCTGGACTAGAAGCGGCGTCTGTGTTGCCATGTATAATTATTCTATCAGTGTTGCCAAGTTGATAAGATTATTCGTAATTAAAAGTTTACTTATATTTTTTCAGTGTTACGAGCATAGAAATAATAATCTTCGAATCCTTACTATAATAAGGTACTATTATGTATTCTGTGCTATGATATAAAATTTTCGTGTCGTGGTGTTTGTTGTTAACTCCACCGGAACTGCTGGGCCGATTTTGATAAAATTTTGTGTACGGTTCCCTGGCGACAAACGAATTTCTGCACAACGAAGTAGCTGTAGGCCTACAACGAAACTGTTTGAGACTCAAACAATCGAACGATAGTGCCGCGTCGCTCTGTAATAACGTCATTTCACGTTTTTAGGGTTCCGTAGCCAAAATAGCAAAAAACGGAACCCTTATAGATTCGTCATGTCTGTCTGTCTGTCTGTCTGTCCGTCCGTATGTCACAGCCTTTTTTCTCCGAAACTATAAGAGCTATACTATTGAAACTTGGTAAATAGATGTAGTCTGTGAACCGCATTAAGATTTTGATACAAAAATGGAAAAATTATTAAAAATTTTAGGGGTCCCCATAGGTACAACTGAAACAATTTTTTTTTCATCTGGCCTATGCGTGTGGGGTATCTATGGATAGGTCTTCAAAAATCATATTGAGGTTTCTAATATCATTTTTTTATAACCTGAATAGTTTGCGAGAGAGACTCTACCAAAGTGGCAAAATGTGTGTACTTCTAAAGTAGGGGCATGACAATTCTAAAAAAAATATATGATGTACATTACTATAAAAACTACCAACGAAAATTGGGTTGAACGAGATCTAGCCAGTAGTTTTTTTTATAACTTTCATTATATCAAAAATGAAATATTAAAATAAATCAAAAACCTTATAATTTCATAGAAATAATTCTTATTGCTGCTTTCCTTCATGGGCGAGTCCAACTCGCACTTGGCCGGTTTTTAGAGACTAGAGTAGGACACGGCATTCTCGTACGTTTGTTTTGAGTCTCAAAACGGTTTCGTGGTACGGCCCCTGGCTTCATCTTGTAACGTGTATGGCAAAACAACATTTGCCGGGGCAGCTAATAAAAATAATAGTCAAGAAAGCTGTACTCATGTACATAGCATGTATAGTTTGACGTAAAACGAAGCCGGCGAGGGAACAGCCAGCTAGACAGACGGCAGGGCTTCTAAAATCGATGAGGCATAGAAATTTAAAATGTAGACACCTGGGTACTGCGACAGAATGCATTCGATAATATCGACAGCAAAGTAGCTTAGGTATACGCAATTTATAGTGTTTTGTCAGCGGTTAAAAACATCAAAATTCTGGCCTCAAAGGTTCATAAACATGATAGCGCGTATGCAATTCCAATCCAGTGATCCAATTGAGCGCTGGATTGCTACTGGAATAATGTAAACGAGCACTGGAATGTACTGGAATGCATTTCAGTGTACTTTACACGATTCCAGTAGCAAACCAACGCTGGAAAGAATCACTGGATTGGAATTGTATAAAATTCGGTAATCTATAAAAAACTCCAATAGGCATGTGCTCGTTAAAATATCGATAATTACTAATTAGATAACGCCTGCAACTCCGTTTGCGCAAGAATTCGCAAATCGCGCGGGAAACGTACATTTTCCGGGATAAAAAGTTTCCTATGTCCTTTCCCGGGACTCAAAGTATCTCCATACCAAATAACAGCAAAATCGGTTCAGCGGTTTGGGCGTGAAGAGGTCACAGACAGACAAACTTTTGCCTTTAAAATATCGATAATTTCGTAATCCACACCCTCGTATTATGTTTAAACCATCAATATAGAGGTCAGTGGGTCAACGGAAGTGATGTAAGAACTAAGAGGGGTTTTAACCGGCTTCGAAGAAGGAGGTTCTGTGTTTGCTTGTAAAAACTTTCTTTTGGAATGGGTAAAATGAAAAAAACTTGCATTACAACACGTGACTTGATCGAAATTTGTAAGATGCAGGAAAATATACTACGCCGGCGCGACGTAGGGGAGGAAGTTTTATACCTCTCTCTTTCTAGTGGTCGGCAAAAATTTATGTCGGCTCCGCTATTTAGTTTTTACTTAGGTATACCGGCACTCCTGGAATACTTCTCCGAATGACTTCCTATCCTACGCCGCGCCGGATGTATACAATTCATCAATCTTACGAATTTTTAATCAGGTCACGTGTCTTGACGCGAGTTTTTTTTACTCATTACAATGAATTTCACGACGCTAAAAATGTTATCACCTCAAAAAGTCAAATTAATCATAAACTACAAATTGAATCACACATTCTGTTATTCGACAAAACTAAATTAATACAAATTATAATTAATGTCATAAATTATAGTGCGACGATAAAAATTATACGAAATTAGGAAAAACAGCTGCCGAGTTACGCGTGCGAGCGAGACAGCTATAGAATGGCGTGCGTTAGAAAGAGACAGCGTTATCGACGGATTAATTTTATTCTCGCGTTAAAATTTAATCGTGATGGGTTAAGCCGTTAATTTTGTTTATGGTTTTAACTCACAGACTATAATATTATTGTTATGAAATTTTTATTTAGGTTGCATTCTAGATTGGAATTAAAATCTACCTGTACTTTGCGGTAATCGTACATTTTATCAGTACAAAATATTTTTAGGGTTCCGTACCCAAAGGGTAAAAAAAAACGGGACCCTATTACTAAGACTTCGATGTCTGTCCGTCTGTCTCCAGGCTGTAACTCAAGAACGGTAATAGCTAGAGATTTTAAATTTTCACATCTTAATATATATATTTCTTGTGTGCGTGTGTATGTGACTGAACTCCTCCTAAACGACTGGACCAATTTTGATGAAATTTTTTGTGTATGTTCAAGGGGATCTGGGAATGGTTTAGATTCACAATTTTGTCCGCTGGACAATGTTTTTTTAATTAATTTTTAATTTATTAGTAGTTGTTGATTTTGGAATGTTTTACATTGGATCACACAGACGGCGCTACCATCGCAGTGTCAAATTTTAAATAATATTCGAATTCGAATTTTAAATTTAGTCTGTCCCGACAGTTAGCGCTGCGATCAAATTAAAAAAAATACTTTATATACTTAATATGGCAAAGAAACGTTTGCCGGGACAGCTAGTATTATGTATATGAAATGTGTACAAAGGCCTTAAATTTATGTGTACTTTAATAATTAATAATTTTATTCAAATAAAATAAAAAATTAAGGGGGCTCCCATACAAAAAAAAACACATTTTTTGGTCTATTTTTGCTCTATAACGGTACGGAACCCTTGGTGCGCGAGTCCGACTCGCACTTGACGTATTGATAATTATACAATGTCTTTTCCAGTATTTAAAAATATCTCCTTACAAAATTTCCTCAAAATTGGTTTAAGCGGTTTTACCTTAGATAATGTTACGGACAGACAAACTTTCGCATTATATTAGTACGGAGTACGGACATCCCAAAGAAGTCCTTTCACTGTTAAGTTATTAAGAATACCACCCACAACAATTGTTTGAGATCCATTCAAAAAATTCTCAAAACTAAACAAATGAAGGCGAAATGAAAGGAAAAGTAAAGAAAGAGATAGCGAAAGGTATGTTCGAAATTCAAAAGGATCCCCCAGACGGATTAGAACCCCACTCTCGAGATGAAAGACTCAATGTACGATATTTGAACTACTGTAGGTACATATTCATCGATATATTTCAATCGATATTTCTCATCACTATGCATTTTTTAACCGACTGCGACGAAAAGGATAATGATTTTTGCAATCTAAATACATTGCAAAAATCGGTTTGTGACTTCGTAGCGCCTAACTTTAAACTACTGATTTTTTGATGTGTCAGAAGATCCATATTAATAAATAAATGCGTGTGTCTGTCTGTTTTACTTTACGCCCAAACCGTTGAACCGATTTTGCTGTCTGTCTGTTTGTTTTTAGGGTTCCGCACCCAAAGGGTTAAAACGAGACCCTATTACTGAGACTTCGATGTCTGTCCGTCTGTCCGTCCGTCCGTCCGTCCGTCCGTCTGTCTGTCTCCAAGCTGTAACTAAAGAACCGCTATAGCTAGACTTCTGAAATTTTCACAGATTGTATTTCGGTTGCCGCTATAACAACAAATACAAAAAACATAATATTTAAGGGTGGCTCCCATATAACAAACGTTTGCCTTTTCTGCTCTATATCAGTAATGGCAACAGGTAGGCACATGATATTTTCACGAAGGCCCTTATTGTATGTCTACGTCAATAATTAATAATAATATTAAAATAAATTAAAAATTAAAGGGGGCCTCCAATACAAAAAACACAATTTTGGCCTATTTTTGCTCTCTATCGGTACGGAACCCTTCGTGCGCGAGTCCAACTCGCACTTGGCCGATAATTTTAACCGATTCGGTATGGATATACATTTGAGTAGGATAGTTTTTATCCCGGTAAAATGTACGGTTCCCGCGCGATAAGCGAATTTTGGCGCCACGAAGTTGCGGGCGTTATGCAGTTTGTAAATTGTAATTTAAATATTATGTTTCTGGTTTCAGGAATATAGGCCAGGTTGTTAATCCATAAGTTACTACTTATATAAGGTTAGTTTTTACTAGGCTGACAAATTATTACCAACTGTTTTGTAGTCTACTCTGCACTCAGATACGAAATTAATTACTCAACTGTAATTAAATGAAGTTTTTGACGTTATCTGTTTAGCTCTTGATTAAATTGAAGTTTAATCATCATTAAATGTCCGTGAGTGCGGCCGTCAAAGTTCTTTTTTCGTCGCATTGAATTTTCTTTAACCTTCCTTACCTAGTTTTAATTTAATAACACTAAGATAATTACAATTAGCACTAGAAATAAGGTTTCTTACTGAAGGCGTTTCTTCGTAAACTCTTTATTTACTAATGTTATTAGAAAATGTGATAATTAGTAATCATATTAGTGCAAATGATTACATAACACCCCTACTAATGTTGTAATTTATGCAAATGTCTGTCGTCTGTTACCTCTTTACGCCTAAACCGCTGAACCGATTTAGCTGAAATTTGCTGTGTGTCCCGGGAAAGGACTTAAGATACTTTTTGTCCCGTAAAAACGTACCTACCTACAGTTCCCGCTCGATAAAGTAATTTTGGCACAACGGAGTTACGGACGACATTTGGTTCATTATTCAAATTTCAATCAATCAAGTCTACCGCAACTGGAATCAAAGCTGTAACTAACGCGACCACTGAGCTATCAGAGCTTTGCAGTAAAACGAGAAAAATAACAAGTTACTTCAAAGCTGCTCATAATTTAATATTTATACAGAGCTGATGCAACTGCATATTTAATTAACGTCTCGTAGTCCAGTGGTGGTGGTGTGCCTCTTGGTAGTCGTGGGTTCCGCGTTGGAAAAATGTTTACCAAGTTGGTTATGGACGAAAAGGATCATCATCTGATGAAATAAATCATTGTAAGTTCGGTGTTATTTATCGAATTCGAGGTAAAGGGCGCTACTAGGAGCTACAGTAAATAATAATCCGACCAAAATCCTACAATCAACATGTTGTACACGTCATACTCAAATCAGAATATTGACAGAAACGTTGTCAAACGTTGAACAAAACTTTTTGTTTATTGTCTGTGCTGGTGCTGCCTCCAGCGTGAAAACATTGCAGTAGCTAATAAATTATCGTATTAAGCCGGGTCCAGACGAGTGTAACGTGTAATGTAATTCGCCGTGTAATGTAACACGCGAATTCTACGTGTGGACGGCACTACGAGCATTACATGTAACGCTCGGGGTTGATCCATCGGCTGTCGGTTTTCGCGCGAGCACAAAGGTTTGGACAATTCGCTTTGAGTTCGTGTGCCGTCCACACTGTTGACGCTAACACACGTAACCTTACATTACACGTTACACTCGTCTGGACCCGGCTTTAGCAGGAATCAGAATGGCCGCGGATTTTGTAAGTGACATTGAAGACCGAACCTTATTTTCATTCATTTAATTCATTCATAATTTTTTTAGAAAGAATATTTTGAAACCAATGCCATACTTATGTTATGACACATCTGCCCGCAGCTTAACTCAATTTTTCACCGGCTCATTTCCAATTTTAGTCATAACATGTAAAAAATATCACCACATTTCTTCTGTCAGACATAATCCCGCCATTTTCTTTAATACTTTAGATAAATTAATCAACCGACTACCAACTCTTTATCATTACGAGCGTAAATATTAAAATTTATCATTTATGAATTCCGTCGCTACCGCGCTTTGACGTGCCGCCATCTTGTTTTTATTTTTTTTAATTTTTTCCAACTTAATGCAATGCTCTTGTCTCTTGTCAGCCTTTATCGGCCGTCAGGTGAATTTGCCACGATAATTTATATTGATTCGGTACATTAATAGATACTAGTTATAACTACTGGCTTTGTTCTTACCGAAACCAAAAGTGTGTAGGTAACTATATTCTAGACGAACTGCTTGTTTAAACCTACTAATATAGTTCCATAGGCTGTGCTAATATTATAAATGCAAACGTCCGTTTGTTTGTTACCTTTTCACGCTCAAACCGCTGAACCGATTTTGCTGAAATTTAGCATGGCGATACTTTGAGTTCCGAGAAAAGACATATGATACTTTTTACACCGGAAAAATGTACGGTTCCCGCGCTATAAACGAATTTAAGCGCAACGGAGTTGCGGGGGTCTCATAGTAACTTCAATTGTATGATTCGCCTCCTGTACCACTGGCACCGTACATTATGCAAATCCTCGTGAGTTCCCCCGGCTGTTGTGATTGTTAATGTGTGGGGAGTGGCTCAGTGGTGAGGGCGCGGGTTCGACGGGGTGTGAACACAATAATAAATGACGTGTAAGTGTGTCTGTCTGTTACATCGTAAACTGCATAGTGATATGATTTTATAAAGTTTGTCTGTCCGTTACTTTTCTTCGTAAAACCACTGAAATTTGATAATATTTTGATTATATAGGGTAGACTGGGTACGTTTGTGCCAGGTTACGGTTGTGACAGTCGTCATAACAGCGAAATTATACGGAATATGGGGATGGGTGCTAAGAAAGAAAGACGCGTCTTGCAAGTCTGAATGTTTCTCCTAGCATTGCTTTTGCCAGCACTTGACGATAACGTTATCAGGGGCCTACATTGCTTTTTAACATTCAAAAGTAGGTTTTGTCGCTTGGTTTATTTTTATGTTTACTATTTTTTGTATACAAATAACCTATGTCGCTTATTTTCTTGTGATAAGTTGATCATTAGTAGTTAACTGCGAGTGATTATTTGTTACGTAAATCGTTTAGCCGATTCGTGGCGATTGTTTAATAATTGAAATTCTGTGTTGGGTACGGTTGTGACAAATCTTATGGGTACGGTTGTGACATACATTTATCCTATCTTTTTCCTTAGATGTCCTAAAAACGCTTACAAAAGGCCAAACGAGCGCAGAATATTATCAGTCAATACCAAAATACTTACGAAAAAGCCAAATGTAGGACTTATTTACAGAGAACGGCGAAATTCATCAAATTAATCGGATGTCGTTGTTTTGGTCGATAAATATGTTTAAAAATAGAATATGTTTTGTTTAGAATAATATTTATGGTGTTTTATGGTACAATTTTATTGAAATAAAAATTATATCAACAATTTTTGGAGATATCACTGCTGACCCCAACCACTGTCACAACCGACCTTGGGTTGTGGTCGGTTGTGACAAGTTCCCTCTTTCGTTAAAATTCGATTCCATGACTAATACATCGTATTTTGGCATGATATAATGGTGTTTTTATGTAGCCAAATAAATAAACTATGGTTTGTGATAAAATTTTCCCAGCTAACTGTAAAACTAACAAAATTATTGGCTTCGAAACCAAAATTGTCACATCCGTACCCAGTCTACCCTACCAGATGACGCCCGCAACTCCGCTGTGTCAAAACTCGTTTATCGCGCGGGAACCGTACGTTTTTTCGGGATAAAAAGTATCCTATGTCCTTTCCCGGGACTCAAAGTATATGCGTACCCAATTTCAGCAAAATCGGTTCAGTGGTTTGGGCATGAAGAGGTAACAGACAGACAGACAGACACACTTTCGCATATTAGTATGGATCTAATATCCGTAGACTGTGAGAGTTAGTTCCAATTAAATTTAAATAAAGGGCCAAAAATCTAAGATTTCTAAAACGGCCCATTCACTTTCCTGCATTGCAGTCCTGTTGCAGTCCGCCGTGCAGGCCTGCAACACCATTCACTATCCTGCGTGCAGTCCGCTGTCGCCTGTCCGCCGGCTTATGCAGGATAGTGAATTGTGTTGCAGACCTGCACGGCGGACTGCAACAGGACTGCAATGTAGGATAGTGAATGGACCCTTTAAGACAATCAGAGTTAGTTCATAAACTTTTTCAAATAAAGAACGTACTTACCAAATCAGTTTCCAAATTTCAAATTAAATTCAAATAAAGAACCAACCATAGACAATCACAGTTTGTTTTTAAAGCGTGGCTTAAAGCGTGAAACATTATTCCCGGAGGGCCTGTGAAAGTTAACACCCGTTTGTTTATGCAATGGGCCAAGGGAGGGCCCTTCAGCCCTTCTAAACAAAACTCAATTACGGTTAACAAATCTTATGTGACTGATACGGGGGAAGCCGGGAAAACCATGGTCTTGGAGAAAACCAGCGCTAAGTGGCAATACATACTAATATTATCCAAAAGTGTTTGTCTGTAACCTCTTCAAGCACAAACCGCTGAACCGATTTTTCTGAAATTTGGTATGGAGACTGTTTGAGTCCCGGGAAAGATCCTAGGTTAGGACCTTTCCCGGTGTAGGCAATACTTACACTTTTACATTACAATATTGTAGGCAATACTTTCTATCCCGGAAAAGTGTACGGTTTCCGCGCGATTAATGAATTTTCGCGCATCAGAGTTGCGAGCGTCTAGTGTAAAATAAATGATAATGCCTCGCATCCGCTTTCGGTTAAGGTTTCATTGAAAGCAGGAGTGATTTTATATTGCCCAAGTGTGTGCGCAGTCCACAGGAGCACTCTCTCTCTTTGCTCTCATAACCTAGTGGGACTGATGACCGCCCGGCAAGACATCGTATTTTGTTCTCCGTCTTACGAATTTTCGATCAGGTCACGTGTCTTATCATCATTTTATACCCATCTCAAAAATACACTAAAAAATTTTTCACTTAATACACCCAATCAATGTACCCCTCAGCTTTTTACTAACTGTCACGGGAGGGTAATGTTTTTTTACCCCCAGGTCATTGTGTTGCCAGCTAATTGAGTGTTTGTGTTGCGAAGTGCGAAGTGTTGCCAGCCGTGTTTGTTCAAAGTGCCGTTTCATTTAAGATGGGAGCGGTGGCAGATTTTGTTTCTTTTCGACGTCTGGGCTGGTTTATTTGTTTTAAACTTGTATTAAAATGTTGCATTTGAATGCAACATTTTAATACAAGTTTTAGTTTATGTTTTAGTTTTAGTTTATGATGAAGATTAACGGCCGTCCCCAATGTTCAATCTATCTCTGGTTTGACATACGACCGATCGCAGAGCTCTAACATTGAATTGACATAAAATAGGTAAATATTCCTATCTCTAGTAGGGCAAAACCAGATATAGATCAAATATTGTAAACGGCCGTTAATTATCATAATTCATACTTAGTTGGTAAAAATTTTTAAGGTTCCGTAGTACACACGTCACAGACAATATCCATTATCCATACTAATATTATAATATGCGATAGTGTGTCTGTCTGTTATATCTTCACGCTCAAACCACTAATCTGATTTTGCTGAAAAGTGAAATGTATGGAGATACTTTGAGTCCCGGGAAATGACATGGGATACTTTTTATCCCGAAACAATGTAGAGATAAACTACGATAACATGGCGCGCCCCTCTCCAAAATTCTAAACGTTTGAAGTGCGTTGTCAAAACGTTTGATGTGCGTTGTCTTGCGCGGTCGGCTAGTTATGATTAGTTGACCAACAAATCTTGGCAATTGGTGACAATAATTGAAATCTTACGTGTACTGGTTGATTGGTTAAATACTTACTACATACAAACTCTTTCATAAGGATGTGACTACACACATTGAAACAGTAATTTGGAGGGGCGCGCCATGTTATCGTAGTTTATCTCTACGGTGCCATAATTAATGTCCCCAAACATTGAACGGCCATACTTCAAATTTTTTGGCTAAACTTTTCGTCTTAACGAGCACTGTCTTATAATCTAAAGTAATTATATTGCTTTTAATTTCGCTATAACAGGCAGCAACATTTCTTTAACCAGTTATCTATAATTTTCCATCGGATGCAAATTCACAATTATTTTCACGCTTGGCGCGCGAATTTCTGCCGCCATGTTGGTAACTTGACGTATCTTACTATCTGTGGTGACGGCTAGAAACTTGGTGCAATCATCATCATCATCTGATATGTCCAACTTGCAGTTTTTTCTGCCAAGTGAGAAGGGGCTTAAACCTGCAGGCTTAGCATGGTCACCATAGAAGCGGTTTCTTTCTATGGAAGAATAGACAAAGTGACAGTAAGACAAAGGAATACCGCCAATTGTCAGTAAAATCTGTTAGTATAGTGAATAGTCCATTCTTCCCCGTTTCTAATGTAATGTAAAGCCTGCAGAACCTCTAAAACTAACAAAATATCTATTTGTTTGGAATTGTGCTTATCTGCATTCTGCCGTTAAAAATGGACCATAGACGTAATTTTAAAAAGTCCGGTGACAGTAGGACAGATTTAATTTCGGCGGCCTATGTATGAGAACCGTACATTGTTCGAATTGCCACGCGATAAAATGAGCAAATCTGTTATTGGCAAGTAGCAACTTCTAGTTGTTTGATATAATAGCTTGCAACACCTTGGAAGAGCTTTAAAAAGCTGCAACAAAGTAATTTATAGCAATGCGAAACATTTCAACAAGCAGTAAATTAATTAAATTAGTAAAAACTCTTTCATTCACTTTTTTCTTCGTTTGAAAAACGAACACGCAACGTTTGCCTTCGCGCGCTAATGCACATTTTTTTAAATTATTTGGCGGCAAAGACTAATTTTTATAAACTAGTTGACGCCCGCAACTCCGTTGCGCCAAAATTCGTTTATAGTGCGTGATCCGTACATTTTTCTGGGGTAAAAAGTATCCTATGTCCTTTCCCGGGACTCAGATTATAATATGCTTACCAAATTTGAGCAAAGTTGGTTCAGCGGTTTGAGCGTAGTGGTAACAGACAGACAGACACACTTTCGCATTAATAATATTAGTACGGATATTAATAATTTCGAATGAATATGTATGCGTGAAGTGTGAATTACTGTGCAAACAGATAAAATGGCTGCCGCGTGCGCGACGCGTGTCGTTCCCGCCAAGTACCATAGACAATTTGTTTTTTTTGCAAACTCACTTTTGTTTTTGCACGAAAGACTGATGACAGAACAGTCAGCACTATAAATAAATGTTTAAAAAAAGTATTTTTAATTGAAAAAATAAATGCAACCACAATTCTAGCTGATAGCTCTATCTCATTGAACTTATGAGTTCCTTTAAGGATTTGTACTTGTATCTCTTAGTTATTTTCTTGCTTGATATTTTAAGCCCCTATTTTCCTTAGTCTGGTCATAGTAATTAAAAGTCATTTAAAACGTTTCTAAACCCTTTCTCTAACCCTTCCTTCAAAATGTACACTTTATTCTAGATTATGCTCTGAAAATTACTTATTTTACACTCTATTCTAGTTGCTCTTCAGTCTTCTGTGATCTTTTAAATCTTTATTTTATACTCTCTTCTAATTGTTACTCTTCTTTGCTCTTAAAATCTTTAAACTTCTTTCTAGTCTTTAACCCACCTCTCCATAAAAGTATACATTATTTTAACCTCCCGTTATTCTAACCCACCCAAGCGTATAACTGTCAATCTATCAAAACACTATTCCCCCAAGACATTAGGGTTTTTAATGGAGGCTCCTTTATCTGGTACACCCACTCAGAACGTATATTGATAAGTTAATCCACGTGCCGTCTCGCTCCCACAATGGTGATGTTGGCAACACTGGAAAACCATAGATTATAGAGTAACCATAGAGCAAAAGTATTTTTGCTGTGTTTTTTGACTAGTTGATGTCCCCAACTCCGCGGAGATGCGACAAAATTCGTTTATTACGCGGAGATCCTATATTTTTCCGGGATAAGAAGTATATTCTATCCCGGAAATCTCAACGTCCTCTCCCGTCTCTTATAGCATACACCAACCTAAATTCGGTTAGCGGTTTTAGCTTGAAGAGGTAAAAGATAGACAGACAGACTAATCTATCAATATTTTGATATGACGTGTGCAACATGTTACATGTGGGATTGTGGTCAGAAGTCGGATTATTTACTGTATGTGCGCCCTCTACTCCGATCTTTGCGTAATATTCCCCATTGGAAAACTCATAAAATGCCTAAATCAGTTTTCAATCCATACTAATATTATAAATGCGAAAGTGTGTCTGTCTGTCTGTCTGTTACCTCTTCACACCCAAACCGCTGAACCGATTTAGCTGAAATTCGGTATGGAGATACTTTGAGTCCCGAGGAAGGACATAGGATACTTTATCCCGGAAAAATGTACGGTTCCCGCGCGATAAACGAATTTTGACGCAACGGAGTTGCAAGCGTCATCTAGTCTATATATCTATCTATCAGCGAAAAAATATAAAATTACGGTAGAATATTTTCAGAATCAGAGATTATATTTTATGTAATGACTAATGACTGATAAGTGATAACTGATAACAAATACGTGTAAATCAACAACGGATGTTATTTTAATCCTTCAAGCCCCATAAGAGCACCGGTGATCGCGACAACAATAGAATACAATAATTACAAGAATCCGCGATCGAAGGATTAATAAGTTTTGGAAAACCCCAAATTCTTGTCAATCCTCAAAATTATGGGTACCGTACATTTTCCAGGAAATCTGTCGTAGAATTCCTGTCTTTTCCGGATTTGAAGAATTTAAGCCTCGAAGAAGCTTGGTATTCTCAACAGAGCGAGACAGTATTAATTCAGTCCGGACCAACGCCTACAACTCTACAAGACGCAGGTTCGGCCTCACATGGAATACCTACTGTAAACTGTTATTCTCATCTCACTTACGAATATATTTGACACATCAGCAGGATTAGCATAACAACATTAAAAACGGGAAAGAATCGACATACTGACAGATTTTAGTGACAAAATGGCGGATTACCTTTGTGTTACTGTCACTTGGTCTATTCTTCCGTAGAAACCGTTTCTATGGTGACCATGCTAAGCCTGCTGACAAAATTAAGTGTAGTATGAATTACTGGATTATTATTTAGTATGTATGAAAATTAGGCCATTTTAACGACTTAAAAAGTCGTTCCCACAACAAGTGACCACTATAATATCAAAGCAACGTCATTTTCGTTTTAAATTAGGATGTGTGTGTGTATGTAATGACAGAATAATTGTTATTTGTGTGCATGATTCATCAAATATACGGGTAGACAGAAAAAACATTGCTTAAGTAACTTTGTTGCGAGTATAGATGTTAATGAAAAACTTTTGAACTTTTTTGAAGATAGGTATGGTACCTACCTACTTGTTTCCGCTGCGGGAAATCGGGGCACAAAGCGGTTGAGTGCGGGGCTGCAGAGCCTAACTGCGCCCTGTGCGAGGCCGCTGGCATATCGGAAAGGGGGCACGTGCTGGGCAGAATATGTCCGTCTGCCAAAAAGCCGGCCCCCGTGACGAGAAGGCCCCGACCAAAAAGGCTCGGCAGAAGCCGAAGCCTAAGGCCGTGCGGGCTCCGCCTGTCTCTGCCGGGACGGAGGCCTAGACCCGCGGGCGGCGATCGGGGGATCCCCGTCCGCACAAAGGGTCCCGAGATGAAAGCCCCCCCCTATGGCCCGGGGGGCTCTCGGTGAGGTCAGGTCCCGGGGCCCAAAGTATTTCCGTACCAAATTTCACCAAAATCGGTTCACCGGTTTGGACGTGAAGAGGTGACAGACAGACAGACATACTTTCGCATTTATAATATTAGTATGGAAGTATGTAATGGATCTATGTCTGCAGTCTGCTTGCCTGTTACCTCTTCAGCCACAAACGGCTGATCCGATTTCCATGAAATTTGGTGTAGAGCTGATACTTTGAGAGACGGGAAAATACAGTTTTGTCGCAGAAAAATGTACGGTTTCCGCGATTTTGGCGCAACGGAGTTGCGGGCGTCATATTATAGTGTGACAAAATGGTTGGCTAATGGTCGCCCAAAATGGCCGAAATATACCAGATTTATCACGGCAATTATAACCCCTACATTACGTAAATAAGCTATATTTCAGGGTTGCCAACATAAATCATGTTAACACATAAATTCTGGCAACACTGGGGGTTGGCTTGACAGATCATTGGCGGGAAACTCGCGCGATCTAATTTGAATCTTATCGTATGGGTATAAAGTCGACGTTGCGTTGAAGTTTTTTATTTGTATGTTGGTAGCAGGGGTGCTAACCGAATTGTTAGTAATGGAAATTTATCAAATAAATTATTATAAGGGCGTTAGTGATATATTTTGGGTGGTAGTAAAGAAATAAAATTGTTACGACGTCAATTTTGGAAGGGGATTCGTGATTTTGCTGTACATTTGTTTATGTATGTGTACCTATATATAATTCTTCTGTGAGTGTGTATGTCACTGAACTTCTCTCAAACGACTGGATCGATTTTGATGAAATTTTTTGTGTGTGTTCAAGGGGATCTGGGAATGGTTTAGATTCACCGCTGGACAATGTTTTTTTTTATTAGTAGTTGTTGATTTTGGAATGTTTTACAATGGATCCGACAGACGGCGCTACCATCGCAGTGTCAAATTTTAAATAATATTCGAAATTTAATTTTAGTCTGTCCCGACAGTTAGCGCTGCGATCAAATTAAAAAAAATAGTTTATATACTTAATATGGCAAAGAAACGTTTGCCGGGACAGCTAGTGTATGTGTATAATGTGTATTACTAGACGTTCCACGCGGCTTCGCCTACGTAAATTAGGAATTTCATTTTTCACAGACAAAGTATTAGCCTACAAATAATTGCCTATGATCGTTCACGTGGTCTACTTTTTATTCGTGCCAAATAACATAAAAATTGCTCCAGTAGTTAGTTGGATAAGCCCTTTCAAATAATTTTTCCGGCTTTTTCCACATTTTCCTCTATTTATTCGTCTTATTAGTCATATAGCCTCCCTCGATATCAAACAAACTCTTCCGCTTTATAATATTAGTATAGACTATAGATTTTAGATATAATAACTATGTGTATTATGTTTATTTATATTAAGTACCTAACTATGTTGGCCGCAAGTTCGTTGGGCCGAAATTAATTTGTTGCGAGGCACATTTTCGGGACTAAAACTCTTCCGAGATGCAAAATATCCACTCGGCAAAGTCCATCCAAGTCGATTAAACGAGTATCGAGTATAAAACAATTATTGCATTATTGGTTCCTTTATTAATCGTTTTTTTTTTAATTTAATAATCGTGGTTAAATAAAGTTTATTTAACCACGATTATTACAACAACTACTATTAGTACTACTTACTAAAGTCTGTAACATTTAAATAATTTGCTTCATCAATAAAATATGATAAGTGATAACTTGATAACGCCCGCAACTCCGTTGCGCCAAAATTCGTTTATCGCGCGGGAACCGTGCATTTTCCTGGTTAAAAAGTATCCTATATCTTTCCCGGGACTCAAACTATCCCCATACCAAATTTCAGCAAAATCGGTTCAGGGGTTTAGGCGTGAAGAGGTAACAGACAGACAGACAGACACACTGTCGCATTTGGGCCATTCCGCTACAGAAAGAATTAACGAGAATTTTTAAAATGTGTTATTAGTTACATTTTTCAATTGGAATATACATAAGAAGTAAAAAAACAACTTTTATCGGTAAAAAAAGGAATTCGAATAATTTAGAGCGTTTTTAAGCATTATCATCTAAGGGATGCGATGTTTTTCACCATATTTTTTATTTAAAATACTATATATTTCAAATTAATGTTTAGTTGTAGTATAGTTATACAGCAATACGTCGAAATCTTTTGTATAAATTACACTATTCAACCGTTTTTAGTGATTTAGACGATTAATTTTGTCAGGCCAATAAACAACAGAAAATTAAAAAAAAACTACAATTTGGTGCAGTTTTATTACAAATTACTAGTATAATTATATTATATTCCATATCGAAAATTTTAAAATTTGTTAGAGAATTACGATTTATTTCACCTTTAAGAGTAACCTTTTTGCTCCTTTTTGCTTCGCCGTATTGCTTTTAGCTGCGCCCCCCAAGATTCAGCCGAGGGTGAAGACTGAAGGTATATATAATTAATTGTTGTTTCATATTGTATTGAAGTGATATCATGAATTCATGCAATAATCAGGTGATTGCAAGCAAACCCGAGGGAGATACCTAATAAAATTTATATATTTCAAATGTGCTAACAAAGTTCTTTCATTTGATACCCCACACAACATAGTCAGGAAAAAAAATTTTTTTTGTTCTATACTTTAAGTGCCCTAGATGGCGCCATACCCTCCTGACACCTGGCGTCCTTTATAAAGTGCTAAATAAACCGTACTATAAAGGCCGAGTATTTCTTGCCATCTTAGCTCGACAACGGACGACCGACCTTTATGTAGCATCAATTCTCGAGTGTTTGTTTTTTCCCGCTAAAAAGTATTAGACACGTGAATGCTTCCAACCAATGAAATTTAACCAATGGCAATAGTTTGTCCTTGGAGTTCGATAGAGATCACATGATGAGTGCCCTTCATTTGCGCGAAACTTGCTCAGGAGTTTACAACAACGTCGGCGCGCGGCCGACGCAGTAAGTAAATTTACTTTTTTTTTGTTTTAGTCACTTGTTATATTGTAGATATTTTATAGACTTGTAGATTAATAAATATTCTTACAAAAATACATAATTTTGTCAAGAAATAAAGCATAATTAAGTGAATAAACTGTTGTAAATAAATTAATCCTTTAGAAAGGCACTTCGTACGCAATACGTACGTTATATTATACTGTTATATGTATTTTTAAATAATAATTATTACTTTATGAATATTTACTGAATTAATAAATAACTCGTGTTTGAAGACTCAAGTGAGGATAAAGATGTAATTGAGAGACGCGCTTCATAAACGAATCCCTATCTTCAGCAGACGAAGGCTCGAAGGACAGTTTCAACAGCGCTGATAGCAATTCACCAAGAGTTTGGGGTAGTGCTGGTAGTCCAGGCAGGGATATTGGTCGTCGAGGTCGGGGCCGACAACGTGCTGGGTGTCGGGTCCTTACACGTGGTGGCACTCGCAGTCGAGGGCTGGCTCGGCCACAAGACGCTCCTTTGTGGTAGTCTTATGACTATTTATTAATATCTTGATAGAAATAAATAAATATGTTTATGTTTGGTACCTAATTTGTGACATTACTTAAGATTATATTAAAAAATTAAATAATTTGTATTACTTAAACACCTAACCTACTTATGCCATAATGACCTGAAGTCCTTTACAAAGAACAAAAATTACCTAAACTTTAATGTGCTTGATGTATTAATCAAATAATACCAAAAAACATTTGTTTTAGTGAAATCCCCAAAAACCCTCTGGTCTATGTTTTATTTAACTTGCAAAGTCTCGGACTTTACACCAAAAACAGTTTAATGCTTTATAAAGGGCATTCGGCCGTAGTGGCAAGTGGTGTCAATTATAGCTCGGGTCTCAGGAGGATAGTCAATTTTACGTAAAATTATGTAGCCTATAACCAGCGGACAATCGAGACGCTTCCAATAACACCTCATTTGTCTAAATAGGACAAGTAGTTTTAAAGTTACGAGGGAGCAGACAAACATCCATACCCACATACATACATACATACAGGTCAAAATCATAACCCTCCTTTTTGCTTCGCCGTAGTCGGGTAAAAATAGAAGGTCAAAGCACAATAATCCATCTATCTGTTCAATTGATAACAATCTGCATCATTAGCTTCGAACTCCGCTAATTAGGCGCCTAAATTCAAAATCCGAACGCCCATTACGCGCCCTTTGATCTGTCAAATTGACAGCCAAGATGGCGGATGTTGCCAGACCAAAAAACAACTAAAGTGTTTATCTGTGTGCATCCCTTTCGAGGGGCGAAAATAAAAACCGGTGGCATTTTAATAGTTAATGCTACGCACGTGCTCTCAAATCGACTAAGATAATCTAATGATTTGGCTAATTCGTTTGTTGGTATAAAATATCTTATTTTAATGAAAAATAAACAACGGGTTGCAATTTGCATTCATTTTCGCCGTGCAAAAGAAGAAAGAGAGTGAGTTATGTTGTCCTATCCTACGCCGCGCCGGCGGTTTACTACTTTGACGTGGGGAGCCATGCTTCGGCTCGACCGGAGAAATACCACGTCCTCACAGAAAACCGGCGTGAAACAGCGCTTGCGCTGTGTTTCGCCGAGTGAGTGAGTTTACCGGAGGCCCAATCCCCTACCCTTTTCCCTTCCCTACCCTTCCCTATTTCCTTCCCTGCCCTCCCCTATTACCCCTTAAAAGGCCGGCAACGCACCTGCAGCTCTTCTGATGCTGCGACGGAAGTTGTTTTCCATCAGGTGACCCGTTTGCTCGTTTGCCCCTTTATTGCATAAAAAAAACCTGGTCTTACGAATTTCCAATCGCGGCTCGCGTTCTGACGTGAGTTTGACATTTTTTATCCAAAACGTGCCTACAAGCGTTTGCCGTCGGCACCTCAGTAAGGCTTTTAGGCCGTTTAGAAACATAGGTGACTGATGAGGTTAGTCGCTCTAAAAATGTCATCCCGATTCCCGCTTGAACCGTATATTTTTCCCCATTCAAACCCTTTCAACAAAGATGCAAAATTAAAGAAAAAAATACGTCTAATCGCACGCACACAAACACCGTGCCGAATTCTGCCTAAAACGATGTTAAATAATGTGTTAGGTTCATTTTCGTTACGGAATTTCTTGATTCGGTCGCCGCGCTCAAGTCCTCGATAACAGCTATGCAATAGCTTAAAATGTCTCCGCTATTTAACATTTTAACCACCTTTAGCGGTGACCTATCTACTAACAATCTTCTAAAGTAACCAGATACTTACAAGAATAAACCATTAGTAGATGGGGCATAAACAAGTAGCCGTATCTGTGGAGATAACATCAAAAGAAAAAAAACGTCACCCGGATTATCTCTGGTCATTGTTGTCTCGCTCTAACTCTATTGTGAGGAGAGAGACGGATGTATGTTCGCTTTTCTATATAACTATATGAGTCATGGCGCCCGTTGCGTCAAGATTCGTTTATCACGCGGGAGCCGTACATTTTTCCGGAAAAAGTATCTTAGGCCTTTCCTGGGCTAAAGTACCAAATTGCAGCGGAATCGGTTCAGCGGTTTGAGCGTGTAGAAGTAACAGTCTGACACACTGTCGCATTTATAATATTAGTAAGTAGGAACAACGTGATGGCAACATTTGTAGCTACACGTACTTTTGTCACCTCCCGACTATTTTAATTAATAAAATAAGTTTGTAACTATATTTTGCACTGTAAATCGCTAAAAAATAAAAATCGAAGTGTTAGAAATTATTGTAACTCTTCAACCCTTAGCAGTATTTGTGTAAAACTGTGTATTTTTGAAAACCAAAGTTCAAGCCAAGTGCAGCTGTCAACGACTGGACGAATTCAAATTGGAGCTGGATTATTCTCGAGGACTACTAAATCCCGGGGAGTATTGCTTTTATTTTTCAAATCTATAAGTCACCCTTTACAAAATTAACAACAACAAATCCACTTCACACCGCTCAACCCAGTGAGCTACGTCCAAAATCACACTTGGCTAAGTTTATTTCTCTCTTGGCTTGACGAGTAGTGGAAGCGAAGTTGTAGATAAAAACAACAAGCCCAGACAAACACAAAACTTATAAGCTATACACACATTAGACAAGCAAAGAGACATCCTCAAAAATACTCAAAAGTTAAGTTTTCAAACATTAATTTTGTACAGTTATATTCAGGTTTAATAACTAATAAGTATTCAATCTGTCTATACTGTCTTCTATACTTTGTTCTTTGCTTATTCTCAATCTAAATTCTTTCTTATCATTTTGCTAACCTTTTTCCCTTTAACATTAACTGTACATGAATTGAATTACTGCAATATTGAGGCTGGCTTTTGCATTGAAAGTAAAAGGTGACTTCAACTACTTAGAATAAAGCCGGTTAAGCCTTAAGCCTTAACTTTTATTTGTAACTCATTTCAGTGCTCGAGAATGGAAAGCAAAATGATGACTCGCTCCGCCGTGGCCCGTCGCACAGAGGAGCAACTTCGAGTAGCCCTCACTGAATTAAAGAATTATAAGGACCAATGCCAAATACTGTTAAGGGAGAGAGATGATAACGAAAAAGAAGTGGAATCTGTAATACAAAAAAATCAGGATTTAAAGATAGAACTCAATAAGTTAAGTTTGGACTATGAGGGCATCCTTAAGAAAAATATGGAGTTACAGAGCATCGTCAACGGCTTCGACCAATGCAGAGAGGAATATGAAGACTTTCTCAAGACCTCTGCTAACCTCAGAATTAAGCTGAGTAACGCCGAAGAATACATATTAAAATTAGAAGAACAGATTCAAGCTCAAAGTTCCACCCAAACTCAAATCTTGTATGATAATCTTATTTGTGACAAAAGCAACTCAGTTTCTAACACTAAACCATGTCAAAACATTTCAACAATTGATTTAACCGGTGATGATACCTTACCACTATGTACAATGAATAGTAAGAGGAAATTAAAGAAGTATATAAAAATCAAAAAGTGTATTAGGAATTATTGTGAACTTTCAAAGAAAAATAAAAAGTGTTTAAATCATTTGTCAAAAGTTATAAAACATAACAAACTTATGAATAATAACTTAATGAACTGCAATCTTGACTTAGAGGAAATTAAATGTAATTATGAGGCCGATGTATGTAACCTTCAGGAAGAGATTTCAATACTTCTTGACTCCTTAGATAATTTAAACAGAAAATATGCATTGTTACAACAAGAAACACAGGGGCATATATCAGCAATGAATGATTTGCTTGAAGTGACTCGTTATAATGAGGAACGGGTTTACTCCTTATTGAGAGTCAACGGTTCCTCAAACAAAGTAAATCATTCTGTGTTAAGTAGTATAACTGATATATGCTCCAGCCAGAAGGCACATACTGAAAGCCCACAAATTGCTTTATTCAGTGATGAGTTAGGCAAGGATTTAGGTATTTATTTAAATAGAATGTGTATAGGACAGTCAATTTCAAACTTTTGTATGCCTGGAGCTACTTACAGAGATATTTTGAAAAGGGCTTTATCTATGAATTATTGTCCAAATACTACACTTATAATTTTAGTTGGGAGGAAAGGAAAACTGAACAAAAAACAGATGACTGAATATTTGGACAAGTTATTTAATATTGCAAATGTTTCAAATATCATTTTGTTTACTTTTCCCTACATACAAATGTTGCCAAAAAGATATAATAAAGAAAACTTAACTAGATATCAGCTAAATAGCCTAATATATACAGCTGTAAATAATAATTGTATAATATTGAATGAGTCATATAAGAAATGTCAGGTCATAGATATTAATAATTTAGATTTTAAGGTACATACTATGAATAGAGATAATTACTACTTATCTAACTTTTATAAAAGACGTATAGCCAAGTTGCTATTTAACTTTTTATTTATAAAACCAGCCAAGTGTTTGGCTTTAGCGACTACTGCTCCTATTGAGCAGAATACTAGTCATAGTATGAACGAATTGGAATATGTTCCAAGTATTTATTTAAATTAGATAATAAGACAATGGAGGATGTCTCTTGCAGTAATGAATTAAGTTTAAATGTCCAAATTCCTACCAACAATTTAAAAAAGCCAAAAAATTGTAATTTAATTAATCTGGTGCATCAGAATTTACAAGGTATGGTAGGTAAAGAACTTGAAATTGAGTTATTTTTAAAGGAATTTAACATTGACATTATGTGTGTATCTGAACATTGGTTCAGATCACACGAACTCATTTTCAATTTCAATGATCACCAGATAGCAAGTTCGTTCAGTAGAGAAAATGCCATTAGAGGCGGCTCTTTAATTTTAATTAGAAATGACTTTAAATTTAAGGAACGTAAAGATATTGTGAGTCTCTCTACTGAACGAATAATAGAGGTGGCCTGCATAGAGCTGAATCGTCTTATAATTGTGGGCGTATATAGGCCTCCATCAGGGTTATATGATTCTTTTGAGCAAACAATGGAACAAATTTTAACAAAAATTTGTGCATCTAACAAAAAAGTTATTATATGTGGTGATTTTAACATTAATTTATTAGATTTAAACTCCACTACTGTTAGATTCACATCTTTATTCAAATCATATAACCTTTTTAGTTTGTTTCATGAACCTACAAGATTCTGTGAGACTACTGCTACTTGCATTGATAATATATTTACAAATCTTGTTCCAGATAAAAAAGAAATAATTAATTATTTAAGTTCTGATCACTGTGGACAAATAGCTTCCTTTAATATCAAATGTGATAGTAATGCAAAGAAAAATCTTGTGTATAATCCTGTGACCACAAAACGTATTGAGCAATTTAGAAGTAAATTAAAATCAAATATTGAGTTATTGGATAGGTCACATAGCTCTGATGAAGCTTTCAATAAATTATTTAAGGTAATAAGAACTCAATTTAATACAATATTTACTTCTAAAACAGTTAGAAACGGCATTAAAAAAAGTAAATTTATTGAATGGGCAACTAGAGGAATTAAGATAAGCAGGCAAAAATTATATGAATTGTATGATGAAAGGTCTATCAACAGTAGTGAAGCATTTAAAGTATATGTTAAAAACTATTCTAAAACCTTCAGAAAAGTTTGTAAAGCAGCTAAGGCTCTATATATAAAAAATAAAATTAAAAACTCTAAAAATAAAATTAAAGCGTGTCCCACACAGACGCGGCCTGCGGTGGCGGTGGCGGTAGCGGTCAGTTGGATGACTTGAGAGTTCTAGGAACGACACAGACACACGCGGCCTGGACGCGGTCACAGCGCGGCTTACCGCGGCCGCAAGCCCCGCCCCCTGACCAGGGGCGTCTTTCCCTTAGGTGCAAGGTGTGCGTTGTACACGGGCGCCGCGGTCCTAGGGGCGCCGAGCGCCGCTTGCAAGGGAGCCCCACTCGGCGTATACTTTGTAATATAAATTTAAACTTTATTTTTCAACTTAAAATGAACCTTTTTTTAAAAACTTAAAACATATAAATGAAGATTATATTTTTCGTCAAGATGGATCACAAGCAAAATATGTACTCTTGGCCGCGGCGCCCTTGCGGTTGCACCGGGCCCTATGTGCCTCCTTTTCATGGGATCTTCATATTAATCTGCTTCCCGCTCTCTTTATGCAGCCTCCGTTTGCGACATAACAGTTTCGCAGAGGGTATAAGCTACTGCCTCCCAATAAGTAGTAAGGTCCAATCCAAGGACGGCGCAAAACTCAGCCCGTTGCTCAGCCCAAGCAGAGCGTTCAATAATAATATCTATAGACGCTTCACACCACGTCAGTCTGGCCCCGTGCTAAGTACCTAAAGGACTTGTGTTACAGGTACCAGACAACGGATATATATTTGATATTTTTATACTATACATATATTTAAGATTTTTATTATATCGTACACTTATTTAATACACATCCAGACCATGGAACATTGAAACTTTTTGTTCCGTCGGCGGGATTCGAACCCGCGACCCCCCGGCTTGAGCGTCCAACGCGCTTACCACTGAGCCACAGAGGTCGTCAAAATTCAATGAGTGTATGCTGCGCCGTATCGTCTTACTCAGGCTGTGGTGGTACCTAGGCGATGGTTTCCTCCTGTCCGTATGGTCCAGGTAATGACCGAAGGTAAGGGTGACCCTTGAATGTGCCATCCACTGTTATAGTTTCAACCGGATCGCTTTCACAGTTCGGCAGCCGGCAGTTGGGGACGCCATCTGGTCTTACCAGGTGCGTATTGAAATGACATGCGCCATCGGGTTACCAGCTCTGGTAGCACCCGCTCTCCTCGCTTTTTAAACTCGGCTGTATGTTGATACACCCTCCTACAACACGCGAGCCTCCAGATCCTACGGAGGGGACCCTGTCAGCGCCAACGCCGCTTCGTCAGCTAACGGTTCGATAGCAGCGTAGTATCCGCAGCGCTAAAGTATGCTGCGGGCTTCTGAGCAGCTGTCTGTTCCGGGCGCCTATGTGTTCCGCCCAAACAGGACTGCAGGACCCCGGTACAAAGTCATCTGCAGGTTGGCCTTGGACCACAGATTTTGGCAGAAGGTGATTCAGGGCTATGGCCATCTTCTTCAGTTTAAGTGCCGATCGACGAAAATGAGGGGCAAAGATCCATTCAGAATCCAGGACCAAACCCAAGTACTACATTTCAGCGCCGATCAGCACACTCTCCTCCACATCTTTGCGATGCGCAGTGATGCTTCCGCGAGGGCGGTGCTTCCGGGGCCCATAGAAAAACATGTCCTACGTCTTTTCGACTGCGACTCGCAGCGCAGCCCCAACGCATTTATAAGCTCTTCTATAATTTTTATAAAAAATACTAAAAACAAAATAAATTGAATATTGAAGGATACAATCCCATACAACAAATGTGACTTTTTTACCCCCATCAATCCCCAAGCGGCACCCGGCTGCCGGATAACAATTGAAAATCTATTGTGTCTGCGATTCCCACGATCGAGGTATTAAGTATATCAATAACGGCTACACGTAGGCACTTGAAATATTGACAAAATACCTAATTGTATTTGTACTTAAATAAACATTCAAGGGGCTCCCATAAAACCATTATTTTTTGCCTATCTTTGCTTTATAATCATACGGAACCTTTCGTGTGCGAGTTCGACTTGCACTTGCCGATTTTTTTTAATTTAATTTGACTAGGACCGGCACTGGTCCCCAGTCCCCACCCTTAAGCGGCCGGAAAAACTGTACTTGTACTCTGTACCCCATTTCATTTTGGCCGCGCGTTTGCTAGGGGGCGCTAGGATAATATTTGCATATGGGCGCCACATGGGCTAGAGACGGCCCTGCCCCTCCACCACTGCTTCTGTGTGAATGAGCGCGCGGACATGAGGCGGCCATTACGCGATCAGTTGTAAATATTTACAACAGGCCGCGTGTACCGCGTGAAATTATGCCTGTAAATTATGCCTATGTCCAGAATTCCCCATGTTACTGCCGTTCTTTATTAATTTTATGGACCCACAATTCTCTTTTTCTGAAAAGAATAACCAAAATATTAAATACAACGACGTTAGTAAATATTTTCTTCTAAACTTTGCTTTTATTACTTTGAATTTACTTATGTACCTTTTTTGAGTGACTTCCAAAAAGGAGGAGGTAATACGTTCGGCTGTATGTTTTTTTTTGTATGTTTAACGATTACTCAGCCGTTTGTTAGCCGATTTTCAAAATTCTTTTTGTGTTGTATACTATACAAATTCAAGTTAAACCCTATACAATGTATAGGGTTTAACTCGCATTTGGTACCATGTTCACAAAATTGGTGATCTGATGATGGACCCTTGAGGAATCGAGGGACTCCTTGAAATTTGTATGGTAATATATAGTGATTTCAATTTTTTCTGATGTACTCGAGGCACATGCTACCAAAAAGTAAGACTTCACACCAGGTTATACCCTGGATCCTAAGGTACCCAACAGAACTTTTGAATCCCTATAGATACAGGTTCGGGGATTTTGGCGTTATTTAAATCACTGAAAGCATAAGCCACTATATCAATTTGATTAATCATCATCACCACAACCATAATTATACCATGGATCATGACATTATGATCCAATTATTGGTACTTTTCGTGATATTTTTCATCGAAGCTGATGTTTTTGATGATTGTTTCGCTGTTTGTGGACCGATTTTTAAAATTCTTGTGTTGTTAGACAATGGAAATCCGACATTTGGGCGATAAAATCTGTCAGTATGTCGATTCTTTCCCATGTCTACTGTTGTTATGCTAGCCCTGCAGGTGGTTAAGAAGTTGTTTCTAGTAACTTAAACATAATTTACAAATAAGTGAAATTTCATACGAAGGTGTCTCTTGATCCGAAGGCACTAAACAGAACTCGAAACTTTATTAAGATAAAAGTTTGGAAATTGCAGCATCGCTTAGATAACTGCAAGCATTTACCACAATTTCGCTTACAGTAAGATAATGTGAATAGTTATCATTCGAAGTGGCTATTTACGCATAAAGCCTTATGTTGTATTTAAAGTAGAGCCTTAAATTATTATTTTTAACAAAAAATTAAAACCGACTTCCAACGTAAAAACAATAATAATATGAACTAAAAAGTATTAATTTATAACTCTTACTCTTTAAGAGTTCTTTTTTAGAATTCGTCTAAACTCTAAATAGGTATCAACTATTTCTGTACATACAGTCTTCATTGCTTTGAAGTCGGTACCAGTCCCAAAAGTTTCAGATATTCTGACATTGACTGAGCTCATGACTAAATTAGCTGGTACCGACTTCCAAATAATAAAGACTGTATTATGTAAAGAAATATGTAGTTGAGATTTAGACGAATTCTGAAAAAGAACTCTTAAAGAGTAAGAGTTATTTAATCCTTTTTAGTTCATATTATTATTGTTTTTACCTTGGAAGTCGGTTTTAATTTTTTTGTTAAAATAATCTTTCATCTTCTTCAAGCGCCAATAATAAAAGCAATAAAACTTCATTACGATTGGCCATTACTAACATCCACTCGCAGGCGAGACTCGAGAGCTATGAGCCGCCGCGCCGTAGGGAATGACCGCCACCGCGGCCGCGGCAGTTTATTGTTATCGCGGTCAAGCAAGAAGGCAACAGCAGATCGCCACCGCAGGCCGCGTCTGTGTGGGACACGCTTTAAAACTACATGGAAGGTTATAGCTGGTGAGACTGGAAACGTCACCTGTCGTGACACAGATTTTGAACTATTTCTTGATAATAAAAAGATTTCTAATAATTTAGAAGTTGCGACGGTCTTTGAAAAATTCTTTGCTGACATTCCGGTCTCAACTACCAAAAATCTAAATTCCTCACCTGAAGCTGCTGAAAAGCTACTCAGAGATAATATAAAGGAATGTGATGTCAATTTTAAGTTTAGGGAAATTAACCCCAGAGACATTATTGATACATTTAAACAGCTGAATGTCAAAAATACTACTGATCTCTGGGGAATGTCTACAAAAATTATTAAATCTGTAATTGACATCATAGCTCCTCATCTTGCAATGATTTTCAACGACTGCATAAAGAGTGGTGTTTTTCCTGACTTAATGAAGCACAGTAAGATTGTACCATTGTTTAAAGCGGGAATTAAATCTGATCCAACAAATTATAGGCCTATATCGATTTTACCAACTCTTAGTAAAATTTTTGAAAAAATAATTTTAAAACAATTATTGGTACATTTTAATTCAAACAATTTATTACATGACAATCAATACGGATTTACTAAGGGTCGATCCACAACGGATGCTGGTATAGGTCTTCTTTGTAGTATATTTCAAGCTTGGGAGGAGTCGCAGGATGCTCTAGGTGTCTTTTGCGACCTCTCCAAAGCCTTCGATTGTGTGGATCATGCTACATTGATCAGGAAATTGCGCCACTATGGCATAAAGGACTCAGCTCTTAGCCTCTTGACTTCTTACCTTATAAACAGGACTCAAAGGGTTGAAGTAAACGGTAACAGGTCCAATGGAACCAAAATAGAATTAGGTGTCCCACAGGGATCTATTTTAGGCCCATTTCTTTTTCTCATCTATATAAATGACTTACCTTACCTTGTTAAGGAAAATGATAATGAGATAGTACTTTTTGCTGATGACACTTCACTTATTTTTAAAGTGAAGCGACAACAGTCAAATTACGACGAGGTAAACAGTGCTCTCTCAAAAATAGTACATTGGTTTAATGCTAATAACTTACTTTTAAACTCCAGTAAAACTAAATGTGTAAAGTTCACTTTGCCCAATGTTAGGCAAGTCCAAACCAATGTACTATTGAATGATGAGAAGATGAATTTGGTAGACACCACTGTATTCTTAGGTATAACACTTGATAGTAAATTACAGTGGGGTCCTCATATTGTTAATCTTGCTGGTAGGCTCAGTTCTGCGGCATATGCAGTAAAAAAAATCAGAGAAATTTCTGATGAAGACACGGCACGATTAGTATATTTTAGTTATTTTCATAGTAGAATGTCATACGGAATCCTTTTATGGGGAAACGCTGCCGACATAAATACAATATTTGTGCTGCAGAAGCGAGCCATACGTTCTATTTATAAAATGTCTTCTTTTGAATCTCTGAGAGATAAATTTAAAGAAATTGGTATTCTAACTGTTGCTTCTCAATACATTTTGGATAATGTAATATATGTTAGAAAAAATATAAGTAAATTTAAAACTAAAAGTGACATTCACTGTAGGAACACCAGAAATAAGCACAAGCTGGATTTGCCGATGATCAGACTTAGTAAAGTTAGTAAATCTTTTAAAGGTCAATGTATACGCCTGTACAATAAAATCCCAAAAAACGTTCAAAATCTTTCGATTAATAAATTTAAAAAAGTAGTCAAAGAACGTTTGTGTGCCAAAGCCTATTATAAGGTCAATGATTTCATAAGCGATGGCACATCTTGGGAGTAGGATGGCTGCTTGCAAGGCCACTTCTACATGTTATATGACTTACAATTATGTATGGATATTGACATTGTATAATTTTAAGTTACAATTGTAAATTTTATTTTAAAAGATTAATTTTTTTCTCACTTTTTTGGTAAAAAGTGGGACCCCGGCGAGTTTCTTACGCCGGTTCTTCTCGCCGGGATAGTTCCCGAACCGGTGGTAGGCACCAGTAGTATCAACATTCTGAAAGCATTTGCTACAAATCTATTCGGAAATAAAACAATTTTTATTTTATATTTATTTTATTTATAGTATGGATGGTTATTTAAGTGTTTAAGTATTTAAGTTTTTCCTTGATTTCATGAACCGATTTTGATTAATTCTTTCAGCGCTGCTACTTTCACAGTAAACTCTATACTTAAGGGACATAGTACACATTAGGGTGTGTAAAGTACCCCGCAAACGATCAAATTTGTTTGACAAACACAGCGGAACACGTTCAAACACGTTTGTCAAACGCTACGTAATCCAAATTTTCTTCAAACACATCAAACACGTAGTTTGTTTGACAAACGCTTCAAACAAAGCTGTACACGATCAAACTGTTTGACAAACACGTAAAATTTGACAAACAATTTAATCGTTTGACTTTAGGAAGGTGTAACAAAAGTAGTGATGTCATCACTACTTTTGTTACACCCCGTTAATTTACACTATGGCTTAATACGTCCAAATTCATTCATATTCATAGTCCAATACCATTCAAAGATTTTTAACTTACATTCTCTATAACAATGAACCTTACGTAGACGACATAAGTTATTTAAGGCAAAATAATTAATGACAAGCTATCCATCATTTTCGTCTCTGACAACATATTTTAATAATGTCAAACGTCTTGTTAATAACCTCCTTTTGGAAGTCGGTTAAAAATGACCAGTCGTTAGTCAGGAACGAATTAACTTTGTTTATTGAATTTGACAGCTTAGAACGTGCGAGTATGGGTTTTAGGGTTCCGTACCCAAAGGGTAAAAGCGGGACCCTATTCATGAGACTTCGATGTCTGTCTGTCCGTCTGTCTGTCTGTCCGTCTGTCTGTCTCCAGGCTGTATCTCAAGAACCGCTATAGCTAGAGTTCTGAAATTTTCACAGATTGTGTATTTCCGGTGCCGCTATAACAACAAATACTAAAATAAAAATAATCGTTAAGGGGGGCTCCCATACAACAAACGTGATTTTTTTGGCCTTTTTTGCTCGTAATCAATAATAATAAGAGGTAGGCACTTGAAATTTTCACGAAGGCCTTAAATATAATTGTACTTTAATAATTAATAATAATATTTAATAAAACAAAAAATTAAGGGGCTCCCATATGAAAAACAAATTATGGCCTATTTTTGCTCTATAACGGTACGGAACCCTTCGTGCGCGAATCCGACTCGCACTTGGCCGATTATTGTTCATTAGTTGTGTATGTATAAGATTCAAGTTGCTCCATGATGGATAAATATAAAAGACTAGATAACGCCCGCAACTCCGTTCAACTCCAAAACTCTTTTATCGCGCGGGAACCGTACATTTTTCCGGGATAAAAAGTATCCCACCAAAAACATAAATGTAAAAATGCTGAGCCAAGTTCCATACAAACATTATATTTCTTGTCTATGGACTTCGCCGTAAAAAGGATGGAGATCTAAATGAGTGCCAAGTTCCATGGAAAATCGAAATAAGTACGTATAGGAACCAAATAACATTATGAACAAATAATAGAGTCTATTTCTTTGCTTTATTGAATGTCTATAACAATTGATGTTATTTAAATAATGTGAGATCTTAAACTAGATTAGATCTAACTTGGCAAGTTTTCATTACGTCTGTCATTTTTCATAAAGTTATTGAACATTTTAATTCTGATGAAAACGCCATTCATTATATGCTGGAACTCGGCTTGACACTCTACCGCGTGTCTAGATCCTATGTAACCGTACATTTTTCCCGGGACTTAAAGTATCTCCATACCTTTCACCGAAATCGGTTCAGCGGTTTGAGCGCGAAGAGGTAACAAACAGACAGACACACTTTCGCATTTATAATATTAGTAGTGATAATAATATTGTCGATTAATAAAATCAAATATAATAATTATGACGGGATATAAATTGATATTTTTATGAGACAGCAAATCTTTGGCAGTTTGACCTTATGATTTATTGGTAATGAATAGTGATGGCACATTACTATCGATAATTTTTACTTACTAAAGGTAGCCTTTCGTAGCGAACTAGCGAGTGTCTATAGCAGCCTTTCCCAAAGTGGGCGATAACGCCCCCTTGTGGGCGCTGAAGGTCCAAAGGGCCCGGAAAAAAATAGGAGCGTTGTATATGTTAATATGTTTTTACCGTACATTTATGGATATATTGTTATGAATTTGTATATTTAGAAATAAAGTATTATTATTATTATTTGTTTGCTTGAACGCGCTAATCTCAGGAACTATCAACTACTGGTCCGATTTCAAAAATTCTTTCAGTGTTAGATAGTCCATTTATCGAGGAAGGCTATAAACTATATTTTATCACGCTAAAACTAATAAGAGCGAAGAAATAGAGGAAAATGTGAAAAAAGGGCTTATCTCACGAACTACTAGAGCAATTTTTCTGTTATTTGGGTCAGATAAGAAGTAGACCACGTGAAGGATCATAGGCAATTTTTTTTTACTTTTGTGGACTAATTTGTCTGTGAAATATCTAATTTACGCGGGCGAAGCCGCGTGGAACGTCTAGTATTTTATACATTCGTACGCGTTGAAATCTTTTCCACTTACGAGAAACTATATGACGCCCGCAACTCTGTTGCGTCAAAACTCGTTTATCGCGCGGAAACCTTACATTTTCCTGGGACAATTTAGCAGTGTCGGGGGAGTATCGAAAGTCGATAGTTTGAATATCGATATTATTTTCGCATCACTACAATTTACAACATAAATTAACAAGTGCGGGGGCGGTCGTTGAAATCGATTTGGTATAAATGATGATGTTATATTTGAACGAGAATTTTAATTTAATTTTGGCGTGTTATAAAATTTACATTTCAATTTTACATTTTATCATCATTCGTTTTTAGGGTTCCGTACCCAAAGGGTAAAAACGGGACCCTATTACTTAAAGAATTCCAGGAATGGGTGATCGACGGACTAAAATAATCGGCCAAGTGCGAGTCGGACTCGCGCGCGAAGGGTTCCGTACCATTATAAAGCAAAATTAGGCCTAAAATTGTGTTTTTTGTATGGGAGCTGCCCTTAATTATTTATTCTATTTTATTTTAATATTATTATTAAATATTAAAGAAGACATATAACTAAGGATTTCGAGAAAAAATCAAGTACCTGCCTGTTGCCATTAATTAGAGCAAAAAAAGCCAAAAAAATCACGTTTCTTGTATGGGAGCCCCCCTTAAATATTAATTTTCTTTTGTTTTTAGTATTTGTTGTTATAGCGGCAACAGAAATACATAATCTCTGAAAATTTCAACTCTCTAGCTATTACCGTTATTGAGTTACAGCCTGGAGACAGACAGACAGACAGACAGACAGACAGATAGACAGACGGACAGACAACGAAGTCTTAGTAATAGGGTCCCGTTTTTACCCTTTGGGTACGGAATCCTAAAAACAGCTTTGGCACACATTCCCACCGTAATATTTCATGTGTTTTCCATCGACAGCGGTATCCAAGTTCCAACCACGTAAACCCTTTGATATATGATCTACTACATCCAACTAAACTCTTACTCTTTATTACTGCAAGACTCAATAGAATTTCCTAGCTTTACCCAACGGTAAATTACCACTAGCGTTACTCAAGGTAACTTTTATTCCTAGTCGTATCCAACAAAACTTCCCAGCTTTACCCAACAACTCAACTCAACCCTTCTTCCAGGTGTAAACGTAACACCACAACTCAACTCAACCCCTCTTCCAGGTGTAAACGTAACACCACAACTCAACTCAACCCCTCTTCCAGGTGTGAACCCCCGGAAGCAGCGCCGCGAGCGGACGACCTTCACGCGGGCCCAGCTGGACGTGCTAGAAGCTCTGTTCGGGAAGACCAGGTATCCAGACATCTTCATGAGAGAGGAGGTGGCGCTGAAGATCAACCTGCCGGAGTCCAGGGTCCAGGTGTGTATTAACTACCACACTTTAAAAACCATGCCAGTTGCGCAGGAGTAATTTTAGTGTGTGCGCTGTACACAAGAGCACTCTATTTCTATACTCTCATAACCCAGTGGGTCGGAAGACCGACACGACTGGCGAGAGATGAGGCGCAGGACCGACTTTTTACATGCCCATCCGAAGCATGGATCATCTTGTCAGACAATCAGGTGATCAGCCTGCATTGTCCTAACCAAACTTGGAAGTAACATATGTTTCCAACGCGGGAATTGAACCCACGACCTCCGAGTCAAGGGCCAAGCTCTAAACAACTGGACCACGGATACGTTATTTGTAATACATAGGTACTATAGATGAGCAAATCGGTTGCACCGAAAGTTAGCGTGAGCCAACGGAACTCACTCTTATTCCAGGGGATGTCAAACGAAACTAGTTAGAACTATTTTCCCTAGCGTTATCCAACGTAAGTTGCTTTCGTTCGTTGAGTTATAGAACATAAAATTATCTAAGTCGCTTAAGTTCCTAGCGGTACCCAACGGAACTCACACTCGTTCTTAGCGTTACCCAACATAACTTAGGTACTAATAGGATTTGAAAGTCAACACATCCGTGAGATGTGACTTGTGACATACTATCCTGCTTATTGGCTTAGAATTCAATAAAAATAATGTTTACTACAGGTAGGAAAAACCGTTTGTATCCGAAAATATAATATTTTTTGTCAGGGCGAGCGAGGCGAGACCTAGTACGTCCTACAACCTGTACATTTTGTGGTACACTTTACGGAAAAACTATCACGCCTATTGATTTGTGCTTTAGTAATTTTTATTTATATGTAGATGTGTTAGTCATCAGTCAGTCAAGCTGTGACGACGCGAGCCCTCACAAAGCTCGGCTTTTAGCTATAGTTTCAAGTTTGTACAACAGTTTACATACAAACTATCGCATAACAATATTAACCCCCCGAAACGAATTAATTAGAAGATCGCGAAATGGCCTAACGGGCATAATCACATCTGCTTCTTTGCTCTTTTCCATTATTAACTCATTCCGGGGGTCGCGGGGACCCCAGTTTGGGGGTTAATCCTCGCCCCGGGTCCGCCCTCACGTAAGTCAATTGACAGAATTTGATAAATTGGCCGCTACCGTTGAACATTGTGTCAGTTATATTTTTAGTCTATGTACAGAAGGAGAAATTACAATAGAATGTGATACTTAATAAAAAGTTGGAAAATGACACTCCAGTAGGTACGCTTTATACAGACTTCGTTACCTTTAACCATTGAGATGCCTTTAACTAATTTTTTGTACCTCCAGTAATTTTAAAAGTTACATCTGGCAACAGTGTCTATAAGTGAACTGACTTGAAAATCTTACCTGCAGATGCAGCTGGATTTCATAGGATCGTTGATACTGTACAATCTCCAAATCTGGAAAGAAAAACATAGAATTAGTTAAAATTAGATGACACCCGCAACTCCGTTGCGTTTAAATTCGTTAATGGCGCAGGAACCGTACATTTTCCGGGATAAAAAGTATTATAATATTATGTCCTTTCCCAGGACTCCAAAGCATCCGCATACCAAATTTCAGCAAAATCTGTTCAGCGGCGACTTGCTCGTTTGCCTTATTAAGAAATAAAAAAAAAAGTAGTACCTGAGTGGTGGCGGCACGGCGCGGCGGCGCCCCGCGGTACAGCTGTGTACGGCTCAGCACGGCTCGGCTCGGCACAGGCCGACGCGGCTCCGCTCGGCTTCGCTCGGCACGGCTCTGCTCGGCTCCGCTAGCTCGGCCTGTAGGCTCGGCATCGCTCGGCTCGACATCGCTCGGCTCCGCTAGGCTCAGCTCGGCATCAGGTCGACGGGCTCCGCACGGCACGGCTCGGCCGCCACTACGAGTACACTGCACCACACTCGTGTACGCACTGCGCCGTACACGCCACATGGACTTCCGTCTTCTATCCTATGAATGCAAAAAAAAAATGATACTACAACTATTGTTTTGTTACTTTTAAGAATATAAACAATCGGCCAAGACGTGCGAGTCTAGGTTTCCGTACCGTTATAGAGAAATAATTTTTTTTTTTTTTTTTTTTTTTTTTTTTTACATATAAAATACTTCTATAAGTATTTTATAATTATGTATTACAATCTAGCCTAATTAAGACTAATAAGTAATTTTACATTAACTTAATCTGCTAGGTAGAGTTAACTAAGATTGTGTCCATTAACACTTTCTTAAAGTCTCTATAAGGGAGAATACACACTATTGTTTGTGTTCGTCACAGTCACTTTACGTTTTTTAACACTTAATACACTAACTCGAAAGGTTTTGTCCTTTTCAGTCTTCTAACTAGGTCCGTGTTGTCGAGGAGCTGGATGGCCTCGACATTCACGTGATGGTGAAGCCTCTTTTCATGGACTTCGGCGTATCTTTTTATAACTGTAGAGAAATAATAACAGTACTTTAATTATTATTTCTTAACAAAAAATTAAAACCGACTTCCAAGGTAAAAACAAAAGTAATACTTATTCTTAATCTATAAAAAGAATCAAATAATTCTTATTCCTTATTACACTGGCGTCTTCAGACTTCGCCTAAACCTCAACTATTTCTGTACTTAATCTTCGTACTTTTGAAGTCGGTACCAGCCCGGAAAAGTTCTGAGATCCTTGACATAGCAATTGCGCTAAGGTAAGCTGGTACCGACTCCAAAAGCATGAAGATTGAGTACAGAAATAGTTGAGGTTTAGGCGAAGTCTGAAGACGCCACTATAATAAGGAATAAGAATTATTTGATTCTTTTTAGATTAAGAATAAGTATTACTTTTGTTTTTACCTTGGAAGTCGGTTTTAATTTTTTGTTAAAAAATAATAATTTTACCCTTTTTAGTTACATATTAATATGAGACGACAAGGCTATAATACTCGTATTATAGCTTGTTGTCTTAGAGTTGTACATATTACTAGCGGTCGGCACTGCCCGCGTGGATGTCGGTTACGGCTGCAAAAAGCCTACCCAGGAAAGACTCGGTCGGCAAAATAATTCCCAGGTCAATTCACAGACTCCGACACTGACATCGACGACGCGGACGCAGTCATTGTAAATATTATTTCATTACTTTTTAAAGTTTTTTGGCGGGGGTTTTTTTAAATTTCTTAATTTTATTTTATTTTATGCTTTTTAAACTTGTGCAGAATAATTCCTATCAACTAGTTCATATCCCAATAAATACCATTTATAAAATATGTCCTCTGGGATGAAGCCGTCAATATGAACCCAAACATGAAACCTCCACTTTGGGTTCATACGGAGTTCGGCTCCTATAGAATCCAGGTGATGCTGCAACAGCAGCATGCAAATATTTACTGTTTATCTACGTCTTACTGGTTGTCGCAATTAAAATGAGCCCAAACACGAAACGTCAGAAACGTCACACGTCAGATCCTGGTAGACCTATATAGATGACCTATAGTTTTTTCTGTTTCTGTACCTACATTGAATATCTTTGTACAATAATACTTGGGACGTGGTCTACTATGCTAACGCGGACGAAGTCGCGGGCAACAGCTAGTGAATAATAAGAATTATTTCATAATTTTTAGGTCATTTAAGAATATTGTTTTTTCCTTGGAATTTTTTATTAAAAAATAATAATTTAAGGTGCAAATCGATGTTAACGAGCGAGTAAACTTCCTGGAAATTAATTTAGAAGAATTTAAATTATTTTGTTTTAGAAAATCTGTGCTTATTATCGGTTCTGGTTTCCGTCGGGAACAAGACTTCTGAAATATCCCACCAAAACTAGCTTATAACTTAAGTACCTACTGAAATTTTAATTTCAATTTCTTAAAAAATTCTCCGGCTATAATATTTTAATTAATATTATCAAGATCCCAACAACCCCGGTACGAATTTGCAAGCTAATTGGCATATCTTATCGGCCATCAGTGATAAGATAGCATCTCGCTAACGAAGTGGGGTGAAATACCCCTGATGCGCTGGAGGGGTGAAATTTTTGTTGATATTTTTTTTGTCAATGATTTTTAATGTGCTAAGTACTTGCTTATTAAAGGTGAACGCAGATTTGGCCGCACCGCACGCACCGCAGTCGCCGCATTTCGAATTCTTGTGGAATTCGACTGTGGCGCGGGTAGGTATGCGAGCTTGCCTATCTATAATCTATAATTATTATAAAACAAAGTCGCTTTTTTTCCCTCATCTCCCTTTGTTCCCTTTAATCTTTAAAACTACGCAACAGATTTTGATGATTCTTTCAGTGTTAGATAGCTCATTTATCGAGGAAGGTTATAGGCTATATTTTATCACGCTAAGACTAAAAGGAGCGAAGAAATAGAGGAAAATATGGAAAAAAAGGGGAAAATTATTTGAAAGGGCTAACTTGAATGCGCTAATCTCAGGAACTACTGGTCCGATTTGAAAAATTCTTTCAGTGTTAGATAGCCCATTTATTGAGAAAGGCTATAGGCATATTTTTTTCAGTGGCTATATATTTTATACCCGTGCGACGCCGGGGCGGGTCGCTAGTAACTTCATATAAAGAATTCGAAATGCGGCGACTGCGGTGCGGCCAAATCTGCGTTCACCTTAATTTGCCAGGTAGATGCTTGAAACGAGAAAAAAAATTTTAGAAATTCCGTTATTAAACAACATACAATATTATATTATGTTAAAGAAGAATTAATTCATATTAATGGGTTTATTGATATTTCAGAAAATCTGGGATATAGTTTAGGAAAGAGGAAAATTATCAAAAACAAATCAATTTAAATAACATTTTACCAACAGAAAATAGAATTGAAAGTGATTTCCGAAATGGCATACTTACGTATTTTATTTTAGTTCCTATTTATAATTATAGAGGGACATAACACAATACGTATCATACATTTTATCAATTTAGATTTTAGTTCCACCGTAGTTTGCTTTTATATCCCGTATTTTATTTATAATTGAAAAGTTTATTGTTAAAATATCACTCGCAAGCTGATATTTTTTTCACCATGCGCGCGGCTTAGTGTCAAACTCCAAACAATGGGGGATTAAATGATTCGAAATTCGAATTTGAAATTTGGAACGCATTCGATTGGTTAATGCGTTGACGTTCGAAGTTCAAAAATCTTGGGTGGTTATCTCTAAAGAGGTTTTAATTTTGAAGATTATGTAAATAAGATCCCACCAAAAACATACCTGTTAAAATGGGGCCAAGTTCCTATCAGCAAATTTTTGGTCTAAAAAAAGAGTTGAAATCCAATCCAATGCCAAGTTTAGATGCACTTCATCGATTGTTATCATTTTCATCAACAGCCTGATCCATAATACTTCTAAATTTGAACGTGGCAGGTTAATTTAATTATATTATCTTATTTTACAATTAATCCAGAGTTACGTAAAGCACGAAAACCTGCCAAGTTCAAATTTAGAAGTATTATGGATCAGGCTGTTGATGAAAATGATAACAATCGATGAAGTGCATCTAAACTTGGCATTGGATTGGATTTCAACTCTTTTTTTAGACCAAAAATTTGCTGATAGGAACTTGGCCCCATTTTAACAGGTATGTTTTTGGTGGGATTTCAGTCCTTTTTTTCAAGAAATTATACCTGTTTTTTTCTTTTTGTACCACACCCGACTTAAACAATACCTTCGATATATGGCGCTAGTTGTAAACTATCAATAGAAGCGAAATTTTCAAGTAAACAGTAATATTTATTTAACCTAAGTATATCAACTCCCAAGCGGTCGAATTCGACCGCGTAAACAATAGATTTCCAAGAATCCGCAATCGAAGTATTAATAAGCTATACGGTATGCATTATACATGATGACAATATTTTCAACCAATTCTCGTTGTATCACTGGCGTATAAGAATTTTTACCTATAGTTCGTAGAGGAGCCGATTCACGCGTGACCGATTTCTTCTTAATTTTTTTATTAATCTACATATTATAACACACGACCTGAGTGTCAAATTTCATCACGTTAGGAAAATTGGAAGTGGTATCTAAAATTCGTAGATGAACCGATTCACGCTTGACCAATTTCTCAAAATTTTTTTAATCTACTTATAACACACGACCAGCGTGCCAAAGTTCATAATGCTAGGACAATCGGAAGTGGCCTCTAAAGTTTGTAGGTGAACCGACTCACGCTTGACCGATTTCTTAAATTTCTCAATTTTTTGTTAATCTACTGACAACACACGACCTGTGTGCCAAATTTCATAACGCTAGGATAATCGGAAGTGGCCTCTCAGGTTTGTAGGTGAACCGACTCACGCTTGACCGATTTCTTAAATTTCTCAATTTTTTGTTAATCTACATATAACACACGACCTGTGTGCCAAATTTCATAGCGCTAGGACAATTGGAAGTGGCCTAGAGGTTTTGATTACCGGTCAGTGAGTGAGTGAGTGAGTCAGTGCCAAAATTAGCTATTTTCACAGGGAGATATTTCAGGATCTACCGAAGCTATATCTATGAAATTTGGTATACTGCGTAAGTACTAGTATATAATTACGTAGGTATAATTTTATCTTTGTACTCGCAATAGGCACTGAGCTACAGGGGGGTCAAAAGTGCGTCGAAACGGTTCGTGTAAATAGTGCACGGCATGTGCGCGGCCTGCTGGAACTTGGCCGCGCACTTCCGTGCGCTTTGATAGCTGCAACAGTTAATGGATAGGCAGCCGTCTACTTAAATTCAAAATTGGCCTAGGCCGTTCACGGTGAGCAAAACAAACCAATAACCCAATATGTATAGGCTTACCAAGCGAAAAATTTGCAAAAATTGGGCGTCTTTTTTCCACAACGTTTGGGGCCATTTTGAGATTTGACGTGTTCGATTAGTACATAGTACATTGTACTTTTTCGTGAACGAATATTTCTGCCGAATATACGTGGTACCTACCACTGACTTTTAACATCTTTGAAAAAAACATCATGTATTCCGCCCTCTAGAAACAAAAAAAGACGGGTTGCACTCCGGGAGTGCCGGCAGAAGTGAAAACTTGATTATTAACGTTGTGCATTTTTAACCCATTTTTTATGAAAATCGATTATTAAAAAAACGATTTTTTAAATTAATCGAAACCCTTACAATCGATTAAATTTTTAACCCATTTTTTATGAAAATCGATTTAAAAAAAAAACGTTTTTTTTTTTTAATTAATCGAAACCCTTATAATTCGAGTTTGAGTTCGAGTTTTCGAGTTTTTGAGTTTTCGAGTTCGAGTTCGAGTTCGACACAAAACACTACTTTCCAACCGTCTTACGGGTTTTCGATCAACACGAAAATCTGACGCGAGTTTCACAGTTTTTACCCATCCCACAAAAGTGCTCAACGCCGCTAAATAAGTTTTCACTTCAAAAACACATAAATAATTAATCGTTACGGTGCGTGAAGCTGCAGATGTCATAGACAATATAAATTACTGGGACGTGTGGCATACAATAGAGGCCACGGATTAGTAGCATTGTAATGATATTGTTCAATTTGAATGAACCAAATAGAACCAAGAATAAAACGTTTTTAATGGCTGTTCGTCAAAAAATGTAACCGAATGCAACAAGGAACTATATTAGAATAAGTTTTTCAAAATCACTACGTTGGAAACCACTTTAGATAACAATAATTACGCGGCTATTCTCACATTTATTAGGAATTCCCCTGGAAAACTACTATTTCCAAAATTAAAGTATAGCTTTTTAATGACTCCGGAAAAATATAATGATTACACTAATTGAAATAAATGAATGAATAGCTAGCTCCAACCTTCCTTAAAAAAGTTACAGATTTAAAACGCAAGGATTGCAACAATTAACTCATCAAGCGGCAAGCCCCAAGCGGCTACATCCGGCCGCGATAACAATGAAAAAGCTACTGTGTCTCGTTTTGCCACGACTGATGGGCTAATATAAATTCTCTTCCAACAGGTCTGGTTCAAGAACCGAAGAGCAAAATGCAGGCAGCAGCTGCAGCAGCAGACAAACACGCAGATATCCAGTAAATCCTCCAACTCCAAGACGATATCGTCAAGCAATACGATCAAGAGTAGCAGCTCCAAGATATCCACCTCCAAACCCATCACCAGCACCAACTCAAGTCTCACCACACACACATCCAACACCACCTCATCACCTGTCCTCCCCACGCCAGCTACGTCAGTCAGTCCACCCATTAACGTGATCTGCAAGAAGGAAACGGCAGGATCTAGCTACGAATCCAACGTGAACAAGAACATAATATCACACCACTACAACGATACACGCAAAGACTCATCTCCCAGTGCAATGAACGTCCACAACTATGGCGTCGCTCCGAAACAAGAGTTGTACAACAGCCCGAAGAGACTGGACTACTCCAAGGTGGATTACTCGGAGAAATTCTCGAGCAACATCGTGAAAGACCAGTACAGCTCCCGTCTGACTGGTAATCTGACTCCGTTGGGATCAAACTCATCTATCATGACGACTCCATCGCCTCCCATCACGCCCCAAAACCTGAACGGTCCAGGGAACGTGTACCATCCGGACAGCTACAACTCCTTCCATTGGCCGGGCACGTCCGACTACATAAGGAGCTACTCAAGCTCGCACCATCATCAGGGATACGGGCAGGCAGCCTACAACTCTCCATACTATCCCAGCCAGGTAATTATGCATTTTGTCATAGATCTAGATTGTCAAAAATCCTTGAGGCATAAAATATAAACTCAGATTTTTTCAGGAAACTAACTAATTGTAGCGTACACAAACTTAGCGCATTTATTAGCTATTTTAGGATTCCGTAGTCAACAAGGAGCCCTTATTTCTTGGTACAATAAATAAAAATAATGCAGTATATTTTACGAATTCATATCCATTACTGTACTGAGGACTCCAAAGGTTTACAGATGGTCCAAAATGTCCAAATCATAGACAAAGCACAAAACGTAATATTGCCACACACTTCACGAAGTTTTGTGCCATGTCTCACTTGTTTCATCTTGAAAAGAAAATCGCTAACCAGTGTGTTCATTCCAGATGGAATACTTCAACGGATCTTCGGTGAACCAGTCGCACGGGAGTCACCACAGCCACAACCTCACCCCCAACGGCAACCAGCTCTACAACCAAGTGTCTTTCAGCAACGCGTCACCACCAGCCGCCTGGCCAGGCCACAACCTGCTCACCTCAGGCCAGGAATCCCCCGAAAACCAGTCCCAAAACCCCCCACACTTAAGCATGCTCCAAGCATCGCAGATCACGAACTTCTCCAACTCAGGTAACAGCTACTTTGCTCCTGAAAAGTACGGTATTAATATGGTGTAGTGTTTCTAGTCGATCTTAGGTTATTAAGAAACTCAGGTATCGAATGGATACAATACTGTCTCCGCGTTGACCATTTTCTGGAAATAGACATAGCGATTAGTCTGTTTCTAAAGATACGTGAGAAAAGGATAGAAAATGCCATCGCTTTGTCCCTTTCCATAAACTGGTTGATTCGTTGATAGCATTGCTCAATTGTTTAGTCCATTCTCATTGGTATTATATAGTTCTTGTAATTCAAGATCTTGTTCATTATTCCTAAGTTACAGTCATCTCTATAGTTGCAATTTCAACTTAAATTCTAGTCTTGTTAATTACAAAAACTATATTGCCATCTTCGGCCTATATGTTGGGTTTCAATGGTTTTGTAAATATAGTGTGTGTGTCAAACGATTTGATTCATTTTTTTTCATCGCATCATCTATATCAACTAATATTCCAATAAGAGTTAACATGAATTAAGTTCCAATCAAATTTTCTGCCCAACACAATAAAAGGCTATTACTTAAAGAGTTTAAAATTATTAAAATGCGTGTCGATTTCTGAATCATCTTAATTCTTATTGCTATATTTGTACAAGACGATAATAATACGTCGCAAGAACATATCAGTTATAATATAAAACAGTTTATCAATGGATCTACTTTAAAAGTATTGGTTATTCAGGCAGCCAAGAAAATTAAAAGAACAAAATTGTTTGTCTCCAATGCTCAAAATGTTAATGAAAACGATCCAATAATAATCATATATCGTGTCTACTTAAAAGATTATTTCAACTCTCATTAGCAGTTGATGCCAATTATAACGAAACCACTTAATAAAATTAACATCGAAGTAATAATCGAGGCCTAAAATGCCACTTCAGCCTGGATGCTAGTCTCTGGCCTAACTTAGCTTTACTTTGCGAAATTTCTTTTACATTCCTTAAATCATATCACTTATTTACATTAAGAGTAGCTGTTTTGTATATAAGACGTGTTAAGGTTTATTTTTTAAATGAATTTGTAAATGTGCGTGCTATTGTTTAGTGAAATATTGTGGTTCGTTGATTGCGTTGCCATCGGAGAGTGACACTGTAAATATGTCTGAGATTTTTCAGTCCGCCATGACACTTGCGTGTTTTTGAATGTTCTCGAGGATGGAGCGATCAACAGTATTTTATAAAAAAAAATAATAGAAATGACTGTAAAAAAGTATATCGTATAATTTGTACAGTTAGGATAAAATATAAGTTATTTTAATTGTAACTATTAGAGTAGGGATAGGGCGTACCTTTGCACTTTTAGACGTTGACAAACTTTTTTTTGGTACGCGCGTCACGCGTGGTGGTAGCGAATTTTAAGGTTTTAGGTTTTGTAGAGTCCTAGGCGAATGCCATTCCAATGACTGAGAAGTTTATGTATATAAGAAATAATATATTTAATTTTAGTTAAAAGCAAAAATCGATAGAATTTTGTAAGACGTTCGCTATCACTGAGATCAAATGTTCGGTCCTGGAAAAGGTGGTGATGTGTGGTAATACGATGAATTTGAATCAAAATGAAATAAAATCAACATTACTTGTGCCACCAGTAAACTAATAAAATTCTTAAAAATCAAATCGCATATAAATTAATCGGGTATTACGCAAAGGTCGATTCTAGGACCTTTGTTTTATAATTGATATTATATGAATGGAAATATCCTTCTCAAATTGAGTAAAAGCATTTAAGAAAGATATTTCTTATTATTTAAATGAAATTGAGCAATACAACAAAGAAATAAATGGAAATAATAGAAGTTTTTTGTTGACGATTTAATGAATCCAACACAAAAGTCCGAAGAAATATTTTATGGATATAATTTTATTGTAGATGGCGTTGTAAGTAAATTGTAATTTATAGTGTTATGCTTCGACCTAGCTAAGTTAGGATACAAATTGTACCACGTTTGAGTCAATGTATTTTTTTTAAGTTAAGTTGTATTATTAATTGATTAATAATAAATCCGAATATATGCATTTATATCTGATTTTATTTAACCCCTAACCTGGCATGAAAGTTGCATGAATGATATGAAATTAACTAATGATACAGCATGATGCGTGGGAGTTTGTAACTAATGCCTGAAATCTAAATGGTTGAATTATTGACTGTCAAAATTTTGGTTCTAAACATGACTAAGAAACTGTAGCCATTTAAAAAACCCCGTCTTTAGGACTACTTACACCAGTCTGAGTACAGTTCATACAGTTAATCACTCTAAAGTTCACTATAATAATAATATTATAAATGTGTATATACTGTATACCATAAAAGTCAAATTGTTTTGGAGATAGAGATTCCGAAGAAAGGATATTTAAAGATAGTTTTAAACGCAAAAAAATTAACATTTTCTCGCGAAAAAATCTGGCTGCGCAAATAAAGTTGCAGGCAACATGTAGTATACATATACTACTTCGTATTAATGAGTACCTAAGCGTGATATTTTGACAAACAACCTAAAAAACTAGACCTTTGCATCCATTGCGGATGATTTATGCAGTATTTTCAGGTCACTTTAACCTAAATACTGTAGTGCCTGAGACTAGTCCAGAGGAATGTGCAGGTTTCCCCACGATGTTTTGACAATTAATAACCTAGACTGGTTAAATCGGGCCCCATATTATGGGAGATCGCACACGTCACACTTTTTGTGTGATCGAGTCTGCGGCTTACATACAATCTGCATGGCGCGCGCCATGCAGATTGTATGTAAGCCGCAGACTCGATCACACAAAAAATGTGACGTGTGCAATCTCCCTATCTGTTTAAATACTTAGGGCCTGTTTCACCGCTTCCTGATAAGGCTATCCACCACTTAATTTGACAGATGGAGTATGGAAAATCTGTCAAATAACCCTATCGGGCACCTTATCTGGAAGCGGTGAAACAGGCCATTAATCTACATTCTACAGACTAGGTCATTTGAATGTTTTGTCTCGTTCCACTATAACGCAATCAGAAACAAAACTTACGAGTAAGGTTCCCGACGTTATATTCTGTTTCAATCATAATATCTAGTGTTTCAATTTTAGAATACATTCCTATCACTCACAAATTACAATAGTTGATGAACTTAAAGTAATAGATAAGAACAAAGCAAAGTATGAAGCAATACTTTTGGTCATCTTTTGCAACTGCGGACTATGCTTTTCAAAACGGTTGGTATACAGGTAGTAACTAGGTAGGTATGTACCATCGAGGAAATTAATTCCTAGGCAGTTGACAGACCAACGTCATTTGGTCGGATTGTTGATGTCAATTCAATGTTAAGTATAATTGTATATTATGTGATCTGTCGGCACTTGGCTGGGTTTGACGTAACGCGACCAAACTAAGTAGGTCCCCCTATCTGCCGAGGAATCAACTTCTCTGATAGTCAGTACAACAAGTATGGAAAAGTACTCACACCCAAACCGCTGAACTGATTTCGCTGAAATTAGGTATGGAGATACCATAAGTCCCAGAAAAGGACATAGGATACTTTTTATCTCCGAAAAATGTACGGTTTCCGCGCGATAAACCAGTTCTGGAGCAACGGAGTTGCGGGCGTCTAGTGTGTTATAATATTTTTAACCGACTTCTAAAACGGAGGAGGTTATATTATGTTCGTCTGTTTATGTGCTATATTATGAACAACACACAGAAATAAAGCCACTCTACTGCCAAATTGGATCTCCATAGCAAAAATCCTACAGCAATTTTTCCGTCATATAGTCTCTGAGCAAAACCGCGGACAGACAGACAGACGGACAGATCGAAACTATAAGGGTTCCTTGTTGACTACGGAACCCTAAAAAGGATCAAAATATTTTATTACAATGGCAAAAAGTATATTTCATTATCAAAATATTTTATTACAATCACCCCTGTATTGCTAGAGTCAATTTCTTTTCTCACTTTTTGCCATCAGATTCTGGTAGACCTACCGTCTACCAGAATCTGATGGCAAAAAGTGAGAAAAGAAATTGACTCTAGCAATACCGGGGTGATTGTAATGAAATATTTTGATCCTTTTTAGGGTTCCGTAGTCAACAAGGAACCCTTATAGTTTCGGTCTGTCCGTCCGTCTGTCTGTCTGTCCGCGGTTTTGCTCAGAGACTATAAGACCTACAAAGCTGTAATTTGGCATGAATGCACATACTAATAATGGCAACAAAATGGTACATTAAATCTTAAAAAAATATTTTTTTTGTTGGTACCTTCCATACACATCAAGCGGGGATGAAATTTTTTTTCGCGTCCACCCCATCGTGTAGGATGTCGTTGGGTAGGTTTTTTAAAACTATTATGAGTGTACATAGATCATTTTCCGATTTAGGGATCCGTTTGTGAAATATTAAGATTTAAAGTGGAAAAAATCGTTAGAGTCCAGTGTCCCCCCCTTCTACCAGCTAAACGGTTGCTTCTGGAAATGTGAAAAAAATCACGGGACTAGGAAATATGCTGAATTTAAAAGGAAAACTTTCCTTAATGCGGCTCATTCTGTGTGTGAAACATGCAAATATAAAAATTTAAAAAAATATAAAAATTTATACAATGATCAAGGATATTTTTTGAAAATCGGCCATCAAAATTTGCCACCCGATTCTGGTAGACCATAATATGACCATATTATATCAAATACCATAGACAATAAAATTTGCTTTTATTAACGTGACAATAATTAATTAGGTAGTCTAGAAGTCGCTCGTAAAAATTCTAAGCCTATTTTTTTCTACCAGCCATCGAATACAATAGACAATTTGTTTTTTTCTTTACTTGTATTGATTCTCTAGGTGTCATAACATAAGCCCCCGCCGGTATCGGGTGTCGGCTGCGCGGGGCTTCCGTCGCTGAACTATCAGTTACCGAGTATTTAGGACGTTATACTTTGTAGCGAATAACGTATTAATGTCTATTTATACTTAGAAATGCGAAAGTTACGAAATTTAAAAACCCAAATTTTTCAGCAGTGGGCGGGCTGATGATGTGAATCGCCAATCGGTCCAGCCATTTGGATGCTACGATGCCACGGGCAGACACACACAGACAGACAGACAAACAGAATACTTATACAAACTTATAATCCCTTCTTTTTTTCGTTGGGGGCTAAAAGTCAGTCTATGGAATAGGTAGGTAGGTATATTAAAATCGATTCAATCATTGTTTTAACGTAGAGCTACGCTTAAACAACTTTTGATATGCTTTGGAAGAATTCTCTAGAGTTTAGACTGTTTAGTGTTTACGCTTAAACTGCAAGTTGCGACCAATAAAGAAATTATTATTTTTAACAAAAAATTAAAACCGACTTCCAGAGTAAAAACAATAATAATTATTATAATGAACAAAAAAGTATGAAATAATTCTTACTATTAATAGTGCCTTATGCAGAATACTCCTAAACCTCTACTATTTCTGTACACAATCTCCATTATTATTTTGAAGTCGATACAAGCTAAGAATGGTGAGTTCTTAGACAAAATATTTTTAATTTTAAAAACTGGTACCGACTTCAAAATTATGAAGATTGTGTACAGAAATAGCAGAGGTTTAGGAGTATTCTGCAAGTGCAAGTGTAAGGCACTATTAATAGTAAGAATTATTTCATACTTTTTTGTTCATTATAATAATTTATATTGTTTTTTCTCTGGAAGTCGGTTTTAATTTTTTGTTAAAAATAATAATTTCACTCTTTTTAGTAATTTAAGTAATTTATAAGAGTTTCTGTAAATACTAATGTGTTATACTAAGTGACTTTGCAGCCATTTTAATCATATGAGAACTATAAAGTTAATATACCTAGCGCCCTCTCGGAATAGAGAATTGCATAAGCAACTCCAAGAATATACTTGTATCACTGTATAATTATTAATAATATAAGCTTGGCGTTAATCAAGCAATGATAAAATTAATGTTCATGCGCCTATCTCTAAAGTCTAAAGGCTCTCCTGTTCAGTGACTTTCTTTCTATCATAACACTCCTGGAAAGTCATTAGCTCACTATAATTATTGTTCATATAATATTATGCTTAAACTACTTAGAACTACCTTAATATAACTATTTATTTTGTCCCAATAATAAGGAGTTTCCTACATACGGACATATCTCATAATTCATAGATCTCATAATCAAATTGCTAACTTGGTAACCTGATCACCAACATATAATTTTTGAAATAGTTCGACAAATTAAAAGTTATGATTTAATGATTAAGGCTGCGTTTCCACTGAAGCGGAGCGGAGCTTAGCGGTGCCAAATTGGCCAATCACCATGCTCGAAATATTCGCTCCGCTTCGCTGTCATTCAATTGATTGGTCAATTCGGACTCCGCTAAGCTCCGCTCCGCTTCAGTGGAAACGCAGCCTCATGGTGTGGTGGTAGTGGTGATGATGATGATGAATGTAACTTGCATAATAGCATATGCTTTGAGTTCTTAAACCAAAGCCGAAACCCCCAAACTTGTATCTATAAGGAATCCGGAGTTCTCTTAGCACCTTCGGAACTAAGGTATATCTTAGTGCAAAATTTTGCTTTTTGGTAGAATATGCTTAGGATACTTCTCATAAAATCAAAATCACCATATGTTTCCATATAAATTTTGAGGAGTTCCCTCGATCACTCATGGACCTTATCATCAGGTCGAAATAATATAACAAAATAATTTTCAAAATAGCCAAACTTTCTACAGAACAATGTTTAAAGACATCCGTGATCCGTTTTGATCTAAAAATACTATGAAAAATACCTACCAATTATAATTTATACCATAATGTGAAGGTGTATGGTGGAATGGTGGTGATGATGATGATGATGATTAATGTAATTAGCTTAGTAGTATATGCTTTCAGTTCTTAAAACAACGCCGAAACCCCCAAACATGTATCTATAAGGAGTAAGGAGTTCTGTTCACCACCTTCGAACCATGGTATATCCTGGTGCAAAATCTTACTTTTTGGTAATATATGCCTGGAATACTTCATATGAAACCAAAAAAAACATAGGAGTTCCCTCGATTACTCATGGATCCCATCATCAGGTCACCACTTTTGTGAAAATGGGACCAAATTGGAGTGAAACCTAATACAACAGAACAAAAATTTTGAAAATCGGTTCATAAACGGCGGAGTAATCGTTGAACATACATTAAAAAAAATCCACAGCCGAACATATAACCTCCTCGTTTTTTAGAAGTCGGTTAACAATGAAGTCTTGACTCTGGACTAATTTTGCCGTTAATTGGTGTGGACTGTGGTCTGTGGAGAAAAGAAAGCAGCCTTCTTCTCATGATACCTAAGTATTTATAGTAGATACCTACCTACATAAATTTTATAATAAGTAAGTAGTTTAAAAGTATAAGCACAAATTACTAAACAATGATATTCAACTAAATACAGATCTGTTACGTTCATACTATTTTCCGGCTTAAATTGCTTCCGAACAATTTTCAAATTCAATTGTCAAATTTGACAGATAAGTGAAACAAAAGATACGAAATGACATTTACATAAAAGAGACAGACTATACAAAAGACAGGTCAATTGGCCCGTATTTAATGGCTTCACAACGCGCGCGGTAGTAACATATCTGCTTTGAGTTTTTTTATATAATATCATTGTTACTAAACTATTATTAATTAAATGTCAGATAGACCTTCAGAACTGGATACCTCCTAAAGTAACCGTATTAGAAACTCCATAGTCGCTGGTCATTCTTAAAAAGGTCCATTCACTATCCTGCATTGCAGTCCTGTTGCAGTCCGCCGTGCAGGCCTGCAACACCATTCACTATCCTGCGTGCAGTCCGCCGGCTTATGCAGGATAGTGAATGGTGTTGCAGGCCTGCACGGCGGACTGCAGCAGGACTGCAATGCAGGATAGTGAATGGACCGTTTAAATCTTACGTCTATTATACCTACTATGAAAGTCTGGCTGTCGCTGGCACTTATACTGTATTATAAAAAAAACAGTTTGAAGTAGAGGAATTTCGAATTTCAAAGTTAAAACACCAGTAAGTAGGTAATGTTCGAAATTAGAATTTCGAACATGACTGGTGTTTGAAATTCGAAATTCAAAACCGTATCGGGAAATCGATACCAATATTGCGGTTGTAAACTTGAATTTAGAACACTTTATTTCGTATATCCCAACTCTAACCTCTTATATTATTATCAAAATCAATTGTGTAGAGAAAATGTAGAGTTCTTTAAAATTTGATTCATTTTTAATATTTTAAAGGATCGATGGTTCTAGCCGGAAGAAAATATTTGGAAATGTTCAGGTAGGTATAATATAGGGATTTTTAATATTTTATGTACTTACACAAATACACAGTTACGTGATACTTAGCGTAATTTAAGTTTTCTGTCGTTAGCGTGCGACTAGGTTTATGGCAGACGAATATTTCGTGGAACCTGTTACAATAATTCATAAATAAATTATTTATTTACCTAGTAACATTTGATTTTAAAATTTTCTCAGTGTTCTATTTCAGCCTGTACCTTTTCTTCACTTTATTACAATATACAACGTTATATTATATGTAACATCAATGGTAAACTGAAAATGACAATTTCATAAGAAATCTCAGCGTTCCCTTTAAATTAGTTGTTTAGATGTTGGGGTAAATTGTACCTTACATAACTATAGCTAAGCAAACTTTACTCCGTAGATATTCCTGGAAAATGTATTTTTATTTTAACATAGCAACGCTGTTTAAGTAACAACACTCACTATTCAAGAAAAAACCTACCTTATATGCTCTCCACATAGTCTTAAATTAAATAAAACCTTCTCACACTTACGTCGTTTTGTAACAGAATCCCGTCGCTTGTGATACGCAGTAACAGTTGCAGACAGGTCGATCGATATACTGTTGTCTCGTTCTATCTTGCGCGGGTCGTGTATATTGCCGTCTCGCTCGGATGCGGCGTTAAGCCGCTTATCTTCCGCGCGCACTCTCCGTACATCCCCCTGCCGGCTGTACGCGTAGAGGTCCATTCTGTTACATTTTGTTTTTTTTTCTTTTTTTTAATTTCATATAGTTGACACGAAAACGTTAAAATGAAGCCCCCGGCTATTACAATTACTGTTTAGTAGTTGGCTCAACTTTTTGTTTGCATTACTCTATCATTTTAATTAAACGGGTAGAGATTTTTGTTGAAAAGTAGGTTGCTGTTTTCTCTACTTTTTCTTTTTCTTTACCTTATCAATGAATAACCTGTTGTGAAAAAAACTTAAAAGTCTACGAAAAAATAGGTATATCGTTTTAAACTTTCGCTTCTCAGGTCATTTAATAAATAGACGTAGGTAGGTACAGTATAATTTAAAATAACAACACTTTGACTGTAAAGCCATCTAGTTGCTTGAATTTTATCTAAATAAAGGAAAGTAAAGATATAAAACAAAGTTAACATAAATCAAAGTAGTGACGCATCACTCATCAGGCAGATAAACTTTCTAACATATTTTATGATAAAAAAAAACACATTTAAAAAACGTTCCAAGAAGAATATGTTCCAGAATAACCCTCTCGAGTCTCGATACATATTACAACAGCGTACACCGCTGCTCTCTCTGTCCCCCTATATACCTACAGACAGACATACAGCCTCACATAAATAACGTAAATAAAATCTTACGCATACCTTACAACAGCTTACAACCAAATAAATTCTACATCTCGACGCCCCCACCGAATAATCGGACAATCGAAAAAATAAAAACGTTCAGGAGAGCCAAAAAACTGAATTTGTTAATAACTCCGCTTAAAAAAAAGCTTCAAAGACTTTTTGTATCTCAAATGAAAGCTAATTTTTTTGCCCATCTTGCTATTTCAACAATATTTAATTGCAACCAAGGGTTTTTATTTAATTAAGCAAAACGCAACTTGTCGTTCTGGAGTAGGTCAAGCTCTGATCATTATTGTCTATTGCACGATTATTCGGGTAATTTTGCGTTTCGACTGTAATAAAACACACATATAATATCTCATTGCAATATTATTCGGGGAAATTGTTTAGAAAAAGAATATTGGTAAACACTAAACACCTATTACTTTACTATTCGGTGATTAAAAAATATTGTACACGTTATAATTATAGTCATTGTCGTTTATTCCAATGATTTTCTACTATAGGTAAAATAAAAATTATATATATTTTTGTTTTAATACATACATTATTTGATGACATAAATGACATTTTTGCAATCAAAACAGCTCTAGGTTCGAAAAAAGTCACTCTGGAGACTTTCTCTATCATTTTTAGTACTTATAATCATTGCAGGTAATTAAAATGTTAATCATAACCCTCATCGCCACCTGAGTTGGTGTCGCAATAATCAATATCATATTATGTTCTAATAAAATGAATGATAATGGAAGGAAATTGCTTTACACAGTCTTCCGAGAGCATCGTAGGCCTTTCTTATATGACGGTGGTCTAATCGTCGACTTCTATCTACATCGTAATACAGTTCAATGTGATCAGTAGGCCTACTACGAAACCGTTTTGAGACTCAAACAATCGGACGAGAATGCCGCGTCCTGCTTTAACAACGTCATTTCACGTTTGTTAGAGTAGGACGCAACATTCTCGTACGATTGTTTGAGTCTCAAAACTGTTTCGTGGTACAGGCCCTTGATCAAAACTATGTTAAAAACTTCTCAAGTTACAATGCAATACAATATTCACACAACACACTATAACAGTACATCTTATAGTAGCTAGCAATCGCATTCCTAATTAAATACTGAATTGGGTCCCATTAGGACCTGCAGGACAACTTCCACGAATAATGTTTGACTGTCTAACAGCAGTTGCTTGCAGGCATGAAACTGTAACAAGTGCTGTCGTGACATTGTTAAGCACGTCTTCTTAGGAGTATTTGCGAAAGAAGAAAATATCTAAATACGATCTCGTTAATTTGTAACAGATCTCGCTGCTTATCGGTTACGTTTAGTTTATTTTGTGGCAAGTATTGCCCATACATTCTTGTTTGTCAGAAAACCCGCATGTTCATTACAAAAATCGAAACAGATTATGATATATATCCTGAAAACTGCACAAGAAGACAGATCCCTACAATTACCGTAAAGCATCAAATAAAAATATGAGCAACGTACATAATTTAACGAATGTTAGGAAGGATTTTACCACTTCATGTCTTCCAAAACAACCACTGGTCGTTGAATGTCTTAAGTCGTCATAGACGTAAATCTATAACATTCATTCAAAAAAGCTAGCCAGGGACAGTCAGACATTCTTATTTTTTAATGAAGAAAGTCTGACTATGTATTTCTGACTCTTGGGTCCTGTATAAACCTCTGCGATGACTGATCTGATACTGGTCTGAGACTGGAGGCTGGAGGTGAGTGGACTGAGATGATCACCGCGATATGATGGTCGTCCGACTCAGATTCTACAAGTTGTCCAAAATAAAACCCAACCAATGTGCCTTTATACTCCAAAAGTGCACCAAAGACACTCTCTATAGGTTTGTGAACCACATAAAAAGGAAGAAAGAGAAGGAAAGGAGAAAATTTTTATTGTGGTATCGCTGGACACAGAGGGTGCCTTCAACAATGCTTGGTGGTCAGCTGTAAAGGTTCGATTAGCTGAAGTTAGGTCTCTAGGAAACCTGAGGTGGGTGATCAGCGGCTACCTGAGTGGAAGGAATGTGAAAGTGAGATGTGCAGGGGTGGGAGTGTGCAGTAGGCAGCAATGTATTTACCCGAATAATCCTGCAATAGTCGTTTATCGTCAAATCGTTTTGACATATTTTTTCGCAATAGCCTATTGCCCAGTTTTTGGTGTAAAATACAATTTTAAATATTGTTATAGAATAAACACATAATTTTTTATATCTTTGTAAATATCCAAAGGAAAATTCTGAAAAAAAATCACATGATGTATTTTGACTTCTAGATGCCAAAAAACGCATAACGGCAAAAACCCCACAATAGCACATTGTCCGATTATTCGGTGGGGGCGTCGATTTTATTTCGAAAAGCGAAATTATGTTCCATTTTCAAAAGTTCTTTTCCACTGGCCGTTTTAAACTTTTTTTTTAAACCGCGTTTGCAGCAACAAAGTGTACCAGTAAAATAATTAACTCCTCAACCCCTAAATGTCCACAAAATGGCGCAAAGTTAACGTATCATAGCGGGGTATTTAATAAACCTGCCAGCATGCGCCACTCCACTTCTCAATTCAAACAAATGTTGTGCCATTATTGAATTTTTTAAGTGCACTCCCGCCTTTTTGTCTGTGGTCAACAGTTTGAAAATGGAATTTGTTTTTATGCGGTATGGCATTTTTGCGTTTACTGTTTTCTCATTTACTCATATTATTTATAAACTTTTATTAATTATAACTTTTATTTACGTTGACGGTTGACGGAACAAAGTAACTAAGTACAGCTAGGTGTAGGTACTTCTAACTGTGCATAACTCTTCTTTATCGCGGGAACAGTGCATTTTGACATGATACATCTAATTTCTAAATGTAATCTAATTTCTAACTAAGTAAAATTAAAGAGGTACCTAACAGAAACCAGACACGCTTTCGCATTTAAAATATATCTAAGTAAGAAATTTGAATGTATGTAAAATCTATCTCTGTAAAATTTAACATTTAGGAAAAATACGACCAAAAACATTTTAATGAAAATGCTCATTAACGTTGCCGCCCTCGCCACAAAAAAAGTAATTCAACCATAGACAAAAAGAAATTCAAATTCGCAATTCGCATGTTTTGAAATTGGAAATTGCTATTTGGGCCATTATAACTTTTTTCCTGCGGAGACTTTGAGAAATTGAATTTGGTAAATTGTAAAAGGAACTCTCGTCGGGTTCAGCAAAGCGTTTCAATTCAATTTAGCGCTGGTGTAACCGACTCCTAAAAATTGTATTATTACCGCACAATCTACATCTTTGATCTTTAATATCTTTTGTTTCTCTCGTCGTCATTTTCCGATTGCAAGCTACTTTGATTTAAGTTGGAACCGATTTTTGTTGAAAGGACAATTCATAAATGTCAAATAATCTGTAATGGGCATTGTCCAAAAAAAATCACATGTACTTTTTAAATTTTTTTTCGTTAAAATATGGTATTTTAAGAATTTAAATTAAATAATTTTGAAATTCATTGGCTACTTTTTTCTCAATAAATTTTTAAAGTTTCGCTGCAGTATGTTTTTTTTCCTTTCAATCTTATTTATAATGGCCGGTTCGTCAAATGCAAGTTATCATTATGTGAAAGCAGATACGAGAAGCTTACCAAAAGTTCGAAAAGTAATGCTGGTCGAATTTATTGCTAATTTAACGCCATTGAAGGTTCAGAAATATAAGTAACTAATGGGTATTTTTTTCATCTATATACAGAAAAACGATCACTGACCTTATTCCTCGAAATGATTTTGTAATGAGCAAAATTTAAAAAAAATGGACAATCCCCATTATTAAAAATCTAATGATTTAAGGCAAGTGTCCAAAAACTCCAAAATTAATATTTTCGAAAATCCAATTCAAAATTTAAACTTGGAATCTTTTTTCTGCAAATTAACTATCAAAAGACCTCCAACCACAACTTTCCGGACCTAATAGATGTAAAATGAATTTCCCTCACTCCCATGGGATCAATATCATGTTACATTTTCAATTATCAACGTATTAGGATCGAACCTGTGGCCCCTCCGTAAACAGCCCTTGTGCCTTGTCCCTCAACGGTCCTTACATGTTAAAGAATCCATAAATAATAGACTTGACGCGGGTAACCCCCTTGTAAATTGTTCTCTCTTGTCTATGGTGCCTAATGCCCCCATTGTCTGTGGTACGGGATTTATTATTCATTTTCTTAATACATCTGACGCATGAGTTTTCTATGAGGAAATTCGATGAGGGTATATGAATGTTACTTTTATCCAATGGCGAAGCCAAAAGGAGGGTTCTGATTTCAGATTCTGCACATCCTGCTAGAGGCCAGTAGCTAAAAGCCTACTTAATATCGAAGATGATTAAGATGTTGCTACTGTAAATTATTGTAAAATATCTCTAAGTATCTATATTTTATTACAGTCAGGAGCAGCAAAAAATTTCCTTTACAGAGTAGGTACCAGACTCAAGTCTTCTTGTTCTGTGTTCATAAATAATTACTATATAATATGTAAATATGTTATAATATAATATGTACATCTGCTATTTACTTACTGCACATTTCAATTTTTCTACTATATATTTTAAAATTCTTTATTTTACATGCTGTCTTCAAAAAACTCAATCTCTTCGAAGTTGTCAGCAACAAATTAAATGAGGTTTCCGTGTAGGGACTAGGGAGGTGCCAATTCTGCTTATTCGATAATTCGTTTATTGAATTATTTCTTTGATGTGGGCTTCTATTGAGCGTACTCGGGGACTTTTCAATTTGCCGTTAGAATTTGTTTGCGTACCTAAGCGAAATACGAACTTGCTTTTATGGTAACTGATGTGATTGTTATCTTACGTTATAACTATAAATCAAGTTTACTATTTAATATTTAACAACCTATTACCTAAATGCTTATGTCAAATACTCACTCGCTCACAACAAAGAAAAATATAGGTACTTCTTAAGACTTGCTTCGAAAACAATAGACCAATTTTAGGTAGGTAATTTACAAATATCCTAACCTAAAATAGATTACGGGGGAGTTTTTTTATGCCTATCATTGGAAAACTAGAAACGCGGAATTAATGTAGAATGTAGATACGGTTCCGGCATAAAAACTAGGTATATTATGGGTACATTATTTCTCCATAGCTTCGTCTAAATTGGTTCACGGGCGTGAAGAGAGAGACAGACACACTTCAAATTTATAATATTAGTATGGATAATCATTTGAATAACACTCAATATCAATTACCCTATGTTTGTGTATGGTGCGAAGACGTTTTCTGTCCTGAGGCCGATTAGCCACCAATCCTCTTGATTTATTCGATTTCATCCGCCATTTTGGGTCACGTGGCCACTGCAAATAGCGAACGGGAGATTGCGAGTATACAGCGTGTTTGAATTTAAATTTATGGAATAATGGAAATATTTCATTATCTTCATTTTATTTCTTTTTTATTGTTTGAAAGAAAAGATACTTATAGTTTGGCAACAGATTTTAGGTCTGTCCTTAATTATATAAACATGGATGGAATGGACATGGATAACAAAACATCTATTGATAAAGGACCACCAATAGTAATTCTTTAGGTAAGTGTAAAATGAAAAAGTTATAGAATAACTTTTTCATCGAATTCGTTCTCACAAAAAGGTCACAGAAATAAGAAATTCAAAGAGCGACCTTAATTCTACAGGACACCTAGAATGGAAGATAAATAATTTTTAAGTGTAGATACTTATAATTTTAGCAATTTAGAGATGTTTTAGTATCGTACGGAAGTTACTCTACAATAGATATTTTTTTAATATTGGATAGATCTTTGATTCAGTGTTTTTATTTTATGTCTAGTTTACGGTTATTACATCATTCATCATTGCCTATTTATTTAAACAATTATGAAAAAAAACTCCAAAACCAGCCAGTTGTGCCATAAAATGGCAATTCAAAATTCAAACACACTCTAACAATGGAATCGGATACCGTAATTGGAGCACTCAATTTGCGCGCCACTTCCCGGCACGCGCGCGCCACGCTTGTCTATGGCCATCTACTCTATAATCGAATGTTTTGTCTGTGGTACCCTTTATAAAGAAAACAAAGGACCGCCTCAACTCGATTGTATTAAATATTCATGGTTGCTGATGGACTTTTATCTCAAATAGCAATAACATCAAAAGAAATATGATAACAAATTGAATATTATAATATCTTATTAGGTTGGTTGGATTAGCAGCCCAATTATTGACGGTTTAAAAGCCTAGGTCATACATTAATGATTTTGAATATTTATTAGATAAACGTAGGTATGTTCTTGGAATAAGTTGTGTTTAAAAATTAAATATTTTGAGGGTAGGTATTAAGTGATTTCTAGTTGAATTCTGAAAACACTTTTAAATATAGGTCTACACGGCAAAGTATGATATATTTCTTTATGTTCTACAAGTATCTATACCTACTTACTTAAAGGAAGCTTGTGAAAGGAACAGTGCGATTCAGGTTTACTTAGGATCATAAGTACAAAACATAGCTTTTTATAGAAACGCCAGGACAAACGCGTAGAAATACTGCTACACTTTTAACTGACAAGTTATAAATTTGCTCCATTTTAAAAATACATCGGAGGAATCTTTATAAAACCATACCACACCATGCGCTTTGAAAATGTATTTTTGTCAATAAAAAAAGGTAGGATTAAGCAACACGCTCCATTGCCGATCATAACTTGCATCGGGATTCTTAAAAAAATCTTTAAACTTTTTCGCAATTCCTTTTTTAATCCCCACCAGGTGTTCATAAATACTGTTTAATTGGGAGTCTTTGACGTAACCCTTGAGGCGTGCTGAAAAAAAAAGAATTGTCTATGGTATATCAAGATTTCGATTGTCTCCCGCTACTTTGTTAGAGCCAGTGGGGGGTTTGTAATCCTCAACATGATACTACTGTTGTGTCATAACAGTCGTAGGTTCGAATTCTTGTCATTCATTTTTGGACCCCATAAATGTACCTACTATCAATGCCCTGCATCTCGGTATTCAAATTTCAATTATATTATATTTTTTTCTTTTGTCCCAAAGGTCAATGTAAATTATCACTTTAAAAAGTTAATGAAAAAATATGAAATGTTTTTCCATTTTTTCCATCCTTCCCTTCCTATCAAAGGTTCTCGAAGCCTGCGTCCACAAGCAGCTGTCTGGGTTTGTCTTCCGAAATAATTTGCTCTCCCCACTTCAATCGGGATTCAGACCTGGACATAGCACAACCACTGCTCTGTTAAAAGTTACAGGTGATATTAGAGCTGGTTTCGAGAAATCTTTGATTACCATTTTAGTGCTGGTAGATTTCTCTAACGCATTCAATTTTGTCGATCATGACATCCTACTGGCAGCACTCTCTGGACTTCCGATTTCGTCTGAAGTACTTACTTAGATTTCTTCTTATCTTCGTGGTCGTCAGCAGTCGGTACGCACGGAGAGCTCATCCTCTAAGTGGCACAACCTCGACGCTGGCGTTCCACAAGGCGGTATTTTATCTCCACTACTTTTCTGTATTTTTATAAATCTGCTCACTAAAAGACTTCATATTGCGTATCATCTTTATGCCGATGACCTGCAACTTTATATCCAGGCTGGATTGGAGCAGCTATCAGCAGCCATTGCGGAATTAAACCAGGTTTTGAGTGAAATAAAAGACTGGTGCAGTAAGTTCGGATTATTAGTAAATCCCGCAAAATGCCAGGCAATTTTGTTAGGTAGCCCGAGATACTTATGTAAGGTGAACATAGGCGCTCTTCCACCGGTTATCTACAACGGCTCTGTTATTAATTTTAGTACAAGCGTAAAAGACCTTGGTTTACATATTGATTCCTCCCTGACTTGGCAATCCCATATTTCTAATGTGCCAAGTAAAGTCACAAATACGCTACGATCCCTTTATCGACACAAAAATTTCCTTCCTACTCCGATCAAGACTTTGCTGGTCCAGACCCTCATTTTCCCTATAATCGACTATGGTGACGTGTGCTGTTTTGATCTTAATGCCGACAAACTCAACATACTCAATCGATTATTTAACAACTGTCTTCGATTCATATTCAACCTTCGGAAATACGATCACGTTTCTTCGTACCGCTCTAAGCTGCACTGGTTACCAGTACGCCAGCGCCGCTCTGTGCGGGCGCTATGTGTGCTATATTCACTGCTGCATCATCCCCATACTCCCGAATATCTCGCCCCTCATTTTCAGTACCTTTGCAGCACGCACGATAAAAACCTACGATCCACTTCAAATCAGCTTTTAAGTTGCCCTTCCCACAAGTCTGATTCCGTCCACTCTTCTTTTAATATCCAGGTTGTTCTTCTCTGGAATGCTCTTCCTCCGGAAATCAGGATGTCAAAAACAAGAGACACTTTTAAGCGCAGAGTTCGTGACTTCTACTTGAAGCAATTGGCGGACTCTTAGTTTTAATAATCTATAGTAAGCTGTTAAGTATATCAAATCTAATTTAATACCCATTATATCTTGGCAAATATTAAATACTTATTACTATTGACTATAATAATGTATATTATATTAATATATATTTATAATATATTATAAGTACATATATATATAATTATATGTAGTTTTATTTATATATCTTATATATCAGTGTATTTATGATAAGTATAGTTTAATATATATTTTATTTGTATAATTTATAAGTTATATTTACATGTTGTTAGTTTTTTTTAGTTCTTTTTTTCTTATTCTGGTAACTTGACTGGCACCTATACAATTTTGTTTCTGTATCGCCCAAAGGTTGACTGGTAGATAATGCCATTAGGCATTAAGTCCACCTTTGTACTTGTATGTGCATAAAGTTTTTAATAATAATAATAATAATAATAATAATAGTAACCATACCTGGTATATACTTGGCTTCGGCCCGTACATACCAGTTTGCCGGTAAGAACCGAGAAAATCAAAATAACCAATAATAATAATAATAATAATAATAAATGTAGTCAAGCTGTGTTTCCAAATCAGGCAACGCACTTACTAAATGCTAATTCTCCGCTAATGTTAATTTATTAACAGTTATTATTATTAATCTCTTTTTATCTGATGAATATGTTTTTTACATAAAAAAGTAAATCAAAATGTACAAAAACCAAATTTTTTATTCCTCAAAAAAACAGCAAATCCCAACAATGTGAAAAGGAAATGTATCCGTTTTATTATCTAACTAATAAAATACTGTTCCACGTGATTAATTCCAAAAAACGGCCATGCCTAATAGAATTACAGATTCTCAAATAAATTATAAATAATCCAGATCTATAAAAACACAAAGGTCAATTTCCGATCGGCCAGGAAACGAGTAAAAAAATCTAACCCCCATAATTCACAATTAAAAACGGCTACTGGTCATGACCGAAAGTATACATAATAAATTTCTACCTTGAAAAGGCCTGGCTGAAAAGAGCAGGATGCTGACACAAAGGCGGGACAGGCTCGGGCGGAGGAAAAAAAATAAAAACTTTGTTTATGGTTATTTCACCGCCAACGCGGCGAGGATTTTAAAATTGGAACCCGTGATAGCTACTTTTTAAATGTAATACGAGCGAGGATTTAACGCACTCGTGTCATTTAATTCTTTTTGTAACTTGAGTTACTATAAAATATCATTTATTGGCAGCTACTTACCAAGAGCTCCTTTTTGTAGCCGCAGGTATTATAAATTATAATATTATTTATAATTTTCCTACACACTTATTTCTTAGACTAGATGATGCCCGCAACTCCGTTGCGCCAAAATTCGTTTATCGCGCGCGAACCGTACATTTTTCCTGGATAAAAAGTATCCTATGTCCTTTCCCGGGACTCAAAGTATCTCCATACCAAATTTCAGCAAAATCGGTTGACAACAGTATAAAACACAGTAGGTACATCATAATTTATTATTATGATTATAATCTACTTCAATAATTTTGATCTAAATAGGAACAAAACTCAGTATGAGTTGGATGCTATGGGAATTGGGATGCTACTTTCGTAGCCTATCGTAGGTCTCACTGACAGACGTAGACAGTTAGACACAGACAAGCAGACAGACTAGACACGTCAAACTTGTAACATTTCACATCATTCAACATCTTTTTCGTCGGGGGTCAAATTTGATTCCATCAGCAAATTGTTTTACCGCTCAAAGTGGCTGGATTTAATCTGCTTAGTATGTACCTAAGGCTAGTACAGCTATTACTGTAACATACGATTTCGATTATAAACTAAAATCTACTAACGAATTCTACATTTATTAAGAAGAACACGTTAATACTACGAGTTACGACTAAATTGTATAAGCTCAATTCATAATCGCAATCATTCGCATATTGTAACGGGCAGGAGCGTGACGGTACAGTAAATTAAGAAATATTGTGTCCAAATCGTAGATGTACAAACAAATATGACAAATACACCTGTGCACACATTTTATGACTAAAAAAAACAACAAAGACGCAGTTCCGTTGAATTGTGCGCGCCAAGTTCACAAATGAAAAAATGAAAAGAACCATAGACAATATTCCCACGATTTTAGAGTTAGTTGTCAAAATTCGAAAATGAAATATTTAGGGGTGGCCCGTGGCACTAATAAAATTATTTTCTTAAGGAAAACGGAAATTAATTATTTTGCTTCTTAAAATAATAAAATGATTATACGAATAATCTAATAGGTGGATAAAATATATTGCTAATAGGCTAGTGGACCAATAAAAATTAATCATTAATATTTTTACAAATGAAAAAATCCCAATATCTGAAAGAAAAGAGATTATTAATTTAAATGGTTTCCTTCAATTGCTCCATTTCGTCACGGAATTATACCGAGCTCTATTCATTCACAGTTCCTCCATTCACATTACCTGGACAGTAGCAAACACATGAACAGGTAAAGAAAAAAGTTACACGAGTTAAACTCCATAGACATTTTAAATTTTACAATACGGGCTATATAAACATTCTCTTTTTTGTAAGTAATTAAATAATATTTAGGTCTATTGTAATAGTTTTTTTTGTACATAATCATTACTTTTATTCAGGAGCCAGGACCGGGATTATCTTTATTTTCATTCTAGATAACGCCCGCAACTGATTGCGATAATTAACTGGTTTGTCGCGCGGAAACCATATAGTTTCCGCAACCACAACAGCAGCTATCCTCTGCCCTCTGCCGTGTCAAATTATCTCCATACGCTTGGTCAAATTATTGAATGCGCCAATACGAAAGTTGAATGAAAGAGGATGACTAAAATTGAAGACGAAGTGCACAGTGTGGACAAAGCTTATCATTTCTGTCGAGACTTGAGAGTCAACTCTCTATTCTCTATCGGCAGAGCACGCCCTATCATTGACTCTAATTGACGACGGAAGTTTTCGGATTACGGCCCTTAATATTACTGTTCTAAGTTCACCCCCGTTACTACCAAGTACTGCGGAACAAGTTTCAATCTTATTTCTTGGTGTTAAAGCTCAAAAGTGCAAATCAAATTTGTCTTCGAACGTACCTTGTTATTGATTTGATAAGGATTGTATTTTGGGCGCTGTTTTTTTAAGCACCTATGGCACATATTAGTGCCTATGGTCTTTTCGCATTGTTTAATTTTGGCATTTGGGCTGATGATAATTTCAAACTTATTGGTAACTACATAATATATTATACATAATATATTTTAAATTTTAATGTGTTTCGTTCATATTGGCTTGGTAAAATTCTTGGCTTCCTACAAGTCTTTTTAATTTTTTTGTTTGTCTGTTGGACAGAAATTTAAAAAACACTGAAAGTACACACCTAAATTCGAATAATTTAAAATCACCACGGGTACCGAAAAAATCATCTGTGACAATTTTAACAGGTAGATAATATGAGATCAATGCGACAGTGATTTTTAACCTGTCTATCAAAGTTCATTACAAGAGGCGTACCTTGGAGGTCGATAAAAAATTTAATAAGGCATACCGATTCTCTAAGGAGCATATCCCACGCAACGGGCACAATACCAAAAAATAATTGATAGGAAAAAATTATAATCCATATCCCCCCGAGGATTACACGACAAACGCATTTCGTCCTGGCCACACCGAGGAGTCCGTTAAAAAAATAAAATATTGACTGATCAAAATTCAAAAAAGGTATTCGACAAATTCAAAAAGCGTTCCATTTGACAAATTCAAAAGGTGTGATTCGATCGTTGCAAGTGCCGTCACCTGTAGTGATCTAGCGTGTGAAATGTGAATGCCATATATTTTATCGTCGATCGATGATTTGGCGTAATTTTCAATGAATATTTCGCTTTTGTTATAATATGGGCAACGCAAGATAATATTATCGAAGTGGAACATTAAAAATATTGGGATTTGGTTTCCAAAAGGCACCATTTAAAAATGTTATTAGAAAAAAAAATCCGCGTAAAATATTGTATTTGAACATTACGTGTTGACCGTTGCCCAAATTAGACTTAATAAAATATTATGATTTATGATGTCTAGACTATAACTAATCAATCATCTACAAACGCATTATGCGCTTAACGTAGCTTTAAATTTGCACCTGTCGATACATTCTGTTAAATCTGGGCTAGATCTACTTATAGCTTATATAAAACCATTAACTAGCATATAAAGTGTGTTACTTATTGGTTTCATATTACCAATGCGAGCGGTCCAGAGATATTTTAAAAGGATTACTCTTAGCGCTCGGAAAAAAAGTTGTATGTGGGATTAGCTGCCAGTGTCAAAGTGTTAAATATCGAACACGGCGTCTAATTTGACAACCTGGGTCGAAAATATGGACATTAAAAAATAAGCATTTGAAACGAGTGTCGTATTCCTATTTCAAAATTGACATTTCGAAACGAAGTTTTGCTTTGGTTGACAGGCTTAGCGTGTAGTTTTTCAACGAATATCTTGATCGAAATTTCATTATTATGAACTCGTTCAAAGATTATGGTCTCGTTGGAACTTGGAGTAAATGTAGAGTTATTTGCCTCTAGCTATTCTACAACGTTTTTTTTTAAACCATTACTCAACAGTTCAATTCTTCGTAGGAGAACGAATCCAATACCTACAATATTTTCAGGCGTAACAAATGAAGATTTGACAAAGTCTTACGTCCTGATATCGTCTGACGTCCAAAATATAATTAATCGTAAACTCTTTGTTACAGCTTTATCTTGCTGTGACTAATAACATCAAACAAGCACTACTGTATAGAAACTCATAACACAGCTCTAAAATGCTACGTCACGCAAAAAACGTGTGCTCCCAAATTCCATAACATCTTGACATAGATTAAATCATAGACAATCTTGTCCACAAACAATGCCATTATTCCTGTAAAAATAAACAACGTTCGATATTCGAATTAAAAAAATAAAGTCCTCATAGACATGGCGGCGCGTTCGAAATTTGAATGTAGAGCATAGTAGGGCTGGCGAACGTTTATTTTATTATTGGTCTTCATTGTGTTTAATTTATTATTATGATTGTTTGCTCTCTTAACAAAGAATATAAAGTACTATAAACTATATCTAAAGTAAAAAAAAACTAATCACTGTTTATTTAGGAGCTACAGATTCACAGACCATGCAATGGATACCTACGCTGGAAAAATCGTTTTATAGACACGTAGGAAAATTTTGTAAAAGAAGTTTTATATCAGTTGTGGCTCGTGTGATCTAAAGCACATTTTTTGTCGGAGTTTAAAATTAAACCAGACTTCGCCAGCGTTAAACCAATTATGGCAAGTAAGTAGTAGGTACACAGTACACTCTCATCATCGAATATAAATTAATAACAGATAATATCTTTTTTAAATTACTTTCACATTCTGTAAATAAAATCTCGTCTTGTGCCAGCCCTGACCATAGACAACACACAAAGAGCGCGCGTAAAATATTTTGATGTTTGACAACTGTCACGGCGGTATCCGATCTGTATCATTTTCCGAAACTACTCTGCGTCATCAAAACGGACGGAGGAGGAATGACGTCAGCTATTTTCATTCCATTTTTAAGTCACGGTGGATAATTATATAACCACCATGATTGCGAAGCTGTCTATAATACTCTACGTTCCGTACTCTATAGACTATAGAGTCTATTGTCTATACACTATAGCGGCCTTTCCCAAAGTGGGCGATAACTCCCCCTTGTGGGCGGTGTATGCCTAAAGGGGGGCGCTATACTCTACCCAGAAAAAAATAGGGGCGTTGTGTAGAGGTTTGGGGGGTAAGTAGTTTCATCTAGCAGTTCTAGTTGGTACTACTAATATATATTCTGTGGTTCTAGCTAGAAGGAGACACCAACTACATGAGCTCTCGACTCTCAAATAAAACTTGTGAACAAACTAATAAGTAATAAGATAAATCGTTTGCATAATATTACCTACCGATAGTAGTTTTTAAGTAGGTGAAAAAATGGGGGGGCTAAAAAATAATTTATTCTCAAAGTGGGCAGTAGACAAAATAAGTTTGGGATTTGGGAACCCCTGCTCTATAGTATGTTAGGTAAAATCGCCTACGATATAGACTTATACGTATACATGCATAATATTATTTATAGTATATATACTCTCTACATGTTCGTAATAATTATAATAAGGTTAATGTATTGTCCATTTTGGACAACGTGAAGAAGCTGCATTTTAAAACATTGAGCAACATTGACGTCTAAACTCTACCAAATTTTTCTTCTTCAAATGTTGGTTAATGAATAGAAATGGAACAGAACAGTACATAGGTAGGTATTATTTTCAGGATAAATCTAACAAAATATGGTAACGTGGTTTAACTTCTAATTTTGATGGAAAGACTGTATAGTGAGTCCTCGAAAGGCACATCTAATATTAGGTAGGTATTCAAATAGTTTTTAGTCTGAAAAACGCACGGCACGGGCACGGTTCTCTATTGTTCTCCACCTTCCATTCAATTTGAACTTGGAAGTGTGAAACTGAAGGGGTAACAGACGGACACTCACTTTCGCAATTAAGTATAAAGCATGTCTAAATTCTAATTTTAACATGGTTAAACAGGCTAAAGCCAAAGTTCTCTGTTATTTCGCAGCTCTATCGCGATTCGCGTCAGCTTTCCACGAGCCCGCCAACCAATTCGCGCCGAAGCATGCGTAATTAAGATACAAATTGAATTATGTCGATATCATAGGGCTTCGGCGCGGCTTCGGCCGGCGAGGTCACGATCGGCCTGGAGGTAATTCGATTAGACGAGACGAAATACAGATTAAAAAATATAAAATACCTAGCTGACCCGCCAATTTCATAGCCATATGAATTACCTACTAGATGACGTCCGCGACTCCGTTTTTCCGGGACAAAAAGTATCCTATGTCCTTTCTCGGGAGACGGGACGCAAAATATCTCCATGCCAAATGTCAGAAAAATCTATTCAGCGGTTTGAGCGTGAAGAGGTAACAGACAGACAGATAGAGACACACTTTCGTATTTATACCTATACCTATACTAGTATTATATTAAGTATAGAAGTATAAATTTCTAGTGTCAAAATAAAAAATCGGCCAAGTGCGAGTCGGGATCGCTCACGAAGTGTTCCGTTACAGAGAGAAATCAGAAAGTATGCAAAAAATTGTGTTTTTTGTATAGGAGCCCCCCTTAAATATTTATTTTACTTAAATTTTATTACTTATTAATAATTAAATTATAAATTTAAATATAATTGAGGATTTTGTGAAAATTTTAAATGCTTAAGCTGTTGCCATTATTGATTACGACTACGAGCAAAAAAATACAAAAAACCGGTCAAGTGCGTGTCGGGCCACGCGCAATATAGGGTTCCGTAGTACCGCTAATTTTTTAAAATGTTTGTATGGACAATGAATGTACATACATTTATAACATGTTTTACACTACTATACTCCACTCGGGCTAGCTTGTCGCTAGCGGTCATTGTCTTCCTGTCAAAAACTTGTCATTTTCCATATAAAACCACGATTGACAATATCTGACACTTCATTGTCAATCACGGTTTATATGGAAAATGACAAGTTTTTGACAGGGAGTTAATGACCGCTAGCGACAAGCTAGCCCGAGTGGAGTATAACAACATCATCTTTACTTTCAAAGGAATTTGAAAGAAAAGTTCCCTTTATACATCGCCGAATACATTTTTTTAGTTGATCGACTATTACTCAATAACTTATGAAGTCTTCTTAGCCGTGATAGTTTTCCTTTTAAATTCAGCATATTTCCTACTCCCGTGAATTTTTCCACATTTTCAGAAGCAACCGTTTAGCTGATAGAAGGGGGGACACTGGACTCTAACGATTTTTTCCACTTTAAAACTTAATATTTCACAAACGGATCCCTAAATCGGAAAATGATCTATGAATACTACTAATAGTTTTAAAAAACCTATCCAACGACACCCCACACGATGGGGTGGACGCGAAAAAAATTTTTCATCCCCGCTTGATGTGTATGGAAGGTACCATAAAAAAAATATTTTTTAAGATTTCATGTACCATTTTGTTGCCATCATTAACATGTACATTCATGCCAAATTACAGCTTTGTAGGTCCTATAGTCTCTGAGCAAAACTGCGGACAGACAGACAGACGGACGGACAGACCGAAACTATAAGTTCCTTGTTGACTACGGAACCCTAAAAATCACGTTCGTTGTATGGGAGCCCCCCTTCAATATTAATTTAATTTTGATTTTAGGCACCAAAAATACATAATCTGTGAAAATTTCAGAACTCTAGCTACAGCAATTCTTGAGATACAGCCTGGAGACAGACAGACGGACAGACAGACATCGAAGTGTCATGAATAGGGTCCCGTTTTTTACCTTTTGGGTACGGAAACCTAAAAAGTACTTAGATAAAACCTATTCTCAGGCCTAACGAATGTACCATTGAAGAAATTGATTCATAGGCAGATGTGAGATGCCACTTGCCAGACCTACATAATTTGGTCGGTAACGTCAAACCTAGCAGTGATCGGTACTACTAATCCATATCCATACTAATATTATAAATGCGAAAGTGTGTCTGTCTGTCTGTCTGTCTGTCTGTTACCTCTTCACGCCCAAACCGCTGAACCGATTTCGCTGAAATTTGGCATGGAGGCACTTTGAGACCCGGGAAAGGACATAGGATACTTTTTGTCCCGGAAAAATGTACGGTTCCCGCGCGATAAACGAGATTTGGCGCAACGAAGAACTCGTCCCTATGTCCTTTCCCTGGACTCAAAGTGTCTCCATACCAAATTTCAGCAAATGCGGGCATCATCTACTCGTAGTACTATCAGAGAAGTTGATTCCTATGCAGATCGGGGACCTGCGTAGTTTGGTCGCGTTACGTCAAACCCAGCCGACAGATCATAATTAACATTCAATTAAGTAAGTAAGTAAACATTTATTCAGTACAAACACATTACACCACATTACAATAAACATATTACATATTCACAATATTCGACCAAATAACATTGGTCTGTCAATTATTGCATCGGAATCAACTTCCTCGATGCCCTCGATGGTACATTCATCTTATAAAGTCTTATATATTCTGTGGCAGTGATCACTGCCTACTAGTAGGTATTGAATTGACATAATATTATATATAACATAACCCAACCAGCTGACGTAGCCAACTAATATTATATACCTATTCTGTGACGTAGCTTAGGTACGTCAATGCCTAGGACTCAATTTCCTCGATAGTACATAAAATTTTCATTAAAATCGGTTGAGACTTGAGCCGTTTTGGAGGTGTTTGCGCACAAACACTGTGACACGAGAATTTTATTATATTATTTAGTCGCAGCCCGCAGGTCGCTAATGCACATCTGCAACGCCGGAGGAGTCGTAAGAGCGTTGCCTTTCTGCCTGTGTTGCTGGGCCAGATATGGTCCAGAAAGCCATTTATGGCAATAATTACGATTCCACGGGACTCTTTTAAGCCCGCTAAGGCCTAAGTAAGTACTAAATTGTTTTAGTTTACGACAAAGGTCAAAGGAAATGGTAATTTTCAGTTTCATTGAAGTGAAGCATCAATTTATCATATTTTGCACTGACGACTGGTACGGAACCATATTTTTAGGGTTTCGTACCCAAAGGGTAAAAACGGGACCCTATTACTGAGACTTCGATGTCTGTCCGTCTGTCTGTCCGTCTGTCTATCCGTCTGTCTGGGTCCAGGCTGTAACTCAAGAACGGTAATAGCTAGAAAGTTGAAATTTTCACAAATTGTGTATATCTGTTGCCGCTATAACAACAAATACTAAAAACAAAATAAAATTAATATTTATGGTGGGCTCCCATACAACAAACGTGATTTTTTTGGCCTTTTTGGCTCTATATCAATAATGGCAACAGGTAGGTACTTGAATTTTACTCAAGGTCCTTAGTTTTATATGCACTTTATTATTTAATAATAATATTAAAATAAAATAAAAATGAAGGGGGCTCCCATACAAAAAAAATGGTTGCCTGTAAAGTCGGTTTTACGGGCGAAGATTTTACGTGACAACGTGTGGGAGAGAGACGCAAGGCATTCGGCGGGCCTCTCTCTCGTTCGGTGACTCATCGTAACGTTACCGAGCGTTACACTTTTTCATAAGTGACTCCCAGCCGCAACCTAATTTAAGACGTTGTCACGTCAAAAAACACAATTTTTGCGCTAATTTTTCCTCTATAATGGTACGGAACTATATCTCTGTGAACGGAACCCTTACTGCGCGAGTCCGACTCGCACTTGGCCGATTATTTTTAAATATGATGTGTCTCCGAAACCGAAATGCTAACGCCAATCATGTTGATGAATTGATTATTGAATGATGACCAAACACATTGTCCAATTTAGACAGCTAGCGACATCTAGTAAGTAGAAAATATAGAAACTAGTCTGGCTCTGTTTTGGTGATCAGAGCCATCTAGTTTATGTTAACATGTTGTGTATAGCGACATCTAGTGTCAATAGTATAAAACGTTTTTAACACTTATAAATAAATCATGAATTCGTGATTTCGTTCCTTATTATTCGTAATTAAAATTATGAAATTTAACAATAATTATTATTATAAAAATAAAAAATATTGTTCGGAGGTTTATTTCTTGTGGCAACTTATCTTTTAACTTCAAGACTTTATTTTATATTTGCTGGCAACACAGTAAACAAAAATCAAACATGGCGCGCGTTACCAAGATTCCGCAAGTGTTCAATTTCTTATTTTTTACATTGATTTTTATTAGTTGTTCTACGAAATTAGCTAGTGCGAACATCGAATTAGATGAAGACAACTGGACCAAAATCCTCGATGGCGAATGGATGGTTGAATTGTAAGTATGAGACCGGTGTTTCGGCATCCACGGAAAACGTGCTAAAATCGCCAACTAAAACTAAAATTTTCTTGCTAATTGCCTATTCATCACTAATTTGATCTATTTATCTTGTATTTTCGTGTATGACGCATAAAATCGTGAATGTTTTGTTTATGCTTTTTCCTAGAAAAGGTCATTAAACTCCAGAAGGTCGCCTAGGGGCTAGGGTCCATAAAAGAACCGTTTTACAATGACGCATACTTGTCATTGTTAAGATCTTAATTTAATTAGTATTTACTCCTTTACTTAGTTCTTACGTACTTAGCATCTTCAAGTACCTAAGATGTCATCAAGCAAGAAACTTAGGACAATAGTTATATTTTAATTACCCACTTACTAATTAGTATCAGACCAAGGATTTGGCAATCGCCCAAAAAGTATTGATTGGGTAATAAATTATTACAGACAACCTATAAGTTCTTCATAGATGTTATTGATGATTCAGTCTATAAGTACCATATTTTCTGTAGAAAATTCTATGTTCAAAAGAAACTTTTCTATTGTTTGGTCTAATCAGAAATCTTGTTACATTAGACTTTAGAGTTTTACAATAATTATGTACTTCTACAGCAAAAATATAACTTTTTTGTAAAATTGGAGGGTCTAGGATCAGGTTTTCAATAAAAAGTGAGGATTTAGTGTACATTTACAAAGCTACCCAATGTATATATTGCAGACATCTGGTTTAATCTGTGATTCGATTGAATGACTAGCACATTTATTGATTGACACCATTCAATTGAATGACTAAAGGACAACTCTTCGAGACATTGACTATGACGTTTAACTTCTTGACTAAAAGTCTTTATAGTGAAGTCGTTAAATGGGATACAAAAATTTTTTAAGTACTCGTTGACTGACGGGGTAGTTATAGACGTAAATGTTAAAATGTATGTGTCATATTATTAAATCTATACATATAATAAAACTGTAGAAATTACAAATAAGGATAATTTATTATTAAATTAAGGATAATTGCCCCCCGTAATCTTTGCCGGTGAACCACTCCCACAAGCTGACTGTTAAATATTTAGGTATTCATCTAGATCGCCGCTTGACATGGAAACAACTTATAAAATCTAAAAGAGACGAATTAAAAATCAAATACAAAGACCTCAAATGGCTCCTCGGACAAAAATCTAAACTAAAGATAAACAACAAAATATTAGTATACAAATCAATCCTCAAACCCGTTTGGACTTATGGAATTCAACTGTGGGGTAGTGCTTTCGACTCCAACATACAAATTTTACAAAGATACCAAAACATTATTTTGAGCACAATCTCCCACTCACATTAGTTTATACGTAACAGCAAAATTCACGAAATCCTAAAAATTCCATCCATCAAAGAGGAAATCTCAAAGTCTTGCACCAAATACAAGCTTCGCTTGGATATCCATCCCAACGATCTTGCTCAGAATCTTCTTCTTCTTTTTTATTAATGGCTCCTTTGTGAGTCGCCAGTATCAGAGTGTTTTGGCGGAGACTCTGCTTTATGAAATGGCTTTATGAAGGAACAAGGTTACGGTATGTTGAGACGCGTACGGTGTCTGTTGAACAATCTAAAACAAACACAAACATTTAGGGTTAGTCCTATACACCTTACAATTTAATTCTATTATTATAAATATATGTACATAAAGTTTCAACAAAGGGAGTATTTACAAAGGACAGAATGGAAATAAAATTGATAGGGCGAGAAATAGTACTGGGAAGGAATTCATATAAGGAAGGTTGGAATCTTGGGCAAGAGAAAAAAATGTGGTCTAGACTCTAGAGTGCCCTCGTCTAGGCCGCATTCACACAAGGAGCTGTCTCTGACCATAATCTTTGCTAAGAAAACATGCTCAGAATCTTCTGAATAAAAGATGTCACAAAAGACTGAAACGTCATAACATTCTAGACCTTGATAAGAGATTCAGAGAATAAAGGAAAATAAAATAATGTAGAGTTCCTGTCACTGGATAGGAATCTCTGAACCGCCAACATCTGTTCACCACATCTGCTTATAATAATCCGTGGATTGATCACAGATAATACTTGAAAGAAAAAAAAAAAGAAATTACAAGTAAAGCACTTTAAGAGTAAATTAAATCAATAAAATATCAGCACACTGCTATCAGCTGTGTGCTGTTTGACGCCATACAAATGCGCTAGGCATTCAATCAAATCGCAGATTGAACCAGATGACTGCGACATATACAAAGGTTACAAGGTCTGTTCAAAGTACATAAATGGGAATAATCAGCCAAGTGCGAGTTGGACTCGCGCACGAAGGGTTCCGTACCGTTAGGGAGTAAAAATAGGCCAAAATTGTGTTTTTTTATAGGAGCCCCGCTTAAATTTTTATTTTATTTTAATATTATTATTAATTCTTGACGTAGACATACAATAAGGGCCTTTGTTAAAATATCATGTGCCTACCTGTTGCCATTACTGATTTAGAGCAAAAATGACTAAAAAAAATATGTTTATTGTATGGGAGCCATCCTTAAATATTAATTTTATTTTGTTTTTAGTATTTGTTGTTATAGCGGCAACCGAAATACACAATCTGTGAAAATTTTAAAAGTCTAGCTATAACGGTTCTAGAGTTACAGCCTGGAGACAGACAGACGGATGGATGGACGGACGGACGGACGGACAGACATCGAAGTCTTAGTAATAGGGTCCCGTTTTTACCCTTTGGGTACGGAACCCTAAAAATGAGTATATGTCTATCAGGATCAGATGGAATTGACTCTAGCAATACCGGGGTAATTGGAATAAAACATTTTGATCCCTTTTTTTCTTATAGCGGCTGATTCTGTGTGTGAAACATGCAAATATAAAAATTTATCCAATGATCAAGAATATTTTTTTTAAATCTGCCATCGGAATTGCCATCAGATTTTGGTAGACCTATTTTATAAAATGTTACTGATAGCAACTTCGTACACTTTATTTATTTATATCAAACAACAAACTTTTTGAATTCTTTGACATTCATTACACCAAAACTGCATGCTTCAAGCCCCAAGCGGTCGCATGCAACCGCGATAACAATAGAAATTTATTGTGTCTCGTTTTTTCCACGATCGAGGGATTAAAAGCATAATATTATTGAAGCATTAAATAGCAAAATCCGGTACAGATATGTAATTTTGTTTATCACAACACAATAGTGTTTACAGTTTCTTTGGAATTTAAAAATAAACGTTATCTGATGTATTGTTTAAACAAGTAATGAAAACAAATTGGCAATTGCATTATGTACTAGATAACAATCACAACTCTATTGCCATTTGCCCCTAAATGTGTTAACCATACATTTTTCGGGATTAAAAGTATCTTAATATTATTATGTCATTGTAGTGTATTGATAAATAAAGATGGACACGCCTACTGGGTAGGAGTGGGGATGGTTAGAGTGGTCGCCCGACGAGAGTGACGATCACTCTTCCGTCAGAAGCCGCCAAGTAGAGTGTTCAGTAATTATACAGTAATCTGTGTTTAATTTCCTCGGCCAGCCATTGTACATACTGTACAGTGTGCACCATATATTATACCGGCACACTTGCCGCAGCTGTAGTTGACGACAGCACAGTCATAATAACATTTCCTTTCCCGGGGGGCCATATCAAATTTTAAATATTTATCCAGTATCTCCATACCAAATTTCAGAAAAATCAGTTCAAAGGCTTGGACGTGAAGAGGTATTAGATCAGCCTTTCCCAAAGTGGGCGATAATGCCCCCTTGTGGGCGCTGAAGGTCTGAAGGGTGAGGGACCCAGAAAAAAATGTGGGCATTGTGTAGAGGCTTAGGGGGTGATTTATTTCATCAGGATGCATTTTAAATTGAAACAATGGGGCCAAATAGACAAAATAAGTTTGGGAAACCTAACCTTAGTTGATCCCTCAACATACTTTTTATATTCTTCTCCTACATTTAAACATTAGCTTCATATATTAGGTTGTACTTTGTAAGGCATAGTCCATAGAAGAAGTCGGCCCACATTATGCAAAATACTAACAGGTTTGGCTGTTGACCTTGCACATACTTAATATGAGTAATGAATATTGCATGACTATTACACAGTATAGCAATATTATCCCTACAGTAACGAAACGCCTTTGATGTCGCACGATGCCGCCACCGGTGTAGGTACCGAGCAGATATGCCAGGGTTGCCACGAAACGGGAAATAAAATAAAAATAAAATATTGTGCTTGTAATGTTATCATTTAATATGTTTAATCTATATTTACGTGAAACTTTATTTTTAGATGATTTCAATTCTCTACGAGATGATGCCCGCAACTTCGTTGTGCTTTGGCACAACGAAGTTGCGGTCATCATCTCGGGCATCATTTGACTCGTTTATCGTGCGAGAACCGTACATTTTTCCAGAACAAAAAGTGTCCTATGTCCTTTCCCGGGACTCAAAGTATCTCCATGCCAAATTTCAGCAAAATCGGTCCAGCGGTTTAGGCGTGAAGAGGTAACATACAGATAGACACACTTTCGTATTTATAATATTAGTATGGATTTAAAAATTTCATTACCCATCAAGCCCCAAAAGCTCACCGGTGAGCAAGATACAATAAAATAACAATAGATTTCCAAGAATCCACTATCGAAGGATTAAAATAATGAAGACGCATTCGAATATATTATCTACGAATAATAAAGTAGGAATATATAAAGTATCCAACAATTAATCATATAACAATTGGTAGGTACGGTAGGCCACACGTCAGGTGTAACAGAAGCCATTCAAAACTCGCTCTTATAACGTGCGCGGTAAGGGCGGTCCAAAGGTCAAAATGTTACACTAAGTGTAACATTTTTTGATGTATGGCCCTGTGTACCTAGCTAGTTAGGTACTAATTAGTATGTAACAGGGTATTTGACAGATTTTTAATTTATTCTTTATTGTTTCTCTCCATGTTACACTTCTTACAACGTAAACAATAAAACATATATGCAAATAAATGCCGCCAAGGCCAACACAATATTAGTGTGAACTGTGAGCCGATATTTATGAAAATTTAAATCCATTTTGTTTTATTGAATCAGATTTACATCCGGACACTGAACACATATTACATCCCAATTTTATAATAATTTATAAGATAAGTTATCGTTTTACAACACAAAACTCGTAGACAACGCGCCAACGTCACCCCTGCGCGGGCAGGTACACAAACTCCGCGAGTTTGTGTACGCGGATCCGCGCCGCCCGCTTCCCCGCGGGTACCCCTCCGTTGCTCTGCGCAAGTACATTAGTTTCACTACTGTAGGGATATTGCTATACTGTGACTATTAATAACATTTACTTATGTTATTGTTACCTGACTGCCAGGATATTGTCATTTTTACTCATAGTCATGTCAATTTTAAAATTAGCTTTTTTACTTGATACATTTTTTCTTGATAAATTCTGGTTCACTGGATTTAGTCTGAAGATGTAACAAATGGGCCATTCCGCTACAGAGAGAACTAACGAGAATTTTTAAAGTGTGTTATTAGTTACATTTTTCAATTGGAATATACGTAAGAAGATGTGTATTTACTAACAAAACAACTTTTATCGGTAAAAAATGGAATTCGAATAATTTAGAGCGTTTTTAAGCATTATCATCTAAGGAATGCGCTGTTTTTTCCTATATTTTTTAATTGAAATACCATATATTTCAAATTAATGTTTAGTTGTAGTATAGTTATACAGCAATACGTTGAAACCTTTTGTATAAATTACACTATTCAACCGTTTTTAGTGATTTAGACGATTAATTTTGTCAGGCCAATAAACAACTGACAATTAAAAAAAAACTACAATTTGGTGCAGTTTTATTACAAATTACTAGTATAATTATTTATTCCACATCGAAAATTTTAAAATTTGTTAGAGAATTACGATTTATTTCACCTTTAAGAGATTTGAAAATTTTGATGTTGCACCCGCGAATGTAGAAATGGTTAATAATTTCTATTACTTAGTACTATAATTACTTTTATCTTGTTACATAGTTTCTTTGTTTTACACTCTTTTGAAATATAGGCAAGTTATTTTGTAAAAGTTTCTCAATAACCAGTACTCACATATGAACTCATCACAGTTCTTAATGGAGGTTCAAATTAGTTGCACCCGCGATGGCACTTCAGACCTGTTTGTGGCCCTACATACATTTGATGAAGGTTTTCATTTATAAATCATTGTTAAACTAGTTAAAATGTATCCCTTCACGGGATATTTGATTAATAATTTTGCTTCATTTTGCCTGTAGGAAGCTTTAAGTGTGTCAAACTGTTGCACCCGCGATAATGGAATCGCCCAAATACAAATATTTATTGACCAAAAAAAATTAATGGGGGCACTTCACATGGCTATTTGTATTTGCGTTTTTGATGTATTCACCAAACAATCACCATGTGTGTCTGTATGTTTGACAAATATTGGCCTCATTTGCCTATTTGACAAATATGACTAAAGGTACAATTCCGTGCATCGCGATCGATCGCGCACGACCTACGACTGTCGTCGGTCGCTCGCGACCATAGTCAGTGTATGAAAATGTGTGGCACCGCTTCCGAGGCCCGCGACAGACGCGCGCGGCCGACGACTGTCGTAAGCCACACGCGGCCGTGTCATATAACTTTGACACGGTTGTGTTATGGTCGCCGTCAGTCTCAGGTTGTAATAATTCACTATTATTTATTCAACACATGCACTTATCAATATATTAAGTACCCAGTAGCCGATTCTCAGACCTACTGAATATGCATATAAAATTTGGTAAAAATCAGTAAAGTCCTCCGTTTCGGAGGAGTTCGCGGACTAACATTGTGACACGAGAATTTTATATATAAGATTATAATATGCTAGTTCATCAACACACTGAACCATACAATATTTTAATCTCATTCACAAAATATACACAATAGGATGACGATAGCAATATTTTGAGTATTTCTTGATGTTTTCCTCGTTTCAAATTCCAGCTACGCACCATGGTGTCCGGCCTGCAATGCTCTCGCACCGGCTTGGAGGGACCTCTCCCAGCGGTCGCGAGCCCGCAGCATGCCCCTCAAGACAGCAGCGGTGGATGTCACCAAGTCTCCAGGCCTGAGCGGACGATTCATGGTCACGGCTCTGCCTACTATATTCCAGTGAGTTTTTTGACGTGATAACGTCTTATAATTCGATATGGGGTGCGCGCCCGAAAAACATGACAGTTCATGCGGCGTTACCTCGCTCTGAGGCGTTCCATTTAAGGCTTGAAGTGCAAGCGAGAGCGCGGAACGAGCGACAAGGAAGCACAATCGGCCTTTGCTTTCGGCAGCGTTCGACATCCGTCTTTCTCCTAAAGTCCTACTTGAGTGACGTCATACGGTCCGATCCGTTCTGTAGGGTTACCCTGGGACGCAAATCACTCTGGCGTAATAATAAATACAACAACCAGGGAGTGTCACCGAAAAGACGAGAATTTATTCCATTGAATTACATATACCAAATGTTGTCGAGTAAGCGATAGCGCGATCTAGAGGCCTAACAGCGACATCTGTTATCAAATCGCGGAACTAAATTTACTTATAAAATATTATGAAGTTCAACTCAACAAAGGTAGTTGTGACGTTCAACTATCGACAGTAAACCGACTTTACAGACAACCGATTTTTTAAAATTAAATAAGGGGGCAAACGAGCATACGGGTCACCTGATGGTAAGCAACTACCGTCGCCCATGGACACTCGCAACATCAGAAGAGCTGCAGGTGCGTTTATTGTACTTATAGGCCCCAAATTAACACATAGCCTGCTTTTATTTTTTTAATCAAATAATCCCATGGGATACTGCTTTCGCGAGGTAGTATATGCACACAACTTAAAGATCCTTTGTAGAAACTCAAAGGGCGGCAGGTGTTCAAGGTTTAGGGCCCCCGCGCATTAGGCGGCCAGGCCGCTGCGACCACCCCGCGCACTTTGCGGCCACGTCTGCGACCACACTCGTAAGAGTAGTGATTTGATAAGTAAACGTTGAATATTGTTTTCTGTATACAAAAAACGTGTGGCCGCGGCGACCAGTGCGCGCACACTGAGTAATTTCATACAAATTTCCGTATCTCGTTGGTCACGGCGCCAAGTGGCCGCGTGTGTGTTGCGATGTTTTTCGCTGGCCGCGCGACCAGAACGTGACAGCAGGCCGCTGGTCGCGTAATGAGCGCACCTACATATATCGTAGAAGAATTAGTTGGCCGCAGCGACCTGGCTGCGTGACCTGGCCGCCTAATGCGCGGGGGGTCTTACCATGTATATTATGTCACTGTTTAATCGAGATCTACCTGTAACGATTCTTATGATCACTGAAGAAGTTTAACTTAAAAAATTAATTAATTTATTCTTCGGCTAACAATGACTCCTTTTTTCCTTAACAACTCTTCGATCTATTTCCAGCGTCAAAGACAGAGAGTTCCGTCAATACAAGGGTCCCCGCGACGTTGACTCCATGCTGGAGTACGTGGAACGGTCTCGGTGGAAGCAGACGGAGGCCGTACCATCATGGAAGGCCCCGCACTCCATCCAGATGGGACTCGTCGCTCAGTTCTTCAAACTCAGCCAGGCTTTACGAGTAAGTTATGCACAACCATAGTTAATTTTTTTATGATAAAAAATACGTGTGGCACTTCAGGACTGCCGCGGCAAAGCTATTGCATTTTTAAGCTATTGCATAGCTTTTATTGCGGGCTATGAGCGCGGCGACCGAATCAAAAATTCCGTAACGGAAATAAACCTAACACTCTTCCTACACCCTTGGTGCCGTGCATTGTCAAACGTAATTTCTGTTCGGCGGACTTCGGCGCGGTGTTTGTGTGGTTGCGAGTGGACGTAATTCATTAGTTGTTATTCTTATACGTCTAGTCGCACGCACACAAACACCGTGCCGGAGTCTGGCAACGCGGTACCGACCGGTCGGAATTAACCCATATAGACCGGCCGTGCCCAAACGCGGACACTTTTAAAATTACTTATTTTTTTGTCATTCAAGTTTATACTTATTTTTAATATAAGTTTCAATTTGCTAAAAGTGTATTTTCTTATTCTTAGAAGGTACAAATAATATAAATATAGTTAACAGTGTTTTATAGTGAATTTTCTGAAGCTGTTTATAACATCCGAAATGACGCCAAGTTAGTATTTTTTATTTTTAAGTTTTTCTTTTAGGCATATATATTTTTTCACTTGAAAGAGCTCATTATACTATAACCTATAAAAAATATATATATTTGTGTGAAAAGCTTTAGTCTTTGTAAGATTAGGAGTAGTTTTATACAAGTGTCCCTATTTGGGGCCAATGGGCACATTGGATGTAAATTATTCCAATGTTTGTCCACCGATCAATTTCGTATATTCAATGAACTGAAGGGTATTCAATAGCTATGATAAATACTATGGACTTCTGGAAGTTCCCAAGATTAAAGATGATAGTGGAAATGTAAATTTAGTTGTATTTCCTAAGCAACCATGTGTTTTTTTACCAGTTTTTCATTACTCCAATGGGTGTTGTGCATCTGATAATATTGGCCAAGGCAGTATAGAGAAGTGTCTTCTCGTATCTGTCAATGATATGAAAAAAAGAAAACGATGAGTTTGACTACCGTTTTGACCAACTAAATCAGGATTTGTTCTACATCGGCTGGAGTATAATGTCTATGCAATCGGGGTAAGCCACACCAGCGTTTTTTTTTTTTCTGGAAAAAGTAAACAGATGTATCACTGTTGAAAGAATGTGGACGTTAGCTTCCTACATTTTTATCAAAGCTATAATTAGGACATACGTAGGGTCAAGCCAATTGATCAATCGATTTTTTCGCACTGTTATACGAAACAAAAATTGGTGGTAGCTGGTAAGTACTGATTACGCACATGCTGGATTGCTTTGCTACTGCTGCAGTGGCAAATGCATGGCGGCTGCATCATCAAAGTAATAAAAACAATGATTGAATCAGCTTCAATTTCGGCGGCATTTGGTCGTCATTACTTGAGACATAGAAGCGGTAGAATCCTGCAGCCAGCAATACATATCTGTACTGCCAAACCTGCAGCACTTTCCCGAAAAACTATCCCAACAATTGCGTTGTCCCAACGTCAGAAAAAGGTCAAAGGCAACTTGAGAATGTGTGAAAACACGGTACATTCATAAAGAATGTATCGAAAATTTTCACACCGTTTGATCCCATTGGCCCCATTTGAGGACGACATTTTTTTTAATATAATAAATAAAAAAAAATTAAGTTTTTTTTGTATTTTCCTAATAATTTTATCGGTTTCTATAAATTAATAAAGAAATTTAATATTTTCCACGGCTCAGTTTCATTTGGGTCTGAATGAATTAAGTGTGTTAGGTATTTTTCGTTACAGAATTTCTTGATTCGGTCGCCGCGCTCAAAGCCCGCGATACAAGCTAAACAATAGCTTAAAAATCTTAATCATCATATTAATTCAACAATTCTGCTTTTACAATTTAGCATTAAACTAGACGTTGCGCGCGGCTTCGTCCGCGTAAATTAGATATTTCACAGCCAAATTCATCCACAAAAAATAGCCTATGATCGTTCACGTGGTCTACTTCTTATTTGTGCCAAATAACAGAAAAATTGCTTCAGTAACTACTGAACTACTAGCTGATCTCACGAACTCGTGAGATCAGCCCTTTCAAATAATTTCCCGTTTTTTCCACATTTTCCTCTATTTCTTCGCTCCTATTAGTCTAAGCGTGATAAAATATAGCCTATAGCCTTCCTTGATAAATGGGATATCTAACACTGAAAATTTTTTTCGAAGTAGTTCCTGAGATTAGCGCGTTCAAACAAATAAACTAACAAACTCTTCCGCTTTATAATATTAGTATAGAATATAGATATCTGCCTCTGTAATTTATGCGCATTAAGTATTTAAATAAATATTTTATCCAAAAAATTATCTCTTTACAGAGCGTCCACAACATGCTAATGGAGACATACGGGCTGCCTACGTGGGGCTCCTACTTGCTGTTCGCTCTGGCCACCATCTTCATGGGAGCGCTTCTCGGCTTGTTGCTCGTCTGTGCGATTGACATGCTGTACCCACCGAGGAGGGTGCAAGTTACCAAGGAGGAAGCTAAGCTACGGGGCAAGGATGATGAGGTACGCTTGTAGCCATGTGTTTTTGGAACAAAGTTCCTTAACGCGCGTTGCGAAAGGGGGCTAGACTGAACGACATTAATTGACCTCGACACTTTTTTGAAGTGAAAACTTCTTTAGCGGCGTTGAGCACTTTTGTGGGATGGGAAAAAACTGTGAAACTCGCGTCAGATTCTCGTGCTGATCGAAAAACCGTAAGACGGTTGGAGAGTTGTGTCGTAACATCGAAATCGATTAATCGAACAATCGATTGTTTTTTTTCGATTGTCGATATTTTTTTATCGATTGTAAAGCTTTCGTTTAGTTAAAAAACATCGATTTTTTAAAATCGATTTTCATAAAAAATGGGTTAAAATTTAATCGATTGTAAGGGTTATGATTAATTTAAAAAATCGATTTTTTTAAAAATCGATTTTCATAAAAAATGGGTAAAAAAATAATGCACAACGTTAATAATCAAGTTTTCTGCCGGCACTCCCGGAGTGCAACCCGTCTTTTTTTAGTACCTGCATAGTAGTGGCAGAGGGCGTCGTTAGTATTCCTGGGCGTCAATAGATGGCGTTTTTTGGAACGATTTTTTTTATAATTTCATAACTCCGTTCCATCCGGGTGTCCCTTGACATCTCTCTAGTTTTTTTTTATGCTAATGTGGGAATATGCATGGTGGTCGCAAAGGAAGATCTTCCGACCGAGCGAGGTGGTATGCTCGGTCAGGCCGGCGCCCACGTGATTAATTTCAGCTGTCATGTACCGACGCGCTTAGAAAACTTCGATAGCGCGATGCAGGAATGTGTACCTGTAGATACTGCCACACTAGACTAGTCTAGATTTTCTGCAGCTCCCTCCATGTGTTTTTATAATTGACTAGAGAAACTGTACATTTTCCAGCAAGGAAGTAGCCTATGACCGTCCTCGTTGTCTATTCTATATCTCAGCCAAATTTTAATAAATACGTGTTGAATACTTTGTGACATTAGGTAAATGGATCAAAGTCAATTAATTTTCATTTTCACTGACTTTGATCGCTTTTTTTTTGTGTGATAAATTGGTGTCACTTAATAAATAAATTATCAGACTGTCCGTCTGTATTGTCGACAGTCTCATAACATTTATTCACAAAAAACCCTTGATATTTTCAGGAAATTATAAACGACGATATCGTGGACGACGTAGCTAGCAGCGACGCTGAGAAACATTCTCCGAGTGATGTAAGTACTTAATGCTTTTCCCTACTATCCCGCGGTACTCGTACATTTTCTTGAGAAAAAAGTATCTTTTGTCCTCTCCCTGTGGTTGTACTCTATGGCAGATTTCATCAAAATCGGCACAGTAGTTTTGAAAAAGTATATCTGTAGTAAACAGACAAAAACAGCTTCGCAATCATGATTGGTGGCAATGATCATCATTGTATTTTACTACGTTTTATCTTGGACAAGAACAAGAAAAAGTCAAGTCACTTTTCTAAACTATCAGACCAGTTATAGCCGTAGCACGGCGACCAGTAGAAATGCGAAAGTATAGACAAGCTGCGGAGATAAAATTAAGGTGCGGTTCCGATCTCTTTTCGTTCCGTAAAATTCAATTAAAATGCCACTTTATGACAGACTATAGTATCCATACTAATATTACGTCTGTCTGTCTGTCTGTCTGTCTGTCTGTTACCTCTTCAAGCTCGAACCGCTGAACCGATTTTGCTGAAATTTGGCATGGAGATTCTTTGAGTCCCGAGAAAGGACATAGGATAGTTTTTATCCCGGAAAAATGTACGGTTCCCGCGCGATAAACGAATTTTGGCGCAACGGAGTTGCGGGCATCATCTAGTATGTCATAAAGTAGTATATTATTTGAATTTTTAGGACTATAGTATGTCATAAAGTGGTATTTTAATTGAATTTTTCGGAACGAAAAAAGATCGGAACCTCACCTTAAGTTTATATCCGCAATTTGTCTATACTTTCGCATTTCCACTGGTCGCCGTGCGTGCGTGGGCTACAGCTGCACAAAACATAATTTTAACTGTAGGTAAAGTTTGTATTACAAGAAACCCCTATTTTGTAAAAAAAATACGTGTAACACCCGGAAAATGCCGTGGTAAATCTATTGCATAGCATTTTATCAACTTATGCAATTATAATTTGTATACGTCTAGTCGCAAGCACACAAACTCATTCAACGACGCACGGCAATGCCAGTCAGAGGGGGGGTTGTTAGGTTTTATTCGTTACGGAATTTCTTGATTCGGTCGGCGCGATAAAAGCTATGTAATAGCTTAAGAAACTAATAAAAAACTTGAGAGGTGTCAAGGGACACCCAAATGGAATGAAGTTAAAAAAACCACATTAGTATTCGTTCGTAGTAGTATTCGTTCGTTCGTACTTGTAAGTATTACTTACACTCAGAAAAATTATGCATTAAAAACGCCATCTATTGACGCCCAGGAATACTAACAACGCGTCGCTTTAATTCTCAAAAAACGCCATCTAGTTGACGCACAGGAATACTATCAACGCCCTCTACCCCTACCATGCAGGTACTAATAAAAAAGTGTCGAGGTCAAATATCGTTCTGCAGTCTGGCCTGCATTATGCCGAACGTGTGATAAGGAACTTTGTTCCAATATTTTTATAAAGACATTAATTATTAATTAGCGTTTTTCAATTTTCAGACATCAGAAGATGACAAGGAGAAGGAATCTGGAGACAAACCCAAAGCCGAGAAGACAGAAGTCCGCAAGAGGCGGCCCAGGAAGGACGACTAAACACCTCCCTTTTTGTGTGTCGGTTAAATATTTGACCAAACATAAGTGTCTCAACACACTAGGCCGAAGTTACGCGGCGTAAATTCAGCATGATTACGTCTGCAATGTCAAACGCATACAAAATACGGACGGAACGCGACGGAATAGTGCGTAATCGGTAATTTAAAATACATTGCGGGCGTAATCATGCGTAATTTTCGCCGCGTAAATTCGGCCTAGTGTTTCTAGACACTTACTACTCAATAATAAAACGGTTCTTAAATTAAGTATTACTAAATTCACTGATTGTCATAGCGAATAGCGAAGTATATAAGAGCGATCACTGCTTCGTTGTGTTGCCGCAGCGGCGACACAATTTGCGTTGTGTCGTCGTAAGCATTATTTTGACACAACGGACAGACGATAAAGTGGAAGGGTAAACGCACTGCGTTGTTGTAATCTTGTGTTATCGCGCAACGCAGCTGTAATGCGTTGTTACGACGCAACGTCGTTACAACTGTGCAGTGTAGTCTTTATCTAATGTGACATTAAACACATGGGTAAACGCTTGGTCATTTTGAGCGTTCAGCCATCTATTTGGTATTTTTGGTCATGATGCATTTCGTTCATTTCTAAAAAGTAGGCCTAAGTTAGACATGGAAGAGATTTGAGTACGACTTAATTTGAGTTGCCTTTGAGTGTACCGTTAGTTTTCATAGTAATTTCACGTAACACATTTTAATCTTATACATTTGTTTCTCCAACTTTCTCTATTTCTTTTTGTTTTGTAGAAAATCTCTATCAAAAACATTTGCTTAAGTTTTCTGTTATCTCAGATTGAGTATGTTGGGCCGTGTTTCTACCTACAAGACAACTGTCGCGAGAATTGTCTGACAGTCTGTCTGACAGCAGCTTGCAAGTGTAGACCCCGTAGCAAGCGCTGACGCGACAATTTGTCAAGCGCTTCCTGCGAGTAGTTGCGACAGCATGTCTAAACATGTCTGCGAGGACTCGCGACAGATCTCGCTGCTATAGCTCGCAGCAAGTCTCGCACGGCTTGTGTTTTTGTTTAAAATAATGATAAAGTTCCTATCGCGACATACGTAAGCTCTCGTGTGTAAATACCTCCGTGATAAGTTACGATAGTATTATTAGCTTCTCGCAAGAGTTGCAGCAATAAATTGCAGGAATTAGTACAAAATGTAAACAATATTGCAAGAAACTCACGCAAGACTTCCGCGAGTTTGCTTGCAGGTGGTAACACGGCCTAATGTCTTATTTAGTCAGTAGTAAGCTGACTTAAATGTATTTTGAGTTTACATACTATGTAAGCTAGTTTAAGAAATTACAGAATACTTAATAATACTCAAAATTTTGAGATGTTATTTCAATGTTCGTAAACAAAAAAAAATATGAGATCTTGATAAATCAGTGGTACTCAACCTTTTTTTTATACAGGCCATAAACATGTTTTGGTCTTGGTGTCGCGGGCCGCAACCAACATTTTTTACGGTTAAAAATATAACGTTCTTCTATACGTTATATTTTCGAACGACTTCTTCTATTTTGCCGGTGGGTGTGAATTTGAAAATTATTTAACTTGGGCCACTGAAAAGTCCCGACGGGCCGCTGGTTGAGTATCGCTGATTAAAAAGGCTTGATAGACGTTCGTGAATTTACTCGGCTCGTGTCGGTGACACACGAGAATAGCTTTGTCCACCTTGGGCCTTTGTTTGTTCATCAAGGGCATGCGTTATAGCGCAGTCAACAGCGAACGTGAGGCATGCCCGTGACGCGCGTTGAAATCGTAGCGCTCGCTATGACACTTTTCTTTCAACGCGGGTGGATTTTGACGCATTCAATTATTGAATATACCAAACGAAAGTTGAATAAAACGAAGATGAAATTGCATAATGTGGACATATCTAATCGCTCACACTGGATTACCATGCCCCCTGCAGGCTCGCGGCTCTTTGCTGACACACAAGCGATTAAGATCGTCGAGCCATAAGTCCGCGTACTTACTCGCACGTCTGTCACCCCCTTAAATGTAATTATGGCAAACTTTATGCATACCATACACTAACAGCTCAAAACATGCATTTATACTAAATACGTATTTCTCTAAGTACTAATTTCACCCTGTTATTTGGCATCTCTTTCGAATAGTGATAAAGACATGATATTAACTATTAATGCTGTCTTTTTCACTCAAGTTAATCAAGGATTAACTTTAACATTAGTGAAATTGGCACTTATTTTACTTCTATCTTTTAAATTGTAAATTGTTATACTACATCTATACTTATTGCTAGAAGTTTCTACAATGGTAAGACTTCTTGAAAAGTATTTAATTTTTGAAGAAGCTTCTTTGACAACCGCACTTAGATTAATTTAATGATTTCTTAACTTTAACTTTAATGAAGACTGGGAGAAAATGTATGAAATGTATGTACTATCAGAGAAGTTGGTTCATAGACACTACTTAACCCATCAACTCCCAAGGGTAACCCGGGTGCCGCATAACAATTGAAAATCTATTGTGTCTGCGATTCCTACGAACTCAGCCGACATTTGACATTGAATTGACACAACCCGAACCCGACAAAATGATGTGATTCCATCATCTGCTTATGTCGAATCAATTTCTTCGACGGTACAAATCTTCATTGGAGCCCCCGCAGACTAAAGTTTTAGTCGGCCGATAGTTTGACCAAATATGGTTTCAGTTCATTATTATCGGCCGATACAAATCGTTTAGTGTGCGCACATTCATACTTCTTCGTAAGGTTAAGCTTTCGATCAAACTATCGGCCGACTAAAAGTCTGCAGTCTGCGGGGGCTCTTAAAGTTAAGTCATTAAATATTTACGAGTGCATCCGTGAGAGTGGCTGTATATCTTCTATTATTGAATATTTTACGCACCAAAACATCCTAGGTTTAGTTCACACGAGTATTATTTTAGTTCACATTCCTTGTGGCTTATTGTAAATGTTGTTTTTTCATGCAATATTTTGTTTAAAATTGATTATTGCGTCTTCAATCTCCAATTTTGATACCCCTCATATATTCTGTTCAGAATATTTTTGTTCTAAGTGTCTATAATTTGAGAATGGCAAAATGCTAACATATTTAAATTTCTTTATTTATATACTTAATTCATCGTGCATTATGGAAATATAATAGCACCTAAATTTGGTCGGCTTTAAATTTTAATTTAAGTACATTTAGAAGAAAAATATTCTGGACTTAACAAAGGACGAAAGTAAGGGTGGGGAAATAACTTAATGAACCTCTAAATCATTGTAATATATTTTATATTCATGAAATTAATCTAATATTAAAGTGTTGGAATCAACAAAAACAATTTATGAAATATTAATAAATAGGTTTAACCTAAAGTCTTGATAAATTCAATGTTAAACAATTTTAATTGTTCAAAAGTGTAATTTTAAATGTTGTTTTTTGTGTTTTTATAATATTATAATGTTTTTGTATAATATCGCCAATGATATAAGTTTTACTACAAAACTGAATTTTATTTAAAGTAATTACTTTTATTTTCAAATTCAAAAACAGTAAGTTTCGATTTTTTATGCTTTGTAAAGTAGTTTACAAAACTGCCTTGTAAAAAGACTTTCAAAACTGTAACTAACTAGTGATATGCTTAATAAAATTATTTATAAAATGACGTGTTTTTCTTTTGAAACCTTTTTTAATGTAAGGCAAAAAACATTGAGGTATACTATTGGCCTTATATTTTTAACCGACTTCCAAAAAACGAGGAGGTTATATGTTCGGCTGTGGATATTTTTTTTTTTTGTATGTTCAACGATGACTCCGCCGTTTGTGAACCGATTTTCGAAATTTTTGCTTTGTTGTATTTGGTTTTACTCCAATTTGGTACCATGTTCACAAAAGTGGTGACCTGATGATGGGATCCATGAGTAATCGAGGGAACTCGAAATTTATATGGAAACATATGGTGATTTTGGTTTTATGTGAAGTGTACTAAGAATACGCTACCAAAAAGTCAAATATTGGGTCAAGGTATACCATGGTTTCGAAGATGCTGAGAGAACTCCTGACTACTTATAGATACACGTTTGGGAGTTTCGGCGTTGTTTTTAGAACAGAAAGCATAAACTACTATGCAATTCATATTCATCATCATAATCATCATCATCATCATCGTCATCATCATCATTACCACGTCGTGTTAAGGCCACCAATGTCTCATGGCACAGAATAGATAATAGTACAAGGCATAGGCACAGTATAGCAATATTATCCCTACAGTAACGAAACGCCTTTGATGTCGCACGATGCCGCCACCGGTGTAGGTACCGGGCAGATATGCCAGGGTTGCCACGAAACGGGAAATAAAATAAAAATAAAATATTGTGCTTGTAATGTTATCATTTAATCTGTTTAATCTATATTTACGTGAAACTTTATTTTTAGATGATTTCAATTCTCTACGAGATGATGCCCGCAACTTCGTTGTGCCAAAACTCGTTTATCGTGCGAGAACCGTACATTTTTCCAGAACAAAAAGTGTCCTATGTCCTTTCCCGGGACTCAAAGTATCTCCATGCCAAATTTCAGCAAAATCGGTCCAGCGGTTTAGGCGTGAAGAGGTAACATACAGATAGACACACTTTCGTATTTATAATATTAGTATGGATTTAAAAATTTCATTACCCATCAAGCCCCAAAAGCTCACCGGTGAACAAGATACAATAAAATAACAATAGATTTCCAAGAATCCACTATCAAAGGATTAAAATAATGAAGACGCATTCGAATATATTATCTACGAATAATAAAGTAGGAATATATAAAGTATCCAACAATTAATCATATAACAATTGGTAGGTACGGACTACGGTAGGTACGGTAGGTACAGAAGCACTTCAAAACACTATGGCCCTGTGTACCTAGCTAGGTAGGTACTAATTAGTATGTAACAGGGTATTTGACAGATTTTTAATTTATTCTTTATTGTTTCTCTCCATGTTACACTTCTTACAAAGTAAACAGTAAAACAGATATGCAAATAAATGCCGCCAAGGCCAACACAATATTAGTTTGAACTGTGAGCCGATATTTATGAAAATTTAAATCCATTTTGTTTTATTGAATCAGATTTACATCCGGACACTGAACACATATTACATCCCAATTTTATAATAATTTATAAGATAAGTTATCGTTTTACAACACAAAACTCGTAGACAACGCGCCAACGTCACCCCTGCGCGGGCAGGTACACAAACTCCGCGAGTTTGTGTACGCGGATCCGCGCCGCCCGCTTCCCCGCGGGTACCCCTCCGTTGCTCTGCGCAAGTACATTAGTTTCACTACTGTAGGGACATTGCTATACTGTGGCATAGGTATGGATATACTAATAATAATAATTATGTACTGTATAACAACACCTGTTTGTTTTTAATACACGGCGGTCGGCGTCGCCGTCCCGCGCAGCTGCGCGGCGCGTGGCGGCAGAAGACAGAATATCGAATACTTTACTAACTATATACAGATTTTTATTATTTTATTTTTATTTTATTTATACAGAAAAACTTACAGCTAAACAAATCTCACTAACGACTAAATTAAAAACAACAAGCCATTTACAAGTTTTTACATACAAGTAACAATGTAGTGAGTATGTTAAAAAGAAGGTAATAATCAATAGAAGCATAAAAAAAAAAAGTTACAATATCTGCTAAGAAAAATTCATTATTACCACATTAGTACACTTAATATTAATAATAATTATAATAACCCAAGGGCCAAGCGAACTGGTTTCATACGTCAAATGCATAGGTACAGTACATGAGTCAATTATTCAGCAGAAAAGAAATTTTTGTTTGCAAGTAATTTAATTTGTGAAGGTTTGAACGCAAATGCATCTATATTTGAGTGAGCACGAACGAGATCATTAAAGTGGGCCAAAGACCTACAGATGAACGAATTACGACGATAATTAGTGTTAAAGGGTGGGATATGGAAAGGAAGAAAAGTGCGAAAAAACCTAGTGGGTACATTGATAGATATTTTGTTGTGTAGTTCTGGGGAGTCAATGAGATTGTTAATAATTTTGCTTAAGTATACAAGATCCGAGACTTTGCGACGGTATTGTAAGGGAAGGAAATGATATTTCATACATCTAGCTTCATAGTCGATAAGGTTATCACCACATTTATATTGTAAGTATCTTAAGAACTTTTTTTGAATTGATTCGATTCTGTAAATGTAAGTGTGATAGATAGGGTTCCATACCTCAGAACAGTATTCAAGTATACTGCGTACGTAGGAGCAGTAAAGAACTTTGATCGGCTTGAGTGCTCTAAAGTCTTTGCAGGATCTTATAATAAAACCAAGTGCCTTGGAGGCCTTCTTTACAGCATGATCAATGTGCTCGTCAAAAAGCAATTTTGAGTCGACAATTACACCTAAATCTTTTATAGAGTTCTTATGTGATAGGGGCTGATTGTTTAAAGTGTAATTATGTTTGATGGTATGGAGTTTGCGAGTGAAATTTACAACGAAGCACTTAGAAACGTTGAGGTCTAGTTTATTAGAAAGGCAATATTCACAAAATCTATATAGGTCTTCCTGCAATAATTGAACATCAATACTTGAGGTGATTCGCTTTATTATTTTAGTGTCGTCAGCGTAAAGGTAAAAACGTGAATGAAGAAAGCAGGACGACACATCATTCAAGAATATCGCAAACAAAAGTGGCCCGAGCAGCGATCCTTGGGGAACACCAGATGGGACGGACACCCAGGATGAAATGTATCCGTTCAGTGCCACAGCCTGAGAGCGGTTATTGATGTATGAGGAGAACCACCGGAACAGATTTCCGTGTATACCTGCTTGATGAAGCTTCTCAAGGAGTATACGGTGATCGATTCGGTCGAAGGCCTTACTGAAATCTGTGTAAATGATGTCGACCTGGCAGCCTGAATCCATAGAAGAGCTGACAAAGTCGTATGTCAGAAGGAGATTTGAAGTGGTCGAGCGTCCTCTCAGGAAACCATGCTGCTCAGGGATGAACCAATTTTGTAGTGCAGTATAGACCTGGTTATAGACAATGCGTTCAAAAATTTTGGAAAAAATGCATAATTTGGAAATTGGTCTATAATTTTTAATATTAGTTTTATCACCACTTTTATATACTGGGGTTATGAATGCTGATTTCCAGATGTTTGGTAAGTGGCCTTCGTTCAATGACCGTTCGAAGAGTATACTCAAAGGCGCGACTAGGCTTTTAGCGCAATTTTTAATGAATATTGGAGGAATGTCATCAGGGCCGGCACCTTTATTTAAACTTACATTCTCTAACAGTTTAAGAAGCTCCTCGGTATCAATATTGATACTATTATTATTAATCTGATTGACGCCAGGAGGGCTAACAATTGGTCTAGGGCAAGGCTGAAGAAAATTGGCATGGAAATGAGTCGCAAAGAGATCACAGATTTGGTCACCCACTGACGCAGTTACATTTTCAAGAGTCATAGACGAAGGGTAGGTGGTCGACTTTTTATTGCTCTTAATGAAAGACCAGAAGGCTCTAGGATCACATGTGATAGATTCTTGAACCTTATTAATATAAGCGTCATAGCAGGTCTTTTCGAGAGACTTAGCCCTTTTTCTAAGAAGTGAGAAAGTTGAGTAATCACTTTGATTCCCGTAAAGCTTATATTTGCGGAAAAATTTATGCTTTTCTCTTAATACCTTGATGAGGGCGGAGCTATACCAGGGGGGGTAGGAATTTAGGCGTATAAGTTTTTTGGATATATAGGAATCACGGAGTTCATACAACGTATCATAAAAATATTTTAACGCTTCATCTAATGATTTATTACAAAATGACTCGGTCCAGTTAATTTCAAAAAGATTTTTATTGATTAAGTCGTAATCACCGGAATTATAAAAATATTTTGTTCTAATTTTATTTTGTAAGGGACTATTTTGGTTCAACGGTAATGCTATATTTAAAGATTTGTGGTGGGGGATATCATCAGGTACTAAGGGATCAGGACAGGCTGTAATTTCAAGTTCACAATTCGAGAATACTAAGTCAAGGAACCTGTTATTGTCATTTCGAACATGGTTACGTTGAGTAAGGTCACATTGAAGTAGGGTGTCTGTAAAATTAGTTTGAGCTGTACTGCGTGGTAATTCACAGGCTTCAGGGTTCCCCTGTGGATCCCAGTCGATATGTGGGAGATTAAAGTCACCCAAAATGATGAATATATCACCGGAACAAGAGTTAACTATATCAAACAATATATGTGTGAAATTTTCTAGCTGTGCCGTGGATGTGTTGCCTAAGTTTTGTCTGCATAGGTATATAGTACAGAGATGTATTTTCAAGGAAGGTTCGTACGGGGAGTTAAGTATAATAGTCACCCAGAGGTCTTCAGAAGTGGACGACCACTCTGGCCGACTCACCGCTGCAAACTCGCGCCGAATACCTATCAGGACACCGCCACCTAAAGACTGATTGGTTAACGAGTAATCTCGGTCGCGGCGCCACACCATATAGCGGTCATCAAAAAGTTCCTCGTTATGTATTCCCTCCAGAAGCCATGTTTCAGTGATTGAAACGACGTCATAATTATTTAGTGCTATGTTTCTTTTAAAACACGATGTCTTAGTGCGTAACCCCCTTGCATTTTGATAAAATATATTCAGCTTAGAAACCATTATAAAATTAGTATGATAAATAATAACAGAATAAGTAACAATATAGTGTTATGTTAAGTTTGATATGATTAGGAATAGTTAAATTCATTAAAATGCAAGAGGACAAGGCAAAAAGCATTTTATCAAATTTAATTTTAGAGTAAAGATAAAAAAACGTGCAGCTGATCTCATTAAGTGATTTTGAAAAAGTAATATATAATTGGTTATTCAATATACGTCTTATTGAGGCGCAATTCTGATTTACTAATAGCTGATAATAATATGTTAAAATAAAATGTTTAGTTTCAATATTAATGTAATGATTCATATTCACAATAATGTATTTTTGTAATAGCATAATATAGTTTAATATTAATAAATGTAGGTACATAAATAAGTTTAATATTAATAAATGTAGGTACATAAATAATTGTGTAAAAATATAACTATGGATTGCAATCATATAACGGAGATATAATAAAATAGTTAAAATACAACGATCGTAGTTAATTTTTGTTAAGTAATATAGGATAATATAATAAATAGCACATAATGAAGTTATTGTCACTACGGTGATAATGCATTTTTTATGCGCCTTTTGTTCGGTGGAATTCGTAAGTTTCGGATAGCAAGGGTTTCTAAAGCTGAAATACATAAAGTTCATCACAAGATCAAAACAATAATTTGACCACAATAGTAATTCACTGCTCACTCTGTAATCGAATCTGTGCTCACAAAAGAATACTAGTATAAACTTTTTTGGTTCTATAGACATAATAATTATGTTATTTGACAAAATCACTATATTGGCACTCACAATATCACAAATACTAAATAATATTTCATTCCAGACTGTACGCTTTGCTTTATAATATGCTTTGCTAAGCTTATTGTTATAAAAAATAGCAAATTCAAAAAGATAAATCAAAACGAAAAGACAATTAATACAGGAGCACACAAACGATACTGCCGCCACGGGTGATAGGCAAGCAATAAGCTCGGTTTGCATTAGTAAGTGAATGGAACTAGCCCGTCGCGATAAGACAGCGCGTACTAAACTGGTTTGCGATAACGTGTGAGGGCAGTGACCGACGAGCGATAATTGCATGCAAAAAAATTTAGTTACAGGTGACAATTGAGTGAAATTTCGGATGGGGAACAAGTAGTAGGAAACCAGTTCGATACCAGCGGTTCTCAAACTTTTTACAGATATGGTCACATAAACTATGACGTAGAATATTATAGAAATATGATTAACAAGCAGTAATACGATATTACATTTATAAAAATAAGAAACTCTGCCTATCGTAACTTTATGTTTTAAATTAATTTTAAAAATAGGGTTTGTAAAATTGAATGTGATTAATATTTTTGAGAAGCTAATGTTAATTAGGAAATTCTTACAAGGTCCCTGTCGTTTTTTATGAAAAATATCGGCGACGTGTCGTTTTTTCGGGCCATAATTTTAGCATGTTTTACCCATATGTACTTAAATCCAACCTCCTTGGCACGGGTCTTCGCCTTAGAAAGTAAACTTTTGTAGTGTCGGGTTAAGTGGTCGTTTATATAGAATGGAGACGAAGTAGAGAAGCCGACGTCCTGAGTGTTCAGGTTACGCTTTCTTGCAATAGCCACCAGGTCTTCTTTGATGTAACGATTGTTGAGACACATAATAATGGGTTTGATTGAGTTAGGTGTCCGCGTCGGTACTCGAGCGATATAATTAATATCCTCTTTTTTAATAGGGAAATTAACGTAATTACTAATCTTTTGTACAAGGTTAAATAGATTTTCATCCTTTGATTGGGGGATTCCCTTAATTTCCACATTGTTTGCCCTGGCCAGTTGATCACGTTCTTCTAGTTCAGCATTCAGCCTGGTAATATCCTTCTGCAGGGTAGGGATCTCAGCAGCAATCTTCTCAACATCCTTGACTCTAGCTTCCAAAGCCTTTACATTGCCCAGGACGGTGTCAAGTCGCGCATGTGCCATCTCGACCGAGCTTTTTAAATCGGATATGTCATTCTTAATGATCTTTAGGTCTTGGCACAGGGTAGGAAGTGAGGCAAGTTGCATTAGTATATCGTTGAGCTGTCCTTGCATCTTGTCCAGCTGGCTCGGGTATGATATTGAGGGAACAGGTGAGGGAACTGGTGAGACCGACGGGCTTGATTTGCACTTTGGGCAGCGCCAGGAGTTCTTCCTATCGCCTTCCTTCCGATCGAATACTTTACTACTTTATAAAATTTTAATAGACAAATAGAATTAAAATAAAGTTGTTTTAAAAAGAGCATTTAAACAAAACAAAGTCATTAACTGCCGCACTTAGAATGGAACATTAATTAGTTAAATGTAATTAATTCAAAATTTTGACATAAGCCCCATACATTATCTGTCAAACTCTTCATTAAATTGAAGGTTAATCACAATTAAATGTCTCTGAGTACGGCGGTGAGTGTCTTTTAAATTAGTTATACTTATTAATCGATAGATGGTGCACTAAGTACCTATCGATTTGAATTCTTGATTACAAGAACAGCTGTCAGTCGGTTTTAATTTTTTGTTAAAAATAATAATGACAGTTGATAATTTGTCAATTGACAAGAATTAACACAAAATATTGGGGGTAGTCACAAGAAAAATCTAAGAATTAGTGGGTATTTCGAAAAAAATGTAACGCAAACACCTCTTCATACGTTATACGTTCCTGGTACTTCATAATTTAAAACAAATGGATAGTCCCTATTAATTTTCCAAAATTAAACAGAATATTGAGGATAGTCACAAGAAAAATCTTAGAATTAGCGGGTAGGTCGAAAAAATTGAACGTAAACACCTCTTCATACGTTACGCGCTCCTGGTACTTCATAGCTTAAAACAAATGGGCTACCCCTCTTAATTTGTCAATTCACAAAATATTGTGGGTAGTCACAAGAAAAATCTTAGAATTAGTGGGTAGGTCGAAAAATTTAACGCAAACACCTCTTCATACGTTATGCGCTCCTGGTACTTCAGCTTTAAAAAAAAAGTCGTGCGATTATTCAAATTTGTATTTATTTACATGAAACTTTAAGATAAAATATTAGTCAATAATTTAGATTTTACACAGTATAGGGAATATAAGGTTTAGTCTAATAGTAGTCAGTTAAAAACTGAAACGCCTCATACAAGCCTTGGGTATAAAGATGATCAAATAATATAAGAATAATTAAAATATAAATATAATATCTTAATTTTAAGAATATTATAGATTCTTTAAATAATGCCATAAATAAAATTTAGGGAAAATCAGGGTAAGTGCAGAAACAGGGTAAGTACAGATAATTCAAATTAACGTCAAATAAAATTACCCAATTGGAAACACTCAAAGAGATTTAATGATGACTTAACTTTAATGAAGTGTCTGGCAGGTAGTATATGGAGCTTATCAAAATGTTTATAGAATAAAAATTGGGTAAACATCAAATCTTTCTGAGTGTATCCGTTACCCTAATACAACAAATAGGGTAACTCTGGATAAATTCAAGTTAACTTGAAACATCTGTACGAATACTCTGTAAATGAATTTACCCTGAATACTTCATATACAAAGCAAATAAATTTTAAAACTAGAATAAAACATAAATATCGAAGGATTACCAATAGTTTAAAAATTCCTCATTTATTTACAAAGTATTAATTTATTTGAGATCTTAATTCATTCTAGAAGATTTCTTTAGACCCGAGGCTAAAATCAAATCCATCAAGCTGTTAACAATCTACAATAGGACTTGTGTTTTCTAAACTTTTTGATTACATTATCAAAACCACAAAAAAGTGCAACAAAAATTTTACAGTGTTTGAATAATTTTAAGGGCCTATTTCACCATTTTCTGATAAAGTGCCGGATAGGCTATCCACAACTTTTATGACCGATTCTCCATACTCTATCTGTCAAGTTAGGTTGCGGATAGCCTATCTAGCACTAATCAGGAAGTGGTGAAACCGGCCCTAAAACTAATTTTTAAAGATTTTGGACATAATATAGAAGGTTGGTTAAACAGGACTTTATGTTTATAATATGTATTACAAACACTTAAAATACTTTTAATTTACTTTCAAAGTTTAGAAAAACAAAGTAGCCTATATTCGAAAATCTATAATACATAGATACTTGATATAGCTTATGTGTCATTATTTAATACTCCAGCTTATAACATCTTAGTAAACCTGTAATAGTAATGTCCACCAAATAAAAAATTATAATTGATCCTTCGATCAGGGATACTTGAAAATGCTATTGTATTCTATTGTTGTCGCGATCACCGGTGCTCTTATGGGGCTTGTAGGATTAATCCTTCGATCGGCCGGCTAAACTACGCCTTGTTTTATCAATGTCAAACTACGAAGCCTATGCCTTGTTTTATGAAACTACGCCTTACAAAGGAAGAGCTGATTTGTTCGTATGTGTGTATGGCAATTGGCATAGCTACATACTTACATACTTAACCGATTCGTTGCCACCTTCATTTTCACGAATTCTTACCACAGGCCAAGCAATTTGTTCGATCACGCGCCATAAGCGTCATCGGCCCTGCTAAACGATGACGCCCCACGTGCGGCATTGGCCACTGACTGTGTTTTATGCACATTTACACTAAGGAATTGTAATTACAGTATAATACATGAGTTTTAACGTGTTTTTTTTGTTTGTATGCCGTGCCTGGCGCGTCATCGGCCTCACTAAATCTTTTTAATTGACGCGATGGGCGCGGCAGTGGCCACGAATCGGTTAACCGGTCCTAGTTTATGTTTGACAATGTTTTGTGTACATATTTTTATTTCATCTAAGAATATTATTTTGTTCTAGTTTGACATTCCTGCATACAGTTTTTAAGTATTATTATAGGTTTACTAAGTGTTATAAAGATAGTATACATTTTGTTCAAATATTCATACTGTGCACTTTCGTTCTGAAAATAAATTTGATATTATTACCAAAATTTTCGCATACAAGAAGCTACAAAATATATTAAACTACAAAAAAAGTTGTTAATTTACGCCAAAATATTAAAAAGTTAGTTTACGCAAGAGAACAAAATACTTTTGCATTGAAATGTACACAGTATAAAATATATAAAATACTACACATTTCTAGATGGAACTTTGTAACAATATTACTTCTCAGATCCGACTAAATAAATGCCATTAACATACATTTTAAAGTATACTGCAAGCATATGAGCAAAAAATTCAAATATTTTAATGATAATATTTAACAGCCTATTATGGTTCAAAGGAGTTAAATTCTGTCAAAGAGCACATATTTTACATCGACACTTTACTAATGACCATATTTAGAGGCATTTAATAATTACCTGATTTTAATTTAATGAAAAGTTTGACAGAAAATATAGTATAGTTTGTGTCAAAATCTTTATTAAATTAAAGTTAAGTATCATTAACTCTATCAGTGCAGCCCTAAGGGCTTTAGTGTGTAAATATTAGTTTACCATTAAAATATTTGAAACTTTTACTAGACTACAGAGCGATAATTTTGCATACATTTCATATAACTTTATATTAAAACATAATATAGTTTGTTCGCGTCACAAGCATAGTATGTTGTCACTATTACTTTACTAAAAAAATGTCAGTGACGAAATAGTAATTACAGTTAAAACAAAAAATACATTTTAAAATTGATGCATATTATTCACAATATTTTAACTGAGGAATTGAAGACTTGTAATACCCCCAAAATATATTTATTTATTGCTTTATTTCTAAAGGTATATGGCGTGAAAGGTATTACAAATAATTAAAAAAGGGGGAGCCAAGTCTCAAAAATCCCCCTTTACGATTTTCATATTTTTAACCCCCTTGCTAAAAATATTTTGTCTCTTTTGTATTTTGAAAGAGCTTTGTAAATCGGCTATTTTTAGCAAGAGAGTTGAAGAAAATAACACCCATCTTTTTTGTCGGGGGTTAAAAATACCAATACGAAGTCAGTTCGATTCTTAAACTAATCGTTCAGATCTTTGGATGTTAAAAAGCGGAAGGTACAAAATAATTATACGCTAAAAATCTCAATTTGCTAAATTATACTTAAATTAATTACAAAAAAAAAACACAAAAATCAAACAAGACTAGATTTTTAAAATTAACTTAAATTACAATAAAATTCTCACAAAATCGTGAATTAATACTTACATCCCGAATTTTTGGGATAATATCATTTGGGGTTAAGGTTTTGAATTTTATGTTTAATTAATAAAAAATCCATAAGACACTCAAATATTATGCCAATAAAATAAAGATACATTTTAGCTATAAATCGCTTTTACAAACCCCTAAATACACAAAATTCAAAACTTTAACCCTCGTTTATCATATCGAAGCGAAAATTTCTTCATGGGAAGACGCTAAACAATATCTACGTACGAATATATAAAATCACGTCGTCGTAAACACACCAAATGTACGTAAAAAATTGGTCGAAAACTCTCATAACTGGGCTCTTAGTAAAGTTGCATTCGATAATTTGGAAGTTTGACATCAATTATGCCTAACATAATAATATGTATTTAACGTCTCTTTCAAAATTATTGAATGCAACTTGACTACAAGCCCTGGATCAAAATGGGTACTAACCGAAAATCTAATGATGGCAGTGTAATTATATTTTATATACACGCTTTATGTGGGTTTAAGTCCAAAAATTTTAACGCTCATGACTTGCTCTTTGTTATTAAAATCCCTCTTTGTGTTAGCATTCCCCCTGTACGTTAACAAAATTTCCCCTTTATGTTAAGGGTCTACACAGACGAACCGCAATTCAACTGCAATCCAACTGCAAATTGCAGTTCAAGTGCAGTTGACACGACTGCAATAGAACTGCAAACCAAACGCGCAGTCGGATTGCAGTTCAGTTGCAGTCGGCGTGCAGTCGTGTGAACTTGGTTTGCAGTTCTATAGCAGTCGCATTGCAGTCGTGTCAACTGCATTCAAACTGCACTTGATCTGCAATTTGCAGTTGGATTGCAGTTGAAATGCAGTCCGTCTGTGTAGACCCTAACAAAATCTCCTTTTATGTTAACAAACTTTCCCTTCTAAAAACCCCTAGAAAAAATGGACTACCAAGCCTCATTGCTTTAGCGTAAGCATTTATACAGTACAGTTTTTGCTTTCAACTGTATTTGCGTTAGCGACTCAAACTTTACAAATATGGGTGTCGTATCTTTTAAATATCAAAATAAGATATTTTTGTACTAAAACGACTAAAGAGATATAAATAGAATACTTCATTTAGACACAATTTAGTCTAAACGTAAACGATAACACTACCAATTTAAATGTCACTTATTTACTATACATTTTTTGGAGTTTCATTTTATTGTTTACATTTAGATTAAATTGTATCTGAACAGAGTACGTTAAAAAGATTAAATAGAATGTTAACGATTCAAAAATAATTACAAATTGAGATTAGAATGAGATTACAATAGAAAGCCTTACAACATAAGACGTTCTTACGCGAGAAATTTTTAGCAACAAAACCAGCATTGAACAATAAATGAGCAGATACATTGCCTGATGAAAAGAAGATCATTTCTCATCTTTTAATTGGAACCTTGATTACCATTGACGTTATTACGAAGTGTCAAATGTACCATCAAAGAAATTGATTTATAGGCAGACGGCACACTTGACTACGTCATTTGGTCGGTTTGTGATAATACAAGATTAACATTACGCGACCAAATTATGTACCTAAGTCCGCCATCTACCTACAAATCAACTTCTCTGATACACACACAACAGCAATTTAAACGATATCAAAATAATACCTAAGGGCCTCTGGCTCTGTTCTGGTTGAAAATATGCCTTCTCTTTCATACATATTATAAACGAGAGAGAGAAAACAAACTATAACTCTACACAAAGTATGCCAAGTGGTAGAGATATATACCCAATTAATTTATCAAGCCCCAAGCGGCCACATCCGGCCGCGATAACAATGAAAAAGCTATTGTGTCTCGTTTTGCCACGACTGATGGGTTAATCCCAAATGGGCGCATACTTATTTACAAACATATAAGATGACGTCACAGTTGCGTAGAATCGCTCGCGTAAGATATAAGATACGAAACCGCCCGTAATTGACCTAGAAGCCACATCGTGTTATTATCTCAAATGGAAGGTATTTTTGACTGGGAGATGACTAAAAACTTGGTAAAATAAGTTTAAACCTTTTTTGCAAGTCGGTTAAAAGTTGACTATACCTAGAACGACTCGGGGACTATATAGTCGCCTGACTTTGATGAAAATTTGTGGAAAGAAGTTTCAACTGTTTTTGGAAGTCGGTTAAAAGTTGTTAATGACCTTTTTTCGGGATAAAAGTAACCTACATTTGTCTAAGTTACTATTGTAACAAATTTCATCAAATCTGTCCCGAATTATTTACGTGAAAGAAACTAAATTATAACTTTCACATAATATATAACACAATTATAACAGTAGCAATGAATCATATTTAAATCTAGCTGATATTTTAGTCATCTCCCATAGGACTCAAATATAAATAATTATATTCATAAAGAGATTATAAATATTCAAACGTGAGTAATATAAAGTTGAAATTAAGACCTCCTTACTAATAAAAATACTTCAAAAGCGAACAACCATATAAAGTCTGCATGTTTTAGTCTAGACTCTAGCATATTGGAAAAGTCAAATGACTGACAGACGGACAAACTTGTAAAGTTATATGCTGCATCTTTATTAGTAAGGAGGACAGTACAAAAGTGTTATAACCTCTTCATATTATAGATTTGTTACCCTATCTATTCGAATATTAAATGCGATATTAAATTTTCGTTAAAATCTCATGCTGTCTCACTCGCACAAATGAAGGTATGAATGGAAGAAGCCGGTAACTAACATTTTATAACAGAAGAACAATGATTTTCCCTTACAATTTGAACATACCTTGTATCTTACCTGCTTCATCGTCTAGCTAATACATCTAGCTATACATAGAATCCACATTTTATATTTCAAATCATTTTCCCAGTCCTAAAACCTTCATTTATGCAAAAAAAACGACAGTTTGCAAATTTTTTGTTATCCGGTTCATCCACTCATATCTTCAATTGTGTCGAGAGATTTTAACGAAAATAACGTATTTTTCTCTAAACGTTAAGTTATTTCGTATTGTCAAACTTAGTCTAATAATTTCGAATATAAATAATATTATACAAATGCGATATACGCAAGGTATACTTTATTCTTCTTATAGTCTGATTAACAAGTGCCATGTTCCTCGAAACCTGATCTCATTCACCGAAAATTATGATTTTGGTCTCATTCGATTCGAAATACCATCTAGAACATTCTATCAAAATTCCAAGAGGGGCTAAAAAAATGCAATAGTTATAAACAATTAAGTAAACATAAAAAGAAGGGTTTGGATTTTTTTAATATTTCGAAAGCTATTTAAGATAATCAAAATTTGAAAATAGATCCTTAAAGAGGAAATTTCCTAAAAAAAATCTTAGATCCTGGAACCTTACCAATAATCCTTATAGCTTTAAATGAGCGGCGAAAGTAACGGTAAAAACGCGTAGTTCGAGTTTCGCGTGAATTGCCGCAATCTGCCACGCGAACTAAAAACATATTTTAACTGATTAAATATTAATATAAAGAAATAAAAAAAAAGGGTACTAAGTAGACATATCAATAAACAATAATCCGTCAACAAAAATAAATTATCACAGTTTGTTTAAATGTTATGCTTTTGTTCATTTGTTAATAGTCACCATTTTAATGTTAACATAAAAACGCTGATTATTTCTAAACAAGAAATCTAGAAATTTTTATTATTCTTTTGAGATAATCTTAAAAGGGCGTAGAAGAGATATCCGGTGGAAAAATTCAATAATTTTGATTTTTCACTTTTTTATGAACAATCAAAGGCATTCATGAAATTTTCATGTAAATAAAGCAATTAGGGTTTTTTCATCAATAAAAATGATTATTTAAATTTTATTAGTTATAAATATAAAAATATATATTGTTATCTGGCTTCTAACAACAACAAAAGAAAATAATAACAATAATTGGATATAAAAGTACCATAATTGCTTTATTTACATGAATAATTTTGGAATGCTTTTGAATGTTAATAAAAAAGTGAAAAATCAAAATTATTGAATTTTTCCACCGGATATCTCTTCTACGCCCTTTTAAGATTAGCTCAAAAGAATAATAACAATTTCTAGATTTCTTGTTTAGAAATAATCAGCGTTTTTATGTTAACATTAAAATGGTGACTATTAACAAATTAAGAAAAGTATAATAATTGAACGAATTGTGATAATTTATTTTTGTTAACGGATTATTGTTTATTGATATGTCTTCTTAGTGCCCAATTTTTTTTATTCCTTAATATTAATATTTAATCACTTAAAATATTTTTTTAGTTCACGTAGCAGATTGCGGCAAATCACGCAAATCCTGAACCACGCGGATTCACCGCTCTTAAAATTAAAGCTATAAGGATAATTGGCAAGGTTCCAGGATCTAGGATTTTTTTAGGAAATTTCCTCCTCTTTAAGGATCTATTTTCAAATTTTGATTATCTCAAATAGTTTTTGAAATATTAAAAAAAAACCAAACCCTTATTTTTATGTTTACTTAATTGTTTATAACTTTTGCATTTTTTTCAGCCCGTCTTGGAATTTTGATAGAATGTTCTAGATGGTATTCCAAATCGAATGAGACCAAAATCATAATTTTCGGTGCATGCGATCAGGTTTCGAGGAAAATGGCACTTGTTTACTAGTGTATTACAAGATATTATACTATTGATATACTAATGATTTCATCAAAACGCGACTGTATTATCCAATCGAATAGCCATGTTTTCATTTACACATGTATACTAGGTGTAACAAAACTAAGTGATAAAGCTTTAGGGTGTGTATGTGTTCCTTGTAGAGAGTTCACTGTGAAAGTAGCAGCGCGGAAAGACCAAAATTTTTGTGTATGTGCAAGCGCTTCTGCAACGGTTTGTGATTTGTATGGGCAAGCGCCCGAGTGACAGCAATTTCCCATACAAGTTAAAAAAAGTTACTCTTTCTAAGCTTCTACTTTCACAGTGAACTCGACACGGGGTACTCATACACACCCTAAAGTTTTATCACTCACGCACCTTGTATTTGTTAAAGGGTAAGAGTTTGGTTTCTATAAACTTGTAGTGTGTCCTTAGCATAAAATTAATATACCTAGCGGAATAGAGAAACAATCCCGAGCTGTCAAACGAAACCGAAATTGAATTACATCTGTGTGTACAAATGTGTTTACGTGTGCGTGAAAATGATGTTTCTACACACATTTTTCTTAAGTACCCCGGAAACGATCAAATTGTTTGTCAAATTTTACGTGTTTGTCAAACAGTTTGATAGTCTACAGCTTTGTTAGATGCGTTTGTCAAACAAACTAGGTATTTGACATGTTTGAAGAAAATTTCGACTTCGACAAACGTGTTTGAACATGTTCCGCTGTATTTGTCAAACAAGATCTCATGATCTCAAACCGATTCTAGTTAATTGTTTGACAAACTTGTTTGATGCACGTTTGTTCGTCTACGCTGCTGTTTGATGAAAATGTAAATGGCATCAAACATGTTTGTCAAACAAATTTGATCGTTTGCGGGGTACTTTAGAGCTCAAATTGTCAACGTGCCGATAAGTACAGACTGAATATCAAAACAGATGGGAATAAAGGGTTCTGCCACCTCAAATCACGTATCTCTTTCTACCACGCAGTGTTTTCTATTCCGCTAGGTATATTAACATTATGGTCCTTACATGTGGGCCACACTATATGGTCTTAACGTAGCGGTGGGCCACACTATATGGTCTTAACGTAGCGGTGGGCCGCACTATGTACTCTTAACGTTGTTGTGGGCCGCACTTATGTTGACGATCTTGTAAATGTTCTAACAGAAGCACGCGTAGAACCGAGACAAGTCGAGGTCCCAGCTTGACATTGTTCTGAAACAGTTAAATATATCATGTTATATTATAATAGTCAGGTATATCTAGGACTTCAAGTTATGTTGAACTTTTAAAACAGCATTTAACAAGTAAGAAGTTTTGAATAATCCATACTAATCCATACTAATATTATAAATGCGAAAGTATTTCTGTCTGTCTGTCTCCCTTTCACGCCAAAACTACTGAACCGATTGTAATGAAATTTTGTACACAGATAGTCTAGAGCCTGAGAAAGGACATAGGCTACATTTTGATGAGGGAAAATATCTTATTTCCATGAAAATATCGATGAAAATTAATTCACATTGTAGTTTTAATATGTGACAGCAGATGGCGTTTTTTGGCCCGGATGGCTCCGCAGCTCAGTTGGTTGAGCGCGTGGGCAGCGCTCATCCCGGGGGTCCCAGGTTCGAATCCCGCCGACAGAACAAAAAGTTTTCAATGTTCCTGGGTCTTGGGTGTGTATTAAATATTATATATTATGTATCATAATAATATTTTAAATATCCTTACTTAAACTATGTTTATTACGAATAGGTATGAGATTTTTTATACAATTCTATTTTTTTTACATTTAATAAACATTAAAATTGAATAAAAATAGTTATAAGTAGTAGTAATTCTACATATTTTAAACATGATTACAGAGATCCCAATTCCCACCCAATAAAAGTTTATTATAATATTATAATATAGGCAGTCAATTCCGCATTTAATTTAGTTCGATAGGTGTTAATTTAGTTTTAGTATATGTCAACAGATGGCGCTATTCGGACATTTATTAAGTTAACTTTTAAATTAGATTAGATATTTTGGACATTTTATCCCGGCATTCCCACGGAAACGGACTAAAGTCTACGCGGACGTAGTCGCGGACAACAGCTAATAAGTTTAATATTTGAAATATTGCTAATTGCTAACAAATCTCTTTCAATAGACACTGTCAACAAAAAAAATCTTCTTTATTTTATGTCTTCTAGCCTCCGTCGTGCTTGTGACGCAGATCTGCGCCACGGCTCAAATGGCCGGAACGCAGATCTGCGTCACGGATATAGGAAATTATTTTCGCTAATATAAATCTTATCACAAAGAGTTACGTTGTATTATTGCTTGCATTCTGTTCCCAGTACAATAATCTACGGCAGACAACAGACAATCCTTCAAAATTAGTGGCGCGAAATTTGAAAAATTGAAAAAAAATTGAAAATTTTCAAATTTAACGGATTTCTCAGAAATTTTCAGTGCTCTCAGTGCTATTAGTGCTCAAATTAGATCTTAGCATAGGCTAGAGTGTGCTGTAGGCAATTTAACGTAACATTATGAAGCATTCGCGTGTAATGTAACATTATAGATTCGACTTTAAACATTACATAGCAAGCTGACTTCACTGTCATGTAGCATTAATGTTACAAGTTGTATCAAGATATTACGCATTGTATCATTACAAGGTGCGCATTGTAATGCTCGGTTCTCCTCCCTCATTGATGTAATGCTCGACTCTGTAATGTTACATTACAAGCGAATGCTCCCGGTAAGGGAGCACCTTTAGGCGAAAAACGCTTAGTGCTGTCCTACCCTATAGCTTTGACCACACGGTGTCTTTTTCTGTTCGTCAAGAGCAGTGCGTTATAGCGCAGTCAACAGCGAACATGAGGCATACCCGCGACGCATCTTAAACTTTCGCTTTCTGATCGTCTTAAACTTTCGCTTTGTTATTAAAAAAAAACAGTTGGTGTTGCGTTCTTTGCCGCATTCAATTATTGAATGCGTCTAAATGAAAGTTGAATGAAAGAAGATGACGAAAATTGAAGACGAAAGCGCATAATGTGGACATAGCTTAACAGCGATAGATGCTAGCCAAGTAAGGCCGGTATAAATAGTCAGTACTTAAGATGCGTCCCGGTCTCAAGACGCGGTTCGGCTCTGTGATTGGTCCAAATTTTGACAGCCAACCAATCACAGAGCCTGAACCGTGTCTTGAGACCGAGATGCATCTTGAGTACTGACTATTTATACCGGCCTAAGATTAATAGGTGTGAATGTGTACCCACCATCACGGATGCGGGTGGGGGGGCGAAGCACCCGGACTGCTGTCCCCCGACTGCTCGGGCTCCGCGCCGACCTGCGGACAGAGCTGCGCCACTTATTCATAAGCACGACATACAGCAATCATTTGTTCGACAAGGCTGTTTATGAACGTGGCGAGAAAAGGAAGTAACGCTTCTATCTATAACAAAAACGTCATTTTTGACAGTTCTCCTTTACCAGCAGCGCCCATTGACATCATTGACATGTTCATTTACAGCCTGTAAAACTGAACTGTATCAGATAAGTTGATTGCTAGGCAGATGGCGGACTTAAGCGATTTAGTCGCGTAAGTGTCTAAGCACACCATGCCGAAATTCCGCGGCGGAAGTTCGGCAAGATTCCGCCTGCAATGTATTTTATATTACCGATGACACACCATGCCGGAATTACGTCGCGTTATATTGTATGCGCGGCGCATTGCGACCGTTCGTCCGTATGGTGTTAGGTGTTTTTTGTTACGAAAGTACACATGTGAACTCACCTTAAGTACGTCGTGTAGACTGCTCATGCTGCCCAGTGAGAGCGGGGTCATTGACCGCTCCAGTAGAGAACCACTGCCGGCCGATCCACCGCCGATCGATCTGTACAAACAATCAATATTAATCAATCAATCAATCAAGTTAATAAATTGAGAAGGAATTTGAAGATGACCCCTTACATAAATAAAATTTTCATTCTATAAATATTTATTTTATCTTGTTTTTCGTATTTTTTGTTAAACAGCACCATAAAAATCGGCCAAGTGCGAGTTGGACTCGCGCACGAAGGGTCCCGTACCATTTTAGAGCAAAAATAGGTAAACAAGTGTTTTTTTTTTTGTGTGGGAGCCCTCCTTAATTTTTTTATTTTATTTTAATTATATTATTAATTATTTAAGTATAAATACAACTGAGTTTTTAAGTAGTTTTGTTGTTAACAACAAATATACATAATCTGTGAACATTTCAGAAATCTAGCTATAGCGGTTCTTGAGATACAGCCTGGTGACAGACAGAGGGACAGACAGACATCGAAGTCTTAGTAAAAGGGTCCCGTTTTTTACCCTTTGGGTACGGAACCTTACAAACATAATCAGAACGAACGAAGCGAGCCCTAGTATATCCCACAACCTCTACATTTTGTGGTACACTTTACGGAAAAACTATCACGCCTATTGATTTGTGCTTTAACATAGTGTTACGGATACGGACACGTGGTGCCATCTAGCGTCGGACCAGCGAACCTACCAAGGGAACACAGGCAACGTAAATCCCCTACTCGCTACTAGATGACGCTAGGTGTATGTACCTACGAGTACTTTCTAGAAATATCTCATATTTGTTTACGCATATCGGGTTTATTCTGGGATGTTCCGGAACATTCTGAAATTCGATCCGGCCCGTATAAATAGTCGCAGACAGTCGAGCCGGCAATTCAGTTTTATCTGAGCTATCTTCGAGGCGACTTCGGAGCGAAAACAAGTGATCAATAGTGAGTGATTGTGATTGTGATAGTGACTCGGCTACGACCTAGGACAGTGATAGTGCTCAGTGATTTGGATCTAGTGCTTAGTGTTTGGACTCAGTGATAGTGTGAGCTAGTGTTTGTGAATAAAGTCTTCAAGAGAGTCACCAGGTTTTCTTTCTCTCCGAGTCTTTGAACCCCTAGCACGTAACAATAGTAATTTTTATTTATATGTAGATGTGTTATCATCAGATAGTCAAGGTGTGACGACGTGAGCCCTTCCAATGCTCGGATTTTAGCTAGTTTGTAAAAATTTCAACTGTCTTGCTACAGCGGTTCTTGAGATACAGCTTGTGAGTATGTTACATGCGGATGGACTGAAGGACAAACAGTCACGTCAAACTTATTACTTCCTTTCGTCTGGGGTTCATAAAATATGTAGGTACTAGCTGTCCCGTCAGACGTTTCTTTGCCATATTAAGGTATATAAAGTATTTTTTTTTTAATTTGATCGCAGCGCTAACTGTCGGGACAGACTAAAATTAAAATTGGAATTCGAATATTATTTAAAATTTGACACTGCGATGGTAGCGTCGTCTGTCGGATTCAATGTAAAACATTCCAAAATCAACAACTACTAATAAATTTAAAATTATTTAAAAAAACAGTGTCCAGCGGACAAAATTGTGAATCTAAACCATTCCCAGATCCCCTTGAACACACACAAACAAAAAATTTCATCAAAATCGGTCCAGTCGTTTGAGAGAAGTTCAGTGACATACACACTCACAGAAGAATTATATATATTAAGATGTAAAATGTCGGAGCGACGCCGCTGCAGTGTCAAACGCGCCGCAACAAAAAGGATAAGAGCCAGTCCACACGGGCGCAGCGCCATCGCAGAGTTATTACGAAGCAGTCTCAACGTCAATATCCCGCTTCGTCTCGGGGGCTGCCGTCCGTCGTGTGTGCGTTCCGAGTTGCGACGACGCAGCGCGCCGTGTGAACACCTCGGTTATTTGTAAGTAAAACAACGCAACGGCAGCGCTGCGTCAACCCAACGCGTTGGGTGGACTGGCTCTTAAGCGGGGAATTGACTACCGGGCCGCCCGCTACGGGCCACCCGTCACGGGCAGGTCTGTCGCATGTCTGCTCGTCAATTCCTAGGTACGAGCACAGACATGCCCGCCGGACCATGCCCGCGAGATCGCATTTTTTCCCGCGCGGGCACTGGCATGTCTGTACATGAATGGTCGGAACGGGCGGCCCGTCGTCATTTGCGCCTTGGAGAGCGACTGAAGTGCACTCAAAAGATTATTTTAAAACATATTATTGTAAAAAATACAAACACTAAACTTAAGAAAAATCTACAAAAACAATTTTGACATTCGTTTATTTCCATTTACCGGTCGCATCCTTGTTTGTGGAAAGTTAAAAGCAAGGATTACATGAACACCGATCTACGTAAAGCCGCTTACAGCGAACTTATTGAAAAGTCCAAAGAAATCAATGCCGATGCTGATCTATCATCTGTTAAAAATAATATCGAGTCAATGAGTCCACGACCGAGCTGCAGTCCTCTATCTAATCGACTGCCTTGCCCGTTGTGTGTGTTCAATAGGGGCAAGCGGCAGACTTGTGCCAGACCGGGCCGGGCGGCCCGCGGGCAGCCCGGTAGTCAATTCCGCGCTTTAGTAGTTATTGTACGAATTTGCAAGTGTTCTGCGACCGTACTTCAGTTTTCAATTACCTCTCTAGGGCGCGATGCGGTGGCGAGGGCGCCTCCGGTAGCCCCTCCCGACCTCTGCCTCGCCACGACCCTGAAAATATATAGGAGTTACCATTAAAAACCTTACTAACAAACACACTATCTCTACACACGCAGTTATAGATTACTAGCTGTTGCCCGCGACTTCGTCCGCGTTAACATAGTATAATAACAAACATCGATAGTTTTCACCTTTTTGTGGTAAAAAAAGCAATTTAAGCAAACGTCAATAAAGTTTCATGTTTGTAACTCAAGAAATGACGGACTTTCATTGAATTTTTGAATTGAATACCCCAATTTCACCCCCTTGGGGTTAGAATTACCAGAAACGCTTAAATACGTATCGATTCATTTTTAATCAGTAGCACAACAATAAAATTTCATGTTTCTAACTCAAGAAATGACGAACTTTCATTCAAACTTTGAACCCCAATTTCACCCCCTTGGGGGTTCAATATCCAAAAACGCTTATATAACTATCCATTCATTTTTAATCAGCAGTCCAAAAATAAACTTTCATGTTTCTAACTTAAGAAATTACGGATTTTCATTTCAACATTCAACCCCTATTTCACCCCCTTGAGGGTAGAATTTCCAAAAACGCTTAAACACGTATTCAATCATTTTTAATCGTTTTTAATTTCATTTTTAATGGAAACGTATTTAATAATCATTTTTAATGGAAACGTATTTAAGCGTTTTTGGAAATTCTACCCCCAAGGGTGTGAAATTGGGGTTGAAAGTTTGAATGAAAGTCCGTTATTTCTTGAGTTACTGCTACTGCCCAAACATAAAATTTCATGTTTCTAACTCAAGAAATAACGGACTTTCATTCAAACTTTCAACCCCAATTTCACACCCTTGGGGGTAGAATTTCCAAAAACGCTTAAATACGTTTCCATTCATTTTTAATCAGTAACCCAAAAATAAAGTTTCATGTTTCTAACTCAAGAAATTACGGACTTTCATTCAAACTTTCAACCCTTATTTCACCCCCTTCGGGGTAAAATTTTCAAGATTCCTTCCTTAGTGGGTGCCTACTTAATAAAACAACCCTACTCACCAAATTTCGTGGCTGTAACTTAACAGTTTTTGCTCATCGATGATGAATCAGTCAGTCAGTCAGGACATGTAATTTTATAAGTATAGATAGATTGTTCTTGTCTGATCCGTTAATATTGTCGCTTGTATGTTGTTCACAGAGTGAATGGAAGTTTAAATAGGCAAAGTGCGAATATAATTATTAACTAGCTGTTGCCCGCGATTCCGTCCGCGTGGACTTCAGTTTACAGCGTGCTGTGGTTCCCGTTTCCGTGGGAATGCCGGGATAAAATGTAGCCTACATTACTGCATAGTTTCCACTACAGAGTTACTTCCGCGGTACGCATACTTCATTGTTTGATGGAGGCACTTCATATGGCTATTTGTATTTGCTATTGGCCATTTGTTCTATTTGGCAACATTATTGACGAATACGCAAACAAGCAAATAAAGGCAAATACGGCCTTCCACACATGGACGTCAAATACCAAACTTTTACTTGATTTTGTTTACAGTGCGACAAGGTTTTGACAACAAATGAACGTGGGTGGTGGCGCTGCTCGTAAAGGAGAACTGTCAAAAATGACGTTTTTGTATGGTGGCAGCGTTAGTTCCTTTTTTCGCCACGTTCATTTAAAGCCTTGTCAAGCTGTACTATCCTTAGTATCTTTTATTAGTCTGTGGCTGTACTTGCCTATTTGACTCTTTTGATGTCCGTCAAAAGCCGACAAATTGGCCATATTTGTCAAATAAGCAATTAAGGTCAATACTTGTCAAACGTACCATCTACACATGGTGATTGTTTGGCGAATACATCAAATACGCAAACACAAATAGCCACGTGAAGTGCCTGCATTAAATAAACAAAATTGGTGTCAAATTTTAAAGCTTAGTGAAACCTTTTAGACATACAGACAGATATATTTTCACATTTATAATATTAATATGGACTATTACGAAAGCCGTCGTACTAACAAGAAGTAGATTCCGTTCAGTTTCTCCCTAGTAATAGTAAATGAATATTTTTGAGTAATAGACTTTCTTACCGTTATAAGAGCCCGTGGGATGGTTGATAGTGAGCGGCGACGTCCGCTTACTGCTATTCTGGCTGCCACTGTACTGCTGAAAATTATAACACTGTATTATAGTACAGCAGAAATACTCAGTCGTTTTCTTTAAATCACAGAACATGGCTTATTATTGGTGGAGGCAAATTGTTCAGAGATTACATTCTCATAAATCAAATGACATGATGTTATTTCGAGCGCAGATCATGAAAGAATGCTGGTCGCTCACACCTGGGCGGTGACAGCACATGTAGCCCTAGCACGGCAACCAGTGGAAATGCGAAAGACAAACTGTGGAGATAAACTTAAGGTGCCGTTCCGATCTTTTCTCGTTCCGAAAAATTCAATTAAAATGCCACTTTATGACAGACTATAGTACTTAAAATTCAAATAATATCCTACTTTGTCGTATACATTAGTCTGTCATAAAGTGGAATTTCAATTGAATTTTTGTCGGTCGCGATTAGCCGCGGTAAAGATCGGAACGGCACCTTAAATTTATGTCCAAAGTTTGTCTATACTTTCGCATTTCTACTGGTTGCCGTGCTAGGGCTACTGGTCGCTCACACCTGGGCGGCGTCAGCACCTGGTCGCTCACACCTGGGTGGGGTCAGCACCTGGTCACTCACACCTGGACGTGGTCAGCACCTGGTCGCTCACACCTGGACGTGGTGAGCACCTGGTCGCTCACACCTGGGCGTGGTTAAGACCTGGTCACTCACACCTGGGCGGGGTCAGTACCTGGTCGTCGGCGGTCTCGAGCGTGGTGGGCAGGTTGAGCAGGCGCTGCGAGCGAATGCCGACACCGAGGCACATGTGCGACACGTAAGCGGCGATATCACACCTGGAGTGGGGTCAACACCTGGGCGGGGTCAGTACCTGGTCGTCGGTGGTCTCGAGCGTGGTGGGCAGGTTGAGCAGGCGCTGCGAGCGAATGCCGTCACCACGTAAGCGGCGATATCACACCTGGAGTGGGGTCAACACCTGGGCGGGTTCAGTACCTGGTCGTCGGCGGTCTCGAGCGTGGTGGGCAGGTCGAGCAGGCGCTGCGAGCGGATGCCGTCGCCGGGGCCCATGTGCGACACGTGGGCGAAGTTCGTCGGCGCCGATATGAGACGCGAGCGGCGTTCAGACCTAGAAGTTGTGATGTATTACATACTAGCTTTCCCGGCAAACGTTTCTTTGCCATATTATATAAAGTATATCGCCCGTATTATTTGAATTTGTGACTAAATAAGTTTGTCACCATGTCAACGTCCATCGCTATCCCGTGACCCGCGTCGCATAAACAATGGTCGCTCTTTATAGACAAATAATTGGCAATAAAATAAAATTGCGACTATAATTAAAGATCTAAGCTATCCTATCTCTCAAGTTGGAAAAAAGCACACATTTAAAAAAAAGAAACATTAAAATCGGTTAAGTAGTTTAGGAATCCATCGCGGACAAACATCGTGACAGGAGATTTATATATATGTATTAGATTATTACGGATAAGAGGAGAGTTTTAAAGTGAAACTTTTTAGGCGCGTTAAGACTGAAATTTCAAGGTAGCGTCATAAAAAACAGGGTTGAAATTATAATAACTAGATGACCGCAACTCCGTTGCGCAAAACATGAGTTTATCGCACGTAACGTAACGTATTATTACTTAAGTATTACGTCCTTTCCCGGGACTCAACGTATCTACATTCTACATACCAAATTCCAGCTAAATCGGTTCGGCGGTTTGGGAGTGAAAACTTAACAGAGAGATAGGCAGACACACATTCCCGTTTATAACATTAGTATGGTATTGTAGATATTGCGGCACGACGTCATCACGACTTTAGACAGAAGTTTCGCTTCTGGACTTGTACCATGAAACTGTTTTGAGACTCAAACAATCGGACGAGAATGCCGCGTCCTACTCTAACAAACGCGAAATGACGTTGTTAGAGCAGGACGCAGCGTTCTTGTCCGATTGTTTGAGTCTCAAAACAGTTTCGTAATAGGCCTAAAGACACAACTACTATGTACACAGGCATTTTTTTATTATTTAAGTGACACAATACTCACAATCTATTATGCGCTTCTATCGCCTGGTGTTCTCTTACGGAGAACCGTCGTTTGTTCGTCCCGTACGTAGCCGGTTCGACGCTTAGTGGACCCTCTGAAATAGTTTAAGATATAATATAAATAAGTATAATATAATTGTAACGTCATTTATCTGTGACATCGTAGTAGCTGCAAACAAGACAGTAGACGTTTTGACTTTGCGTCTTGACTTCAACACTTCCGTTGTGCAGTGGTTTGAAGCTGTTGGTTCATGTGTTTCCCCACTGGATAAATGTGTTTTCCAAGTGTGTTTGCTCAGGACAATGCATGCTGATCAATCGATTGTCTGACAAGTAAGATGATCCATGCGTCGGATGGGCATGTGAAAAGTCGGTCCTGCGCCTAACTTCTCATCAACCGTTTCAAATTATCCTTCTCACTAGGTTACTAAACAAACAGACGGTGTTAGAGTGTATTGCGCACTCACTTGGGCACTATAACAACTCCCTCCATCGTAGCTTGGTTATAATGAAGTTGTCCACGCACTCAGAAATCGGTGTACTTAAGCATTATTAGGGAGATCGCACACGTCACACTTTTTGTGTGATCGAGTCTGCGGCTTACATACAATCTGATGGGGAGCGCCATCAGACTGTATGTAAGCCGCAGACTCGATCGCACAATCGGTTCAGCGGTTAGGGCGTGAAGAGGTAACAGACAGACAGACAGACAGACAGACAGACAGACAGACAGACAGACAGACAGACAGACAGACAGACAGACAGACAGACAGACAGACAGACACACTTTCGCATTTATAATATTAGTATGGATTGTTTACACAAAATATCCTTAAGTTGTGCACCATGGCTAGTCAAGTTACGTTTTCCATATAATTAAACATATACAGAAGTGAACACGGACGTAAAAATACCAGTAACTCGTAGGGAATTGGCAAAAATAAACTTAAAACTAGGTCCTGTCGATGTAGAATAATTCACCTGTGAAATGAATATCCGGGTTTTTTCGATGTGTGGATCCAGAATCATTCCACAAACATTTAACCATGTTTCTAGAGCAGTATTTCTAAAAATTATTCATCATTTAACTTAAAATTACAATTTTTCTGAGAGCCCAAATTGACAACTATCGGCCCAGGGGCAGACAGACTGTCAAACAGATGAAAAAAAAGCTATGCAACTTCAAATCACGCTTCTCTTTCTACCACGCAGTGTTACTGATAGTGACATCTCGCTTGCTCAGGCCATTGTTTCTCTATTCCGATAGGTATATTAACTTTATGGTACGAACGGCATTATAAAAATAAGATACTCCATATTGGTGTCAGTCAGACCCTCGTTTATGAATTATGATTAAATTGTTACATCTTGCATAACACTGTCCATGGCGACTTTGTAAAAATTTTGTAATTATATTATTTTTTGATTATTGCATTTTTACAATAACATGTAAACTTAATAAGACTAACACAAAGAGACCAGCTTAATTTTACGCAAATACCCTGGCATCCTACTTAAATAAACCATCTTTTTGGGCATGTTTTTGGGTCGGAAAAAATACAAGAACTTTACTTAAGCATAATTTTAAAAAAATCACTTACTGATGAAACTTGAAAGGTTATTCCTGTATTAAAAGTCCTATCTGTATGACTTCTACACCATTTCACAGGGCATTTAGGCATTTTAACAACGAAAATTTTGTAAAAAAAGCTACGTAAAAAGTAAGTGAACAAATTGTAAAATGAGTTTGACAATAATTATCATGTCAACCTGGTTGAATGTCACTCGTGTATATATACACGAAAAATGTGTACCGAACACATGCATAACGTTTACATGTATTCGGGTCACATTTTGTAGCCTTTTGGTGCACTTTTTTTGACGGAGTTACTCTTCCTGTAGTTTAAAGTTCACTGATTTAATACTTACGTGAACGCAGCGGCCGTAGGTACACGAGCGCGGGAGCGGAGTCGCCGAAGGGGAAGGCCCCGCCTCCTCCACCCACGCTCACTAGCCAACCGCATTCGTCGAGAGGTCGCGCGTTCGCTGTAATTATATTGTTTATTATTATTGATCTAATAAGTGAATTGAAGACGTGAGTGGAAGAATCGAACAAGTAACATTTTGTAACATTCGGACAATAACTAATTTTTTCTCTAATTATTTTAATAAAACTTGTAACTTATCTACTTCATAACCTAGCTAATGTATGCTACACATATAATCCATAGTTTTTTTATTTCAAATCATTTTTCCAGCCCTAAACCCTCCATTTAAGCAAAAAAAAAAAATGGGAAGTTTTTTCATGTTACTTATTTTATTCTTCCACTCACGTCTTGAATTATTTTATGTTATACTGGTCTGGTGGTAAAAAAAATATACTAGTAGACTCGGCCACGCGTTGCTGTGGCTAAGGTTCTTGTTATATTACATTGTAGTAAACTATTCAAGTGGCCCCAGTATGGCCACAGTAGAAATACAAAAGTATAGATAAACTGAAGGTGCCGTTGCGATCTTTACCGCGGCTAGCCGCGGTAAAGATTCGATTCAATTAAAATGCCACTTTATGACAGACTATAGTTTATGTCATAAAAAGTAGTATTTTATTTGAATTTATAGGACTACAGTCTATGTCATAAAGTGGCATTATATTTGATATTTTGTCGTTCGCGGTATAGCCGCCGTAAAGATCGGAACGGCATCTTCAGTTTATCTATACTTCCGTATTTTTACTGTGGCTATGCTATGACTAAAGGTGAACAGTAGGATGACATCAGTCATTAATACTTTCTACCGTTACCCCTATAATTTGCAATAAAATAATATTGTGACTATAAATTAAGATGTAATAGCTATCCTTTCTTTCCAAGTTGAATCAAATTGCACTCTCTGTACAAATCAAATTTAGAGGAGGAGGTTAAAACGAGGAGGTTGTATGTTCGGCTGTGGATATATATATATATATTTATTTTTTGTATGTTCAACGATTACTCCGCCGTTTGTGAACCGATTTTCGAAATTTTTGTTTTGTTGTATTAGGTTTCACTCCAATTTGGTACCATGTTCACAAAAGTGGTGACCTGATGATGGGATCCATGAGTAATCGAGGGAACTCCTCGAAATTTATATGGAAACATATGGTGATTTTGGTTTCATAAGAAGCATCCTAAGCATATGCTAGCAAAACGCAAGATTTTGCACCAAGGTATACTATGGTTCCGAAGATACTAAGAGAACTCCGGATTTCTTATAGATACAAGTTTGGGAGTTTAGGCGCTGTTTTAAGAACTGAAAGCATATGCTACTATGCAAATTACATTCATCATCATCATCATTATAATCATCATTACCAAGTCAGGGTCACATGTTTAACATGTTTGAACAAACCGCTCATCATGTTCTCTGGGAGTGCAGTCTCTGGCAGGACGAAAGAACTAATATGCTAAACAACCTATTTTGTACATCTGGAGTCGCATACTACGGTGATCTCGTGGACAGCGCTAGGAACTTCCGTGCCTTCAAGCGTTTTTGTCACAATTATTATTGGCAACAGTCAAACACAATAAGCTCCAATATTAACTTAGCTTAGGAGTCACAGTTATTATTAACCTCATTTCCGTGGTGCTCCCCCTTAAGTTCTTTGACTTTCGGTCATTGCAACTTTGTGCTGTCTCCCGCTTTTATGGGGAGGGAAATTGGAATCTTCCTACTCCTATTTTCTTCTGATTAATTTCGTTGCGGGTCCCAAGACAGTTTTAGCATGTCCCTCGGGCTCCCTGAGATCATATCAAAGGGTTTTCGTGGTTGGATACCGCTGTCGATCCTGGCGACACAGGAGATACAGTGGTGGGAATGTGTGGTGGGCCAAAGCCCGATTAAAAAAGTCAGGGTCACCAATATCACCAAATTCAACCTTATCTCCAGAGCATAAGGCACACATTAACTGACATTACTTCTGAGAAGTTAAAGTTGCTTCGACCATGTAACATTCTGTCTCACTTCGCCGAGATATTCTGGAAAACAACCTAATTTCAACCTTTTGCATCGCGTTTAGTCGCGAGAGCTGCGGCTCGGCGGCGCGGCGGCGCGGCGCGGGCCGGGTACCTACCGTACTATGTAACACTATACAGTGCGAGGCGTCCGCGTGTGCGACAAGTCGAGCGAGTGCCAGCCTATTGAATTACTACTACTAGTCCGGTGACCGGCTACTTAGCACGTCACACGTGTTCACTTCGATTTTTTCAAATATATTGTATAAAATTATCTGCAGGCTGCAGCTGATATTATATTTTGTAAGTGTGACTGTAATAAGATACCTACGTAGAATAATATACAGGTGTATTATTCTACGTATAGTACGCGATGGCTTACTAGGTAACTAAAAAGAGTGAAATTATTATTTTTAACAAAAAATTAAAACCGACTTCCAAGGTAAAAACAATAATAGTATCCTTATAATATGAACTAAAAAGTATTAAATAATAATTAATCCTATCTAATAGTGCCTTTTTCCGAATTCGGCTAAAACTCAACTATTTCTGTACTCAATCTTCATAATTTTGAAGTCGGTGCCAGTTCGAAGTTTCAAATATTCTGTCAGAGAACTGAAGATTCATCTGGTACCGACTTCAAAATGATGAAGATTGAGTACAGAAATAGTTGAGGTTTAGCCGAATTCGGAAAAAGGCACTATTAGATAGGAATAATTATTATTTAATACTTTTTAGTTCATATTATAAGGATGCTATTATTGTTTTTACCTTGGAAGTCGGTTTTAATTTTTTGTCTATACTAATATGATAAATGCGAAAGTATCTCTTTCTGTCTGTCTGTCTCGCTTTCACGCCAAAAAAAGCCTGAGAAAGGACATAGGCTACTTTTTGAGTGGAAAAAATAGTTGTAAGGGGGTGAAAATGCGTAAATTGGTTCAATTTAAGTTAGTTCCAAAAATTCGTAATAGATGGCGCCGTGCCGCGATGACGCTTGCGGCTTGCACAAAATATGTCTTTCTATAAGAGGTGGTATCATCTTACATCAGATTTTCGTTTTATTCGCTTTGTTACGTTATTAAATAACTCAGTACTTTATCTACGCAGTGACGTTACCTTAAATCTATCAATGATAAATATACTAAATAATTAATGGGTATATGTAGTTGTGTAATTGGGAGGCTAAATATACTTTATTTGGCATAAATAAAGTTTAATTTTAAAAAATGAAATAAGTTACCTATGTGCACACTGCACAGCTTTTTTGGGTGTTTTGATTTAATGGGTACTAGGGTTTTTTTTTATAATTTGACACTAATTTAATTGACCCCGCGCGCTATAAACTAAAGTCCACGCGGACGAAGTCTCGGGCAACAGCTAGTTTTTATATATAAAGATTTAAAATGCTACTCACGTAAATTGATAGTCTGCACCCAGTCACCGGTCTCAATGTCGTATACGTCGATGTGCGACGACGTAAATATCAGCAGGTGAGTGTCGTTGACAGCTGAAATAGAAAAATTTCCGACCTTTTTATTATAAACTACACTTATATTATTATTACACTATCACTACAGAGTGTTGTTTACACAATTTTTCTATTTTAACCGACTTCCAAAAAACGAGGAGGTTATATGTTCTTCTGTGGATATTTTTTGAAGTGAAATCTTCTTAAGCGGCGTTGAGCACTTTTGTGGGATGGGTAAAAACTGTGAAACTCGCGTCAGATTCACGTGCTGATCGAAAAACCGTAAGACGGTTGGAAAGTAGTGTTTTGTGTCGAACTCGAACTAGAACTCGAACTCGAAGTCGAATTGATTGTAAGGTTTCGATTACTTTAAAAAAACGTTTTTTTTAAAATCGATTTTCATAAAAAAGGGATAAAAATTTAATCGATTGTAAGGGTTTCGATTAATTAAAAAAATTTCGATTTTTTAATAATTGATTTTCATTAAAAATGGGTTAAAAAAATGCACAACGTTAATAATCAAGTTTTCACTTCTGCCGGCACTCCCGGAGTGCAATCCGTCTTTTTTAGGATTCCGTAGTCAACAAGGAACCCTTATAGTTTCGGTCTGTCCGTCCGTCCGTCTGTCTGTCTGTCTGTCCTCAGTTTTGCTCAGCGACTATAGGACCTACAAAGCTGTAATTTGGCATGAATGTACATGTTAATGATGGCAACAAAATGGTACATTAAATCTTAAAAAAATAATTTTTTTATGGTACCTTCCATACACATCAAGCGGGGATGAAAAAATTTTTTCGCGTCCACCCCATCGTGTGGGAAGTCGTTGGATAGGTTTTTTAAAACTATTATGAGTATTCATAGATCATTTTCCGATTTAGAGATCCGTTTGTGAAATATTAAGTTTTAAAGTGGAAAAAATCGTTAGAGTCCAGTGTCCCTCCCTTCTGCCAGCTAAACGGTTGCTTCTGAAAATGTGGAAAAATTCAAGGGAGTAGGAAATATGCTGAATTTAAAAGGAAAACTAACACGGCTAAGAAGACTTCTTAAGTTATTGAGTAATAGTCGATCAACTAAAAAAAAATGTATTCGGCGATGTATAAAGGAACTTTTCCTTCAAATTCCTTTGAAAGTAAAGATGATGTTGTTAGTAGTGTAAAACATGTTATAAATGTATGTACTATCAGAGAAGTTGATTCCTATGCAAATCGGAGACCTAAGTAGTTTGGTCGCGTTACGTCAAACCCAGCCGACAGATCACAATTAACATTGAATTGACATATTCGACCAAACAACGTTGGTCTGTCAATTGCTTAGGAATCAACTTCCTCGATGGTACATTCATTGACCATGCAAAAATAGTAATAATTATTTAATACTTTTTAGTTCATATTATAAGGATGTTATTATTGTTTTTACCTTGGAAGTCGGTTTAAATTTTTTGTTATACTTATTTATTACATCTTCACAATAATCTTTTTCTTTCTTTTAAATCTATAATTAAGCCGCTGTTTAAAAAGGGTGATAGAGAAGATTTATCGTGTTATCGTCCAATCGCAATAATATCTGTTCTGTCAAAAATAGTAGAAAAAGTAATATACAAAGCGTTATATTCATATTTCGAAAAATATAGATTATTTGCAGAAGAACAAAAGGGTTTTAGAAAAGATATGACTATAAATTTAGCAATATATAATTTTTTAAATACAATTGTTTCAGCTATTGACAAAAAGATACCAGTTACAGCCCTTTACATGGATATTTCCAAAGCTTTTGACTATGTACGACATGACATACTTTTAGAAAAATTAAATAGATATGGAGTAAGAGGTAATGTCCTAAACCTTATAAAATCTTTTCTGACCGATCGTATCCAAGTAACTCAAATAACTAGTATATGTACAAAAACAAAAACTGAACGTAGGTACGTGTCAAAGCCCCGAAAAAACACACATTGGCGTTCCTCAGGGTAGTATTTTAGGGCCCCTCCTATTTTTGATATATATAAATGACTTGCCACGTAGCATTAATTACCCTATGACACTATTTGTAGATGACAGCACTGTAGTTTTTATTTGCAATGACATTAAAATTTATGAAAATGAAATAAATAAAAGCCTAAATGACATTGTCAATTGGTTAAAATTAAACAATTTAATGATAAATTTAAGCAAAACTCAAATAATGAAATTTCAACAAAGAAAACTGTTAATAAATTCTTTAAACATAAATTATAATGGAGAAAAAATTACCGACACACAAGTCACAAAGTTTTTAGGAATATTTATAGAAAAAGACCTTCAATGGAAAGCTCACTCTGATCACATTTGTAAAAAAATTAATCAGTTTTCTTATGCCCTATTCACGATCTCCAAAGTAGCTAATGAAAAAGCATTACTAGCTGCGTACCATGGATTCGTAGTCTCTACTCTCAGGTATGGAATTATATTCTGGGGTAATTCTACAATGCGTGAGGATATATTCAAATCACAAAAGAAATGTATTAGAGTTATAGCAAATATACGAACAATAGAGAGTTGCCAACCTTATTTTAAAAAATATAAATTACTTACGTTTCCTTGTCTCTATATTTATGAAGTAGCTGTGTTTGTACGAACAAATCTTTCATTATTTATGCGATTCAATACTAAAAGATACGAACATATTAAGTTATGCTGTGTTGAATCTAAAACCTCACTGGTTCGAAAGAATATTTTCGGAATGGCGACGAAAATTTACAATAAAATACCACGGGCTATTAAAGAATTAAACAGCATTCAAAAATTTAAAAATGCGTTAAAAAACTATCTCATAGAAAAATGCTTCTACAGTGTCGACGAGCTCTTTCGTGAATAAAAATTATACTTATTAATGTTAATGCTGATTAAGTTCTAATTTATTAATTGTTTATCTAATTTATTAATTGTTTATATTATTATAATCTTATATTATTTAATAGAAATTTGGTTACAAAATGACATTTAATAGCCTAGAGATACTATAATTGATATATTTTATTGACATTAATGTAATATTATTATTATTTTCTTTATCTTGACTGTGATATAATTTTTAAATCAAATGTAATTAATATAAACTAAACTATGTATATTTAAATAATAATTATGACTTTGCACGCCACATTACTGGCAGAATGTATCGCGCTAATATTATTACTTTTAAGACCTTTATTTTATGTACATTCATGCAAATAAATAAATTTGAATTTGAATTCTCTTTATACCTCCCTCTTGACTTCTCTATCTCCCGTCCTCACTGCCTCTATACATCCTGCCCCTCTCCCACCCTGTCCCACCTGTCTCCATCTCATACTCTTATCAAACCCTCTCGACATCTCTTCCATCTCAATATTTCTTCCTTCCTATCTACATCGCACACTCCCTCTCGATATCTCTCCTTCCCTGTCTCTCTCACACACATCACGCTGCCTCACTCACCGTGGTGCGCAGGCTGCGCCGTATACATGATTTCGTGATCCCTCGCCCGTAGCCCGTTCCGGTCGACGTACAGGGCGAGAGCGGAGAACACTAGTATCCACTCCGCGCCCGCCTCCCGCGCGCAGAGCGGCCGCGCCCCGGAGTGCGTGAGGAACACTGACACTTGGTTGTCTGGATGGACGAGAGCTGTGGACATAGATTGTTAAATATTATAATTTACTAGCTGTCCCGGCAAACGTTGCTTTGCCATATTTTTTTATTGAAGTGACTAAATAAGTATGTCACCATGGTAATGTCGATCGCTATCCCGTTGCACAAACAATGGTCGCCGTCAGTCTCAGGTTGTAATAATTTACTATTATTTATTCAACAAATGCACTTATCAATATAATATAAAGTACCCAGTAGCCGATTCTCAGACCTACTGAATATGCATATAAAATTTGGTAAAAATCAGTAAAGCCGTTTAGGAGGAGTTCGTGGACTAACATTATGACACGAGAATTTTATATATAAGATAACAAATCAGTAGGCAAAGTTATAACATTGTAATCAAGATGGCCTCGATAACCTAGTAACAGCTGGCCGCGCGTCAGTTGCACGCTGAGTACGGGCGCGTCCGTAGATCACGACACATTGCATCTCTTTCATAATATAGATCTGTCTCTTTTACTCACATACTGCGTGCCTTTCGACGTCCGTCCTTAGCGAGTGCGCGACAAGATGGCCGCGGTAACCTAGCAATAGCCGCCCGCGCGTCAGTTGCACGCTGAGTACGGGCGCGTCCGTAGATCACGACATATTGCATCTCTTTCATAATATAGATCTGTCTCTTTTACTCACAGACAGCGGGCCTCTCGACGTCCGTCCGGAGGGAATGCGCGACAAGATGGCCGCGGTAACCTAGCAACAGCCGCCCACGCGTCAGTTGCACGCTCAGTACGGGCGCGGCCGCACGCAGCTCCGCGACTCGACACCGCCGCGCCGCCGTCCGCGTTATTTCGTACACGAGTACCACCCATGTGTTCTGAAAACACATGCAAAGATAAAATATAAATATACAAGGTGTACCAAAACTAAGTGATATAATACTTAAGTATGTGTATATGTCATTTATAAAGAATTGACAGTGAAAGTAGCGGCGCCGACGGAGCAATTTTTCAAGCACGCACTCCAGCGACATGAATTTTCCCATACAAAAGTAAAGGACTATACAGGACACTCATACACACCCTAGAGTATTATCAATTATCATTTATGACTTAGTTTTGTTATACCCTGTTATAGTCCGTGCAATCCACGAAGACGCGCCCCACCACTTTTTGGGTGAGCATCTTTCCCTTTGACCGTGACGCTTTCTCTTAATTGGTCTATTTATTGTAGTGTGCGCGTGCACACATAAGTAATTACTAATTAGTGTGTACCGATAACACTCAAACATTGGCGAAAGCTTGCACACATATACTATAAACGATTCGGAGGAATAGTGGGTCGCGTCTTCGCGGATTGCACGGACTATACATATAAACAAGGTATGTTGTCTTTCTCTGATACTTTGAAAATCATAACAGATAAAGTCGCTTTACCAACAGCCCACCAACTGAGCCACAGAGGTCGTCTGTAATCCAACGTTTCCTTTTTGACGTGATAACGTCTTATAATTCGATATGGGCTGCGCGCCCGAAAAACATGACAGTTCATGCGGCATTACCTCGCTGACAGCTCTGTGGCGACGAGAGCGACAAGGAAGCACAATCGGCCTTTGCGTTCGGCAGCGTTCGACATCCGTCACTCTCCTAAGTCCTACTTGAGTGACGTCATACGCCTAATACTGTAATCCGCGCGGAACTAGTTGGCCGCGCCTTAGACGGGGGTGAGGGGGCGGGTTACTTGCTGCTCGCAACGCACATGAGATTAGACAGTGATGACCAATCTCGCGATATCGTGAATAATAATATTATTATTTTATTATTGAAAAGAATAATTTAAAGACAATTGATCAGTTTTATATTCTTAACTATTAATGACATCGACTTTCCGTTTTTTTAAAAAACGTATGCACTTCAAAATATATTATTCCCTTAGATTGTCTTTTTATCGACGGACTCATCTTGCTATTGCAATATCTTGTGCTTTTTGTCTTAACTAGCCAGAACTGTCAAAAACAAACGCCCCCGCCTCTCCGTCCCACCGCTCACATACCTAAGGCGCGGCCAACTAGTTCCGCGCGGACTATAGTAGGGTTACCCTGGGACGCAAATCCCTCTGGCGTAATAATAAATAAAACAACCAGTGAGTGTCACCGAAAAGACGAGAATTTAATCCATTGAATTACATATACCAAATGTTGTCGAGTAAGCGATAGCGCGATCTAGAGGCCTAACAGCGACATCTGTTATCAAATCGCGGAACTAAATTTACTTATAAAATATTATAAAGTTCAACTCAACAAAGGTAGTTGTCACGTTGAACTATAGTCAGTAAACCGACTTTACAGACAACCGATTTTTTTCTCACACTAATAGCCCTGTCTATCTCTCTCACTCACCTGTCGCTTGCACACGACGGCGAAACCGTGCGCGGACGCGTGCAGTTCTCCCACCGCGATGTCAACCGCGCCTTTTGCCTCCGCAAGCTTCACACACTCAGCCTCGGGACATTCCAACGCTCGGATCGGCACTAGTCGCACGTGGCGACCGCGACCGGCTATCACCACTGAAAATAATAATAATAAATAGTATGATATTATAATATATAAAAACTAGCGACCCGCTCCGGCCTCGCACGGGTATAAAATATATAGCCACTGAAAAAATTATTAAAATCGATAGCCTATCACGACCCTTCATGTGGTCTACTTCTTATCTGTGCCAAATAACATAAAAATTGCTCCAGTAGTTCGTGAGAACGTCCCTTTCAAATAATTTCCCCCGTTTTTTCCACATTCTCTTATTACGAGGGCTGCTATTTATGTATCCGGAACTGGCCACTTACAAGAACAATATTTAAAAAGTAATTACAACATTTGAAAATAGAACTCTTTGGTTGAAGAATACATTTTGTTTCATGTGACTGTCAATTTTTTTTCCATTGTGGCGTCATTTTGAAAATTGCGTGTCTTCATTTGCCATGGATTTAACGCGTGAACATTTTCGTGCAATGATTTACTACGATTTTCGGCGTGGGCTAAATCAACAACAGTGCTTTATTCAACTCACCGCAACTTTTGGAGATGAAGCACCATCAAAAACCACTGTTTATCACTGGTACAGTGAGTTTAATCGTGGGCGGTCTATGCTCACGGATGAAAATAAAGAATGTCGCCCAAAAACAGCTGTTGTCCCACAAAATATAGATGCTGTGCGGGAACTAATAATGCGTGATCGTCATGTTACATATCGCGAGATAGAGGCGTCCTTAGGCATACCGCATAAGTATGACGAGCATACATAAGATATTACACGAACATTTGGCTGTAAAAAAATTATGTTCGCGTTGGATTCCGCACAACTTGACAATCGATCAAAAACGGGCTCGTGTCGATTGGTGCAAAAAAATGATAAAAAAATAGAACCGTGGTACGTCAAAAGCCGTTTATAATATCTACACAGGTGATGAATCTTGGATCTATGCATATGACCCCGAAACTAAACAACAGTCAACGGTGTGGGTGTTCCAAGATGAGCCGAAACCAACAAAAGTTACTCGTGCAAAAAGTACTTTGAAGCAAATGGTCGCCTGTTTTTTTGGAATTAATGGACATGTGGCTACAGTGCCATTAGAGAATCGTAAAAAGGTTAATTCTGAATGGCATACGACCATTTGTTTACCAGAAGTCTTTGAAGAAATAAGAAAGGACAACCGACAACGCAGAATCATATTACATCACGACAATGCTAGCTGTCACACCTCAGCTGAAACAGCTCAGTTTTTGGAGGGTCAAAAGATCGAATTGACTGGTCATCCGCCGTACAGCCCTGATTTGGCACCTAACGATTTCTTTTTATTTCCATACGCGAAGAACAAATTACGTGGTCAACGTTTTTCGAGCCGCGAAGAGGCTATTGATGCGTGCAAAATGCACGTTTTGGAGATACCTCAATCAGAATGGAAAAAGTGCTATGAAAATTGGTTCCAGCATATGCAAAAGTGTGTCGATCATCGCGGCGAATATTTTAAAAAGCAATAAAACCATATTAAATGATGTATGTTTGTTTCTTTTTTTAATTCCGGATACATAAATAGCAGCCCTCGTAGTCTTAGCGTGATAAAATATAACCTATAGCCTTCCTCAATAAATAGTATATCTAACACTGAAAGATTTTTTCAAATCGGACCAGTAGTTCCTGAGATTAGCGCGTTCAAGTTTCGTTTCAAATAATTTCCAAACACCGTCCGTCAAGCCTATGCGTACACCCACTTATTTACTTACATGTTGAGGTTTATTTCGCAGAATATTGCTATATCAATACTATCTATTCTATACTTATTACTAGCTGTCCCGGCAAACGTTGCTTTGCCATAATATAATGTATTTCGCCCATATTATTTTATTGAAGTGACTAAATAAATATGTCGCCATGGCAACGTCGATCGCTATCCCGTCGCACAAACTTAATGGTCGCCGTCAGTCTCAGGTTGTAATAATTTACTATTATTTATTCAACAAATGCACTTATCAATATATAAAATACCCAGTAGCCGATTCTCAGACCTACTATCCATTTAATATTTTTTCCAGTGGCTATATATTTTATACCCGTGCGACGGCGGGGCGGGTCGCTAGTATAAGATAAAACAAAGTCACTTTTTTCTCTCATGTCCATTTGTTGCTTTTAATCTTTAATTTTTTTTATTTCGATTTTGATGATTCTTTCAGTGTTAGATATCCCATTTATCGAGAAAGGCTATATTTTATCACGCTAAGGGCGGATTCGACCAAACTGGAGTAAAATTTTACTCGAGTATAACTGTCTCCTAATCTAAGAGTAAGGTGGTTTTGTTTATTTAATTTTTTTTTATTTTCGTTTTTCCAACTTATAATCCAAGAGTAAAGTACTTACACGGGAATAAATACTCCACGGCCGATTTTGATGGAGTAAATATTAAACTGAGAATAGTTGCACAGCAGGGTGTCAACATCTGTGGTGTCAACCTTTGAAGAATCCAACTGTTACGGTCGGTGTCATTGTGATGGGCCATTTTTAAAGAAAGAAGTGTTATATTTTATATTTAATTTTAATTGTTCCTAAAAATTCTACGCAATGGAACGTTTAATTATTGTATTAAAACGGCTATTGTATTCTATGGATATTACTTGCCATTCCGCGAGTTTGAATTTGATCGTAACGCCACCCGTTTTTTATTTTCAATTAAGTATACTTTATACGTGGGAGAGCCATGCTTCGGCACGAATGGGCCGGCTCGACCGGAGAAATACCACGTTCTCACTTCTCACAGAAAACCGGCGTGAAACAGCGCTTGCGCTGTGTTTCGCCGAGTGAGTGAGTTCACCGGAGGCCCAATCCCCTACCCTATTTATTCCCTTCCCTACCCTCCCTTATTCCATTCCCTTCCCATCCCTACCTTACCCTATTCCCTCTTAAAAGGCCGGCAACTCACCTGCAGCTCTTCTGACGCTGCGAGTGTTGCTTACCATCAGGTGACCCGTTTAAACTCTCTTAAAAACTCTATTAGATCTATTAAAAGTTGTTTTTTTTATGGAAGCCAATTTGGACTTCGTTTTCTTTTTTCGTTGCTGATCTTTATTATGTACGTAGGTAATACACTAAGGTTAGCGAAAAAATCGAACAAAACAAACGCAACCTATGAAAAATAACGGAATTTTTTAAATTGAACTTATGCCATAGGGAAAAATAAACATAAGACTTATGCATTACACGTCCAACGTCATGAATTTGACTTTGACATTTTACTGTATTACTCTACGAAATTAAATTGCTATGGCGTACAAGTCATTCTAATACAAAAACAATAGCACATGCATTTTTGTCGGTTTATACATTCGTTCATTGTTCATTTTAAACCTATGAGTAATAATACCAAGCATAGTATACTCTGCGAGTAACGTGGTAAAACGCAAACGAAGATATCCTAGAGTAAATTGAAGGAGTAAAATTATTCTCAGTATAGTTACACTCGTGGAACTTCAAGTTTGGTCGAATCGGGCCTAAGACTAATAGAAGCGAAGAAATAGTGGAAAATGTGGAAAAAACGGGGAAAATTATCTGAAAGGGCTAACTTGAACGCACTAATCTCAGGAACTACTGGTCCGATTTGAAAAATTCTTTCAGTGTTAGCCCATTTATTGAGGAAGTCTATAGGCTATATTTTATCACGCTAAGACTAATAGGAGAATGTGGAAAAGAACGGGGGAAATTAGAAAGGGTTTATCTCGCGAACTACTGGAGCAATTTTTATGTTATTTGGCACAGATAAGAAGTAGACCACATGAAGGATCGTGATAGGCTATCGATTTTAATAATTTTTTCAGTGGCTATATATTTTATACCCGTGCGACGCCGGGGCGGGTAGCTAGTTAAGTAATAAATACAAGGCATAAAGAGCAAGACAATCAAATTTTCTCGCTAGACAGGGATGGCAGAAATCTCTCCCACTCTGTCACTCACCAAGCCTGTGTAAGCATGGCGTGGCACTAGCTCCGCCCTCTCCAGCCTGCCTAGCATACGCCAACGAGATATCTCACTCTACATGTTTTCTCGATGTTTGATGGTTTGTCTCTTATCATCTCTATGCCCTAGCATGACAAACATTTTTTTTCGCGTAGATCTATCATCGAAATAACACATTTTATAGAGTTTTGCCGAAATAATGTCGTGATTTTGACATTATGAGAAGAGTAGTTTTTAATTATCTCGAGAGTGAGATATCTCGTTGGCGTATGCTAGACAGACTGGTCTACGAGTGCGAGAGAGAGTGGGACGGCAGATATCTCCCTCTCTGTCACTAACCTAGCAGCTGCTCGTGCGGCACGTACAGCAGCCTGTGCACGGGCGCGAGCGCGCGGCGCGGCACTAGCTCCGCCCTCTCTAAGTCGACTAGCGCGAGGCCGAACTCGCCGCCCAGCACGGCGCGTGTACGCTCGACGACGCACGCGCACGTCGCGCCGCGGAGCGCCGCCCCGCCAGCCTCGGCCACGCCTACCGCGCTGTACACCTGAAATTTGAATGAGGTTTATGAGTGACTTAGTTTTCAATACGTATTTTGTGTTTATAAATAAATAGCGTAAAAATGTGACAACTACTACCCACTTCTTATTACAATACTAGCTGTCCCGGTGAACTTTGTGTCACTTTAAAACTCCCTCTACGAATATTTTAAAACTAAAATCAGCCAAATCCGTTCAGCCGTTTTCGAGTTTTAGCGCGACTAACACATTTGAAAATCCATTTTATAAATATATTAGCGACCCGCCCCGGCATCGCACGGGTATAAAATATATAGCCACTTCCTCAATAAATGGGCTATCTAATACTGAAAGATTTTTTTCAAATCGGACCAGTAGTTTCTTAGATTGGCGCGTTCAAGTTAGCCATTTCAAATAATTTACCCCGTTTTTTCCACATTTTCCTCTATTTCTTCGCTCCTATTAGTCTTAGCGTGATAAAATATAGCCTATAGCCTTCCTCGGTAAATGGGCTATCTAACACTGAAAGAATCATCAAAATCCGTTGCGTAGTTTTAAAGATTAAAGGGAACAAAGGGACATGAGGGAAATAAAAGCGACTTTGTTTTATAATAAGTAATAGACTAGCTGTTCTTTTATAAATATACTAGCTGTTCCCGGTGAACTTTGTGTCAATTTAAAACCTTCCCTCTACGAATATTTTAAGACTAAAATCAGTCCAATCCGTTCAGCCGTTTTCGAGTTTTAGCGCGACTGACACATTTGAAAATCCATTTTTAAATATATAGACAATACTTCGTCTTCATAATACTGGTGATTAGACGTTTTTCGCGACTTCGTACACTAATAATCCCGCGGAAACCGTATAGTTTTCTGCGACAAAAAATATGCCGTGGACCAGTGAACTTTAAACTACAGGAAGAGTAGGTAACTCCGTCAAAAAAGTGCACCAAAAGGCTACAAAATGTGACCCGAATACATGTATAGTTTATGCATGTGTTCGGTACACATTTTTCGTGTATATACACACGAGTGACATTCAACCAGGTTGACATGATAATTATTGTCTAACTCATTTTACAATTTGTTTACTTACTTTTTACGTAGCTTTTTACAAAATTTTCGTTGTTAAAATGCCTAAATGCCCTGTGAAATGGTGTAGAAGTCATACAGATACGACTTTTAATACAGGAATAACCTTTCAAGTTTCATCAGTAAGTGATTTTTTTTTAAATATGCTTAGGTAAAGCTCTTGTATTTTTTCCGACCCAAAAACATGCCCAAAAAGATGGTTTATTTAAGTTGGATGCCAGGATTGCCAGGGTATTTGCGTAAAATTAAGCTGGTCTCTTTGTGTTTGTCTTATTAAGTTTACATGTTATTGTAAAAATGCAATAATCAAAAAATAATATAATTACAAAATTTTTACAAAGTCGCCATGGACAGTGTTATGCAAGATGTAACAATTTAATCATAATTCATAAACGAGGATCTGACTCACATCAGTATGGAGCATCTTATTTTTATAATGCCGTTCGTACTTCGTTTAGTAAGAAACGAACCGAATTGGATGCCGAGCCAGATTACTCGTTTATGTAGCATACATTTTAATAGTCATGAATCATGATATATTTTGTATGAGTAATGACCGAAAATTAAAGAGATTACGAAAATCTGCATTTGTACCGTAAGTTTTTTATTTCAATTCTGTAATAATTTAGCACATAGATTTTTGTAGTCTGAAAACGTGTTGTCTAGGTGCTCTGGATAGTTTTAAATTCGTCCGAGTCGTACAAGGTTTGTTCAAAATTATTATATAATATTATTATTATCGATGACTTAAGGCGGGATTATAGGCGACTGACATTACATTTTAGAATTTCAGACAAACTAGCTCAATAGATGGCGCTCGAAAGGTACATATTTACATATCAAGCCGTAGTCGATTTTAGTATTTTCGGAAATAATGTGATCACGTGGTAAACTCGACATACAGAGTAATGATTAACAGAGAGGCCATGTTCATAACTTAAATGCATAACTTGATAAACGAAATCTTTAATGAATTTTGTATTATAATAAAATGATGTATTTATAGATATTCAAATAATATGATGTTTGTTCTGTACTCACGAACATAAAAAAGTATTTCTTCATATTAATAATACATAATATACAAATTACAATGTATAACAAAATAAAGTATTACCCATACATAGTTCATCGCAAATGTTCATGATATTGGCGTATTTTCCATAGAAACATTGGAATTCAAAAGCAAATCTCTTAACACTGCTACTTTCACAGTGAACTTTATATAAGGGACACATACACATCCCAAAGTATTAATGGCGAAGTAGATTTAAAAATTCGGTAAAGTAGATTCAAAAGTTCTTAACTAGAATAAAACAGCTCGCTTACTGCTGGGAAATAGGGAGCTTAAATAAGCTCCCTATTTCCCAGCAGTCACAAACCAATCACAAGAATCTCATTGAGGTCATAAAATTATGACCTCAATGAGATTCTTGTGATAGAGTTTATTGCAATAGCTTTAATAAATAAGATGTAGAGTGTAGCCCCATGATGATCACTTATATCACCTGGAATCAATATACCTAACACCCTCCACAAGTTCAAAAACGATAACTCTACTTGCAGTAAAGGTAACGTTTTTGTTTTCATTATAATAATAATAATATATTCATTATGCTTGCAGATCATATTCATATTTTCTTTGTCATTTTAAATTTTTAGGAATCTGTTCCTAAAAGAGATATCCGTCTGTCTGTCTCCAGGGTGTATAATTATATATTTCGTTTCTAATTTATTACACATTATTTTTTCTTAAATAATGTAGAATCCTTAGTTATTTCATCCCGAGGTGCACCAAAATCATGGTGTAGGTATCTACAAAATATCTAGATCTATACGCATGATAACATTATTTTTACGATTTCTTGTGCAGATTTTATTACTCCAGTGCTAAGATGTAATAATTCTTTCTATTGCTATGGATTGGACATATCATATTATATCATTTTACAATGTTTTGACATGTATACGTAAAAATCTGTCTCTGTGTTGCGGTAATCTGTACATTGTTTTCTGACTAGCTGTAATGTTTACATTTTTTGACTTTCAAACCTACCAAAACCGTAAAAATGATCGTTTGGTGAATATAAATTATCGAATAGCATCTTATTAGGTAGTCTCTCGCCAAATAATTTAGGTAACAAAGCAATATTGTAGTATTTGTAAACCAAAAATGTTGACTAGGTTCCGGAATAAACCCAGTCTACTGACCACTGCCCAAGACGTCAAATTACGGCGCTATTTTGTACTGGTATTCCACTAGTATTAGATAAGTATGACGTATTATAATTACATTACAAGAAAATTATATACGTATTCGACAATTCACTGGCAAATATTTCGAAACGAATCAACGGTATGGGACCACGGCGATTCTAGACGTAAAGAGCTGTCACTATACTGGGATATATTTTTGAACATACTCTAGGTTTTCTATGATAGACAATCAGCCTCTGACACACATATTTGACTGATGTCATTTATTTATTTTCCATCAAGTGCCTGTGGATTTTTTGTACCAAATATTCATGATCAGGCGTTGCTCTCACATATCAACAGATTGTTCAAATTTGTAAACAAAGCGATTTATCTTTACAATTGGTATATTTTATCAAAAACGAAGCTGATGGGTGCCTCCGGAATCATGATTGAAACATTTTGGCATAAAAATATTTATTCCTGTATTTGTTTTCGCTGAATTCTAGAAGAAATAAAATTTTGAAAGGATTATTTTTAATGCACATTTTTAGTGGTAAATGGATTTAAATCAAAATTTAAAGCTGACCCTAACCTTGGTAAGGAACGTAACTAACTTACAAAAAATGTTTGAATGCATATAATTACTTGTGGTCAAAGTTCTAGTGAAAATAAAAACACGAAATTTCACTAATCGTCGTTGTATGCGGCCTTAAGGATCAGAGGAAAATGTTTGATTTTCAAATAATAATTATTTACTCCTTTCTTCGTGATAGTAGATATGTTTGGTGTATACTGCATAATGCCATCCGCTTTTGACAATTATTGTCCACGGCTTTGTTTCATAACTGTGACATTGACAATAACCGCGCAGGCTGTCGTCCAGCGCGCAATATTATGATACGTTACCTGGAAAACGACCTTGGCGAGAATCTGAATTGTCATATTTTAGTGTTCGAAAAGGACCCAAATTTAAAACGGTTGAAGTATGGGATGGTTACATTTCCTGTAGTTTTGTTATTCGTAGCCGTGGACTATCCTACGTATATATGTACCATCGAAGAAATTGATTCCTATGCAGTTGATAGACCAACGTTATTTGGTCGAATATGTCAATTCAATGTTAATTGTGATCTGTCGGCTGGGTTTGACGTAACGCAACCAAGCTACGTAGGTCCCCGATCTGCATAGGAATCAACTTCTCTGATAGTACATATCAAATTTCATCAAACTCAGTCCAGCAGTATTCCTTAGTCTTGGAAATCTATTGTTCACGCGGTCGAATTCGACCGCTCGGGAGTTGATAGGTTAAATTCGATGCAAACAAACAAACAAATCCACTTTACAATACTATACTTTCACATACCTGTTTATCGGGTAGATTATTCCTCTTCAATATTCTATGTAGTTCGCTGAGCGCGACCACCCATTTTGTCTTCTCCGATTCGGATTCAGCCAACATGAGTGTGTGGTACCGCTTACCGCCTTCTAGTTGTGACGTTGATATCTGAAAATTATAAATTATATAAAATTATATTATACTAGCTGTCCCGGCAAACGTTTCTTTCCCATATTATATAAAGTATATCGCCCGAAATGTTATATTTTATTGAATTAGTGACTATAAATAAGTATGTCACCATGGCAACGTCCATCGCTATCCGGTGACCCGCATCGCATAAACAATGGTCGCTCTTTATAGACAAATAATTTTCAATAAAATAAAATTGCGACTATAATTAAATATCTAAGCTATACTATCTCTCAAGTTAGAAAAAAGCACACATTTAAAAAAAGCAAACATTAAAATCGGTTAAGTAGTTTAGGAATCCATCGCGGACAAACATCGTGACAGATATATATATATTAGATTATACATTGTACAAGGTAGACAATTAAATCGGTTCATAAGTACAATACTTGCACATTTACAATGTTAGCAAGGATCGTCTTTTTTGCTTGTAAAACTTTACTCGAGCACCTGACTCCCACAGAGGGGGAGGGTGTTACTGACAATATAACGTCTACCCTCCCCCTCATATATACTCGATATATACACGGTATGTCACGTTTGTCGGCGTGTAAGAGTTCAGAACGCCGCTTATCTCGAACTCCTGTCGGAACACAGACAGAGAGGCTCCCCGCTTGTCAATTGTGGAAGATATAACGTCTCCCCCCCTCATATACTCACTCGGAATATGCACGGTATGTCGCGTTTGCCGGCGTGTATGACGTCAGAGTCGCGGACGCCGCTCACGCCGAACTCGGGGTCGCGCATGTCGAGGACTTGACTCACGCAGACGGAGGGGAGTGCGTTTCTAGAAATATTCATAAACGTAATAAGCACTATTTTAATTTTATTTGCAAGTAATGAGAGTGCTGGGACATATATAATATAGAAACATTCGTTTCGATAATATTTTTCTTGGTGTTCAAGTAAGTTTGGGGGTAAAAATAACGTGTGTACAAAACAACTTTTGTTGGGTCCGCTAGCACTCAAATGTACCATCGAGGAAATTGATTCCTAGGCAGTTCACAGACCAACGTCTTTTGGCCGTATCATGTCAATTTAATGTTAATTGTGATCTGTCGGCTGGGTTTGACGTAATGCGACAAAACTACGTAGGTCCCACATCTGCCTAGGAATCAGCTTCTCTGATAGTAGGTACATCGAATCGACTGGCTAACATAGTTGTAGAATAGATGGACATTTTGACAAAAGAAAATCTCTCTCTTTGTTTCTTAAATCTCAGTATGTTATTTTTCATTTGCATTTCCAAGCCTGCAAATAAAAAAATTGGTTAAATGACGTACCTGTCTTGCGATATATCGTAGAGAAACAGTTTGAAGTCGCACACGACGACGAATTGCCGCATCCAACCTTTCTTCACGCCGCCCGGTTTAGGAACCTGCGCATCGTAAAATATTGTTTAGAAAATAATCAAGGAGACGATGGTCTTCGTTTGATAACTGTATTTATTTATTGTGTTGTATTTCCAAGACATATTTTCTACCATGCTTCATTAAATCCTTCGTGTGCCGTACGCGTATGCTATCACTGGATTTAACAACAAGTGGACGCTATTTTGAGTTCATATAATTTGACAGAATTTTACGTGCCACACACTGACATACCTTGACATATGCCTCGTAAGCCGTGCCCTGTCCCCTCGCCGGGTCTACATCGCGTATGCACCGATGTTGGCATATTTTTGGCTCACCTTGACATATCACTCGTACGCCGTATCTAATCCCCTCTTATCACATCTACGATCAATTTGACATGCTACATTATATTTAACGTGGCATATTTTAAGACATACCTTGACATATCCCTCATAAGCCGTGCCCTGTCCTCTCGCCGGGTCTATGCCGAGCGGTCGTCTTGAACGCTCGGGCGGCAGCGGGCAGCGTGGCGGGACGCGCGAGCAACATCGCGTGTGCACCGCCAGACCGCACGTCTCGCAGACCACGCCCTGGCGGGTGAGACCGATCTGCGGGAGAGAGATGGAGATATTATTAGAGAGATGACTAGAGCTAGACATTATATAAATGATTTTGATAATGTAAGGGCGCATTTTCATTAGTCGTTAACTCCTGCGGTATACAGCATACGGGGAGTCTATGACAAGTGACAACTAATGGCGCAATTTGATTGGTCGAGGCATGCATTCCAGAAATCTCCCGCACCCCGCATGCGGGCCCTATCGATCAGTGAAAAAGCGCCATAAGATTAATATGTGGAAAAGGGATATATGGTTAAAGATTAACGCTTTATGAAGGCAGCAAGTGCAACTTCTGTTTGCCGGGGCCGGGGGGAGCGAGATAGACGCATAGTCGGAGCGAGACAGAGCTACACGACTCACCATGAGCGAAGTGCAGTGGTTACACTTGGTGGGGCTGCTAAACGTCCTCACTAGGAACTGGTGCACCTTCTGTTTGCCTGGCACCGCTGGTCCCAGGGTCGGATCTTGCATGGAGTACTGGAAATCGATAAAATATTAGGTTAGGATTGACTTATGGCTGGCGATGGCTAGCTAGATCTATAGATTTCTTTCTAGATTCTAGATGGTAAATTATAAGTAAGCTTTATATTGTTGGAGAGTGAATTCACGCTCAACATTATTGATTAATGGATAAAGAAATGGATTTTGAATTACTCTTAACATGATGATAGCATCAATTAAACTAAAAGTCATGCTACGTTTCTATTAGTAAAATAGTCTATGGTTTACCATAATTTTTCTATATTGTACGATCATGTGACCTTTAAATCGGTAGCCTGTAAACGTCACGTGACCTTACTCTATGTATCTATGTTAATTATGTTAACGTACCGTAGACATTTCGCTCGGTGAGCTCTTGCAGGAGACGGGCGAAGCCGCTCGCTGGTCCATGTCATCCTGCGACTCTGCGGATCCGCTCAACACGGTGGATTGCTGAGAGCCGTACATTAGCTGGGGAGATATATAAAGATATACTTATTGTATGGTGAAATATGTATTGTACTGTCAGAGAAGTTGATTCATAGGCAGGTGACAAACCCGCGCACTTGGTCGAGTTATATCAATTCAATGTACCCGGGTTCTATTTGATGAAACGATCAAAACGCTAAAAATGCCTCCTATTTTGAGCGTTTTGATCGTTTTTAACATCAAATGGAACGCGGGGTGTAAGACGTGATCTGTCGTCTGAGTTTGACATAAAAGCGACCGAATTATTATGTAGGTTTGAAGTCGATTCATAGGATACGGAACTACGTAGTTTGGTTGCGTTATGTCAACCCCAGCCAAACAGATTACGATTATTTACGACTATCGTTTAATTGACATAACCCGAACGACGTACTGTATGTCAATTGCATATGAATCAACTTCCTTCATAGTGAAGATAACAAAAAATATCGTTGGGCAAAGTTGTCTAGGCAACAAATGAAATTTTGGTTAAAATCGAATTAGAATCATAAAACAATGCATCAAACATGGTAGTTTATTAACTTTATAAGCAAAATGTTAGGGGCACATTTATTTAACAAGTGTAGTTTATTAACTTTACAAGCGAAATATTAGGAACACATTTGATTAGTAAAAGCTTTAGTTATGCAATTTTAGGAACAAAATTTGATGCATATAGAGGTTTTATTAAGCACAAAACATTTTATGGAGTAAAATGAATAATTAATAATTGATAGATGATAGAAAGATATAATATAATAATAAAATTTAACATCAGCATAAAAATATGTATTAAAAACCGAAAATATAATAAGTTGTAAATTCTAATTAAAAAAACACTTGGAGTGAATTTTACATGCCAGTTTTTAACGTAAACAATAAAATTAATAATAAGTCATGGCATATCGTGCAAAAATGTATCATATTTAAAAAAAAGTATCATCAGTTTGTAAGTAATCAATAAAATATATCATTGACAATACTAATAAATGGCATATCGTGCAAAAATGTATTATATCTAAAAAAGAAAAAAAAGAAACAAAAAAAACATGTAAAATACCTTTGCATTACAACAATGCTGATTTCTGTAACGGTAATACGGCGACATCTGTGCGAGAAGCGATAGATAGATAGATAGATAACTCTTTATTGCTCACAAATTGGTACTATAACTAGTTAGACTAACTTAACAGTATTTTTACAGTAAACTGTGGGCAAGGGCGGCCTTATCGCTTTAAGCGATCTCTTCCAGGCAACCCTGCGGCTATAGAGATATTACATATTTATAAGCAGGGTAATAAAAAAAAAAAAACAGTCGACAAACAGTTAAAACAGTTAGCAGATGCTAGAAAAAAAAAAACTTAATATCTAATATATTTAAATGCTACAGATTATTTAGTGAGCGACTCTGTTCAAAAGATGGTTATGCAGCTTAGATTTGAAAATAGCTAGTGAACTTGACTCTCGAATGTCACATGGTAAATCGTTCCACAAGTGTGCAGCTCTCACAATGAAAGAACCCCTGAAATAGTCAGTTTTAGTGAAGGGCACAAGGAGTTTCCTACTATATACAGAACGCAGCGAACGACTTTGGTCATCTTCCCGAAATTGGAAGCACTCTTTCAAATAGGGAGGACAGCGAGGATCGCACAGAACATTGTACAGTAATCCGAGGACATGCTCATCCCGACGGAGTCTGATGGGCAGCCAACCAAGTCGTTTACGATATTCTGAGACGTGATCGAACTTGCGCAGTCCATACACGTACCTAATACAAACATTTTGTAGTCTCTCCAACTTATTGAGATATTCCTCATTAAGATCTGTCATGCAGATATCAGCATAGTCTAGTATAGGTAGGAGTAAAGACTGCGCAAGCTCGACTTTAGTTTTTACAGGAAGTAGGTTCTTCCAGCGCCTGAGCGATCCCAATGCAGCAAAAATTTTACGACTGGTTTCAGTAATGTGGTGAGACCACTTAAATGTAGAATCAAAATATACTCCAAGATTTTTAACCACATTACTGAAAGGCAAAGTGACATTGTCAAATTTTACACTCGGCGTAAGATCGTAGTTCAGCCGGTTAATTTGTTTAGTCCCACCGATAACTATGATTTGCGACTTTTCAGGATTGACCTTTAAGCCATGGCATTGACTCCATTGAAGGATAGTCGCAAGATCTTTATTAATTGCCGAAATTGCGTCATCGATGTCATTAGCAGAGGCATGAGTGTAGACCTGAAGATCATCCGCATAAAGATGGAACAAACAGGATAGGAGCGGGGTAAGGAAGTTAATGAAAATGGAGAAGAGGAGAGGGGACAAAACACCACCCTGCGGTACACCAGCAGATATATCACAGAACTTAGATGTGCGATCATTGGCCCTAATGCATTGTTGCCTCCCAAAAAGATAGTCCCGAAACCATTTAAGCACAGGGTCTGAGATGTGTAGCGCGCCCAGCATAGCAATCAGGATATCATAGTCTACGGTGTTGAATGCATTGCTAAAATCTAATAAGGCTAACACTGTAAGTTGTTGACAAGACATAGCCAGGCGCACATCATCAGCAACTTTGGTTAAGGCTGTGACAGTACTATGACCGGGGCGAAAACCTGATTGGTATTGACTAAGAAAATTGTTGGTGTTAATGAATGAACTAAGTTGATGGTATACAATGCGCTCAAGGACTTTGGATAGGAATGGGAGAATGGAGATAGGTCGGAAGTGAGAGGGCAGTGTAGGACATTTGACTTTGGGTAAAGGGATAACCGCAGCTTTACGCCAACAGCTGGGAAAGGTACCGGAATTAAGGGAAAAATTGAAAATATGACAAATGACAGGAAGAACCACTGGTGAGCTTAGAGTAATCATACTACGATTAATGCCATCAACACCCTCGGCATTGGACTTAATAGCCGCAATTGTTTTCTCTACTTCCTGCACAGAGATGGATCTGAAGGTAAAAGGAGATATTGAGGAATCGGATGAAGTAGACTGCAAAATATCTTGTAAGGTCTGCTTTTTGACAGAGGCTGGGATGTTGTACGTTGTGGTGAGGTGTTGGTTGAGGGCGTCAAGGTCAAAATTAGGAGAAACGGAGGTCTTCGTTTTGCCAATACCTAGTCTGTTAAGAAATGACCACACCTTAGCCTGATCGCCATTGCTAACAGACGAGTGAATGTGTCGACGCTGTGCGTCCCTACACATTCTACTGCATTTGTTACGGAGCTCTTTATATTTTTCCCGGTTTAAGTCAGACGGATTTTTTCTAAACCTAACTTTTGCTGCGTTTCTTTTGTTCATAATAGCCCTAATATCATCAGTGAGCCACGGCGCCGGCAGGTGCTTTAATTTAATGGGTCGAAGAGGAGCATGACGGTCGAATACTTGTACAATGATTGTGTTGAACGCGTCCATCTTCTCATCTACAGTCGGAGCACAATAGACTGCATCCCAATTAATAGAACAGAGATCATCTTTCAACAAATCCGTATCTATTGAGTTAAAATTACGCTGCATTACGATACGTGGTTTTGGTTTGGGACATCGAATTTTGTAAGAGAGGAAGACTAGGTCGTGATAGGAAAACGCTTCGGCATTGAATTGGCCGTGTGCAGTAACGAGATCAGGAGAGGAAACAATTATAAGGTCTAATAGGGAAGGTGCGCAATTTGGGAAGTAATGAGTTGGATCAAGGGGAAGGATATTAAGATTAAGGGAATTTATTATGGAGCGGAGTTTGTTGGCACGAGATGAGTGTAAATAATCATTGTTTAATAAACAAGTATTAAAATCGCCCATAATTACTGTGTGGTCTACGGTGGTGGCATATTTTTCTAACAATACTTCAAAATCATGAAAATAATCTATGTGTATCGAAGGACTGTAGAACACACCTAGCAGTAACTTTGAAGAACCAAATAAAATTTCAACCAGTAGGTGTTCTAAAGATCCAGAATAATCTGAAGGAGAGTTACTAAGGATGTTATAGGGTAGGTGATTCCTAAGATATATTGCCACACCACCACCTCCCTTTCCAGTTCTGTCATATAAATACAAGCGATATATAAATACAACAAAAAAATTTATTGCAACTAAAGAAAAAAAGCGTTAAACACATTTTTTTATTATTATGCTACTAGTGAAAGAATGTTTTTGTGATTTAGCACGCAAATAATCATAGATACAACTAGCAAATTGTTTACTTTTTTGTAAAGTTTTTTAAGGGGGGATTTGGTGATCAGTAAAAGGGGGAGTGGAGAAATATAATTTTTCATATTTTTTTTCATGAAATTTACATTTCAAATGGGTCATAAAAAAGCTAAATTACAGCATTAGTAAACATTAGAATAACATTTTAGTAACCGAGTTGTATTTACGATAATGGCAACATTTAACTAAACGAGAAAAAGTATGTAGCATTGAATAATCCAACTTGATAGGATAATATTCAAATTTTATCAAAAGCTGTCTGACGAATAAGACAACTTTTTTGGTGATTGTTTAAAAAAATGTAATCAACTATGAATGACGGAGATAACATTCTCTCACACTAGAACCATAACTGACAACATTAAAAGATTTTTTCACCCAAAAATGTTGAAGTTACCAACACATAAAAAATTTTGCAAATGTAGCCTTTGTCTGTCAAATATTATCAGATAAATACAGCCACCTAATACATGCTCTATATAACGTATAAAGAGAAGTAGATCTGTGTAGATAGCAAGTATTTTTCTCGTAAAGTTAAATGCAATTATATTAGTCACAAAGTGCGATGTTTCATGTAAAAAAAAAAGCTAAACATACCTTCTGTTCGTTATTTATCGTTGCAACATTATCGTAATGCCGCTCCGACGGTGCGTCTTTTAAAAACTGATCCAGATAACTCATCTGTGACGGCGGGCGATCTAAAACTGAAAAAAAAAAGTTTTTTTTAATGTACAATTCACAAAAAATTGACAACACATAAACGAAATCCCAACCAAAACCAACATTAACATGTATATAATAGAACACGGTTACCAACAAATCAATATAAATAAGTCATACATAAATATAATGTTGATAAAAGCATTAAGCGACATTTTGATAAATAAATTATGCTAGATATTACTAAAATCCGGTTGCAGGATTGAGTATAAACATCAAATAGAATTTTCACTGGAATATAAATATTTTTTGCCATAAAAAGGAGCCTGCTTCCACATCATAATATCTCTGCAAAATTTCGGTCGGTCCAATAGTTTCAAAGATTAAATATTAAATTTCGAAGATAAAAGAATAAAAAATCTTTAGTATACGACATTTTCATCACTTAAATATGAAATAACAGTAAAAGCTTTCATATTTCTTACACAATAAAATAATATATTTTTGTATGACGTATTTACATCATATAATTGGGCATTACAAAATCAAGGTATATAACATGCACAGGACAAAATAGTACTGTACAAAATGAACCCATGTACTATACAACATTCGCACAAAGAAATGTACTATCTATTCCCATTTCCCATAAAAACTTAATACCCAAATTTTGTGTCTTGTCTATTGGTAGATCATTCGTCGTTGTTGGTAAAAATACGATCAGCCTCCCTAGACGAGTGGCAAGCAATCATCGTAAACGCTAACGCCACAGAATGTATGCGATTTGACATACGTCATCGCTTCGCTAGCGTATACTAATGTCAAGTCCCATACATTCTGTAGCGTTAGCGTTTACGATGATCGCTTGCCGCTTGTCTAGGGGGGAAGATATGGGATATTTTATTGGTAGTAAGAGTGATTGGCTCCTTAACTTTCGCAGAATGATCTTAAGATTGTGCGCAGACGGTGCTAACGACTAGAAGAAATTACTAGGTCATTCTACAACAAATACTAAACCCAAAGACTAATTTAAAGTTTTATTTCGTTGTAAGAATGTTGTGTAGGGCATATAAGTTATAACACTAGGGTACATGATTAGTCAATAGGGCATATACAAACAAGTGTTAAGAAAAAACCAGGTCGCTCAGCGTAAAAGGACGCAGTGAATGATTTGTATGTCGTTTAAATAAAGAATGAGTTATGAGACATAATATGAAGTAAATCATACATAGGGTTTGGTAAAATCAACAAAGGATATTCTGGGCATATTAGAAAAATAAATTGCATACAAAAAAATCATTTCGTATATATAAGTGACTTCGCTACACGAAATTATTTTTTTGTATGAGTATAATTTTTCTCTATTAATTTACATAAACTGTAGATAATAATATGCCCAGAAAGTGTTCAGTAATTTCCAAACCTTATACAGATTTTATCTGTCTCTACCCCTCCATTTAAACTGTCATTCACCACAAAAGCTCAAGCAAAAGCGAAGCTAAACAAAAATCGTTTCGGTACAAACGCCAAAACCACCGATTTGGTGTCACCTCACATTTACATTGATGACGCCAAGCCGGAGTTAAAAAGTTATTTTCTTTACACTTGCTCGTACTTACAATGAAACGATCAACTAAGTTATTCAACTAAAACGCAGCACAAAGACGGGAAAATCCAATAAAACCTTCAATAATGCCTGTTGTTTTAATTTTAAAAAATTAACCCACTCTTATGATTACCCAAAACAGCCCAAAAGATTGTCATTCATTTTTTTAAATTTTAATTGTTGCTCATTTTATTAAGAAAATATTTTGGTTTAAAAAAACAACTGACATTATAACATAATGGGACATACACAATCATTTTCTACTTCTAATGTTCGTACGTTGGACAGGAGTGCGAGGCACTCGCAAAACATGTACGCAAAAGGGGATTCCATTACTCCCCATTTAGATATAACAAAGGGGAAGCATTATTTATATGGTCATCACGTATTTTTAATTTAAACATTGTTTTTAATGTATTGTTTGTAATGTAAACATTTTAAACAATCAATATTAAAGATCCTTAAAACCAATTTTAGCTATAATTTCGAGATATAAACAATAAATATACAAACAACATATAAAAGAGTTTTAAGATATATAAACCAGATAATAAACAAATAAAACCGTCCACAGACGACATATAATTTGCGTACACATTCGCGTACGCGTACGCCTTTTGCGTACACGCTTTGCGGGCGCCCCGTTAATTTATAAAATCACGAACCATTCTCTTCTTTTCCGCTCCAGTATGTCGACGATTTAGCAGATCCTTGCCTCGCTGCTTGCACAATACTCACATATTTTAATGACAATATTTGTAAATCAATATATTTTTTTACCAAAAATATTTAATTAAAAATATTTCGCCTTGTATTGAGAGTAAAAGGAGGTGATTTTTTTAGAAAGCCACATTGCTTTTCGATTTGTAACCAACTACATTAAAAAATAAAATTAAGTAATCACTAATCAATGACTATAAAGACCAGGCTTAAAGATAAAAAAATAAGGACTTAAAATAACAAATTAAAATCAACAATTCAACAAACTTTTAATAGTAAATATACATCTGTACTGTACATAAAGTAACTTACAGTCAGCTTATAACGACTAAATGCACAGCAATACGCGATAAAATAAAACACAAACAAAATTAACTTAAAAACTGGGTGACCAGCTGCCAAAAAATAAAACTGACAATAATTTTTAAGCCTCCCCCCTTCCAGGTGCGTTATTATCAGTTAATAATATTGCATGCGTTATTGCAATATCTGTTCCTACTTTCATAGCGGCGTTATTATCGCAGCAGCATGACCATCCTAATACAAAATGTACCGAAAACAGATATCGCAATAACGCATATCGAAGCAAAACAGATATTGATATTATCGACCGATATTAATGCGCCTGTGTGGGGGAGAATTTAACTGTATGTGTTTAAATAATAAAAAATGCAAACGTCACCTACCTAGTCGACAAAAATTGTAGTGAAAAAGTAACAGTGTTTTTGAAGTTATTAATATAAGTATTGCGTATAATCAAAAATAAATTAAATACTTTAACTATTTCATTTGATTTTAAAACCTAAATATAATCGAGTGTGAAGTTCATTATTTTTAATGATCGTCGATAAAATTTATTTAAACACTTTTAAATAATAACGACATTAAAATAATACACATCCAAAAACTATTTTTTTACATATTTTAGCATTTTTTGCCGACCGAGATGACGAAAAATAAATAACTTAAAAATACTTAAACAAAATTACTCAAAATGCACTGAGATTCTATACTGTTCTAATCTTAACTAATACGTTATGCTGTTGCAATAATTTTCAATAAAATAAAAGTTAAAAAATTATACAAATAAAAATTTCAGTGTCATAAAAAATAATACATAAATGACTAGTTCGAGTGGCAGAATCTTTGGTATCAATTGGGGACTAGAGTATGAATAGACTTAGAATCTAAATTTTAATGAAAAAATATTCAAGAGAAAAGTCACATTGATCCGTTGTATTGCCTTATCAGTTATCAGAACAGCATGTATGCCACAAATCTATGTCCGTTACACCTTGAAAATATTGCGTACGAACCACATCCGAATTACGTCAATATTATAACTTCACAAATCACAACGCAACGAGGCAATGTGGCTTCACTCTTTAGCATTCGAATTTCAAAAGTAAATAAAATGGCTACGTTTTTATCAGCCATACATCTGATGGTATACAAGTATTGCAACACCCCATATACAAGACGTGACACCCAAAAACAACGGCAAATACGGCTTCCACCACGTTCGAACTGTCATTTAAAAAAAAACAGCATAACGCAACGCGTCAAACGCGCCACAGATAACAATTAAATGCATAATGGCCCCAATTTAAATTTCGAATTCACAGTCCACGAATCACAGTTTCAATTTCGAATTTCACGTTCCACATAGTGAGGCATAAAGTTATTTCCGTTTTTTTCGTCGTGGACGACGTTGGACTTTGTGGTGTCCAAAATTCCAGAGTTTGGATCCGTGATAACGTTGTTTATTGGATGGGGAAAGTGCAGTAACATGTAACGAAAACAAAAAGAAAAAGTGCACTAAATAAATATTATAGTGCTGAGTCGCTAGAAATAAAAATATAACATAAATAAAAATAATCTCAATTTGTTAATAACTTATTGGGTTAGTAAATATCTTATGCTATTTTATTTAAAGCGTTATTTGGTGTGAATATGTGTAATAAATAATTAATTGATTTTAAAATTAAAAGTTGAACCGGGTGTTTGCTTGGGCGTAAAAACTCAAAATAATCTAATATATATAAATCTCCTGTCACGATGTTTGTCCGCGATGGATTCCTAAACTACTTAACCGATTTTAATGTTTATTTTTATTAAATGTGTGCTTTTTTCCAACTTGAGAGATAGGATAGCTTAGATCTTTAATTATAGTCGCAATTTTATTTTATTGCAAATTATTTGTATAGAAAAAGCGACCATTGTTTATGCGACGCGGGTCACGGGATAGCGATGGACGTTGCTATGGTGACATACTTATTTAGTCACTAATTCAATAAAATAATACGGGCGATTAAAGAAACGTTTGCCGGGCCAGCTAGTTTTACAATATAATATAGTTGGCAATAAGTATAGTAAATGACATTCCAACGTTAGGAAAAAATATCAAAAAAATAAGTTTTTTATGATGCGGCAAGTGACAACGTACAAAAATATAAATTTTTCTTCTATATAATATTGGTATTAAAACAAGTAAAATAAACATGTAAATTTTTCCTTTGAGTTAAAAATAATGATTGTAGGCAACTGGTACGTAAAATTGAAAGTGTGAAAATTGGGCGTGCACTTTCGTGCGTATACGTATACGCGTGCATGTGTGTATATACGTGTATGAGTGCGTGTGCGTACGTATACGTGTATACGTGCGTGCGTGCGTACTCACACGAGGGTGCGGCGTGTCGCGGCGTATCGAGCTGTTGCTGCATGTCCCTCAACTGCTGCTCCTTGCGTTTCATGTCGTGAGCCAAGCTGTCGAGACGCTGTCGGGTTTCCACTAGCTCCCTATAAAACGACGATGTTATTATACTGATTTATAACTGTTTGTATACTTATATAAAAGTCCACACAGCAGTATACATAGTTATATCTAATTTGAGTTTTATAAAACAAAGATGTTCTTATACTGATTTATAACTGTTCCATACTAATACAGGGTGCAATTGAACTTACCTGCCAATTTTTTTTTGGGGCTTAGGTATCATTAGGTGAGTCCATTAAACCATAAAAAATAGGGTGTTAATTTTTTTACAATAACATATTTTATCCCATAAAAATTTGGTGCACAATGGTCACTTCATAAGTTCATAATAATTACGATATTGCGAGCGCTAGCTAGTCCATCGCGCTGCACACTGCACAGTTCCAGTCGGGAGACCGGTTAGGCGGGGTAAACCGGGGGTTACGTGCGGGGGGAGGCGGGAGGCCGGCCGGTCGGGCGGCCCCCGTTTAGTACCACGCGCATAGTTGTATAGCTAGCACGTAATTATTTTGTTTGTCACGGCCCCCCGGCCCCCGCGCTTGTAATAATTAGTGTCTGTGAAAATTTATCTTAACCACAATCGAGTGTTATGAACTGTGGAGGTGCTACATTTTGAGTGGCGAAAGTTTACGCGGAACCCAGAGACTGTACGAGCTCTTGCTCGTCTTCGTAACAACTGATTGATGATTCTCGAATGCAGCAGCTGTACCCTGAACTTGAATCGCGAAACAATCAAAGAGGTTCGCAACACCTGCACACGCCTCGCCAGCCTCGAAGACATGCCTCTGACGAGGTTAAAAGTGACAAAGTTGTGCTTAACAAACTTTTAAAGTGTAAGACAATGTGCAAAACGCGGTAGACTCTGCTTAGAGCAAAACGGATTGCAGTTTGAACTATGTTAAGTGTAGACAAGATGGAAGTAAACAAGATTTAGAGGTGGGTGGTTTTGATTATTAATTAGTTGTACCGAGTACATAAGTTGATTGAATTTTTAAATACGCCAAAATGCAAAGAATGTGGTTTAGATAGTTCGTAATTAAAAAGTTGTAATTTTCCATTCTTTTGATGTGTATCAATTAATTTTATTCTAAACATACCTGTCTACGTCCTTTACATTTTGACGGTCCTAAGCCCGTCAAAGTATGAAGGGAAAATTCGCAACTTATGATAATAACAAGAATGTCAATGGAAAGGCGGGGAAGGGTCGGGCCGCGCATGTGTCCATATTTTGTGGTGTTTGGTAGGATAACTTTCGGAGGCTATTTCTCAAAATTTTAGTACTGAGTGATTATAAAAGAAGAAATACGTGTACTTTTATTTTTAACAAGGATCAATATATCCAAATTTGGCAGGAAGGTTAAATTGCACCCTGTATAAAAGTCCACACAGCAGTACATAAACGTTATAGTTAAACAATGTTTTGTTTTTGCCTAAAGGTAACTTTCTGATCAATCGCGACAGACAACAAATCAAACTTATGACCTAGGCCAGGGGTCACCAAATAGCGGACCGCGGTCCGCATCCGGACCGCCGACTCATTGTGTGCGGACCAAGCATTTACGAAGATGTACTTCGTTTAAAATAAATTTCGGTCTCGACTTACTAATGAGTAATGACTGATGAACATCTCCAGGATTTAATGTCAATAGCTTGCACCAATTTCACTCCAAACAAGCAACGAAAATTTACACTTTTCTCATTGATATGTAAATAACGACCTTTGTAATTTCTATAATTACCTTTGTTTAATAAATATATATTTTTTTATATTTAAAATATGTGGACCCCGAACGTCATTTCATTTCTTATGGACCCGAGCGAAACTAATTAGTGACCCCTAACCTAGGCTATAGGTTTCATTTTGGTTTACGCTATTCCTAATCAGTGGCGTTTTGGCGTTGAATGAAACATATAAGCCAGCTCATAAAGTGGCCTTGTGTTCGAATTTTTATCGGTGTCGGTTTCATGCCACGTGAATAGGAAAACCGCCATAAAACATTTCAGTTGACCGACAAGGAAGGAACATTGTATCACTATAACGTTAGTACTGCACACAGTAGAAAGATTTATCGATTTTTCTAGTTAGCTGACTAAGGGACAATATGTCATGAAGGTATAATTTTGGCTATAATTTTAATGGCATTGTTATTGCTTGCGTAAAATAAAAATGTGTGTGTTATTTGCTTTCATAATCTTTACACTCTTGGCCATTTTCAATCGCGCGAAAATATGTACAAAAGACAAAGAGTAAAACAAAAAAAAAACTGTATCTCATTTTAACGTAATGATAACGAAATATGAGATGTTTTCGTGCATACTCTTTGCTTTTCTTGCATTAACCAAAAAATATTATCACAGAAGTTGATTCCTAGACAGATGGCGGACCTAAGTAATTTGGTCGCAGTCAAACCAATTTAACAGCTAATTAATCTAACAACCGATCACAGCTAAAATTGTATTGACATAAGCCGACCACATGACGTAGGTCTAACAACTGCCTAGGAATCAATTTCCTCAATGGTACATTTAAACAATGAGATGGCACAAAACTCAAGAACAATTTTACAGCAAACATACAACCAATTATGCATCTCATAGCACACGTAAGGTTGTTTTTTTTAAATCATTTGTTACCGCGAATTCAATAGCCGCTTCAATGTAACTTCAACGTCCGTCAAAGCGTCATCGATTTCCCTTCTCCTAGCATCATTTGGACGGGCGCTAAATAAATATTATCTTCGTAAGAGTCAATTGATAACATTTTATATGGCACCAGGTTAAGGGCCAACCCACACGTACCACAACCACACGACAACCACAACCACACCACAACTACACCACCACGTGGTCGGGCGTATATTTCGTATTGTAAATGAACTGGACCATTCACACGTACCACATTTTGCAGTCGTTGTCGACCACTTGTCAGATAACTAGTCAGACGCAACCACGGCCGACCACATCGCAACATCCATCCATCCATCGCAATCCATACATAAATTCCTGCACTGGTCCCTCCATTTCTCCACTCCCCCTACATTCCCGCACTCCCCCTCACCTCTGGCTGTGCAGCAACTCCGCGCGCGTGCGGCTCAGCTCCTCCCCCACTTGCTGTTTCGCCTGGATCTCGGAGTGCAACGACGACTGTAGCGTGAGGATCTCCATCTTGTCGAGTTTCTGGCTGCGTCGGTTCCGCCAGCCCCCCGTGCCGGATGTAGGGGGGGAGGACGGGCCGGACGGACCGGAGGCGCGGGAGCCGGACGCTGGAATGATAGAGTAAATAAAGATATCCGGGTGGCAAAATCTCATCACTCAGAAGAGCAAGCGTGCGTTTAAAAAGTAGAAAATCTTGACGTTTATAAAAGTTATATTCAACTAGCTGCCCTGCGGTTTTACGGAAATTAATAAATGGTGATATTTTCCCGCAGTAAAACACAGCCTATGTGTTCAGGTATCGGCTAACGCCATACCAAATTTTATTAAATCGCTCCAGCCGTATAGACGGGAAGAAGTAACAAACATAATATACACACCGGCAAAATTAGCGGAACATAATAAAATTTTATTTTTTTTGAAAATTAATCGCTGTTTTTTATATATTTATTTATTAATTTAATAATTGATGATTAAAAAATAAAACTTATATAAATTTAGGGCATAAAAACGTGTAAAATTAAAAAAATCTGCAAAAATCTAAAATTAAGAAAAATCTTTGAAATTTCAGTAGTAAGTTTTTAAGTTAAATTCTTCATTTTTACTTAAGAAATGCCATGTTAACAGCGTGTAATGCCTTCTATGGATCTGAAGAGAGTCTGGATACGCCATTACATGCTTGCATTTTGATTGTCAATCATTTCCTGTGGGATATTCTTCTACTCCTCCAGTAGCGCCAACTCGAGCTCCTGAACACATTTTGGAGCTGGAGTTTTAATTCGTACCGTTCACCCATTGATGTGCCACACGTTCTCAATCGGATCCACATCCGTAGACCGTGCTGACGTCTCCACCTGGGCTACGCTAGCATCATTTAGGTCATAATGCCCGATTTTTTTACTCTATGGACGCGCAAAAAATTGAAGTTACTGCCTAAAACTGTGTAAAAGGTACAGCATGCAGTTCTAGGATGTCTGTTCTATTGCCCTGTACTGTCAAAGTACCATCATTAACAATCATCAGCTCTGTGCGGGCTCCAAATCATATGCAACCCCAAACCATTACGAAGCCTGCATGATATACCACTGTTTCCGTTAAATTTGATGGTCTATAGCGTTCCTTACGATTTATCCACATTCTTTATCGCCTGTGAATAAAATTTACACAGAATTTGCTCCCATCACTGTACAGCACACGATTTCACTCACTTGTCAAATTTTGATGTTCACGCGCAAATCTTAGCCTGGCTCTTTGGTGCCCTGTCTCAAGTTTTGGTGCCCTTGCTGGCACCTTTGAGTTCAATTTAACTTCTTTGAGTCTTCTTCTTACTGTACAATCACTTACAGGTACATCTCGGACCTGTTCCTATAGGTTTCATCTCTGCAAAGCAGTTTAAGGTCGATTTCTTAAGGCTTGTACCCTTACAAAACGGTTATCCTGAACCTTTGCCACCCGATATATGCCTTGTTCTCGTCTCCGACCGTAAGATCCAGTCTCTCTGTAGCGTTGAAATTTACGATGGACCACGAAAGCCGACACACCTAAGGCCTGACTGACCGAACGGTAGGTGTGACCTTTCTCTATCGTGGTTACAGCTCTAGCTGTCGTAGATGCTGGAAAATCCACTAATTTTGTATCTAAGCAATGTGTTCTTCCAAAAACCAAACAATCAAATGAGCTGGCATGCCTTGCACCCCGCTAAAAACGCCATTCTTATCAGAAACACTTACAACGTCAATCATCGAAAAACACTTAGTAGGGCATAATTGCAATAAAAATCTGTCAACTTGCCAGTTTTAATCAATATTTTATTTCTTAAATGAGCTTAGAAACTATAAAAAAGGATTTCACACAGCCCGACCCACTTGAATTCAAGTTGTGGCCCTTTTTACTTATGTTCCGCTAATTTTGCCGGTGTGTGTATACAAACTTTAACATTTATATACATAGTTTAGTGCAATTGTAGATACTTAAACTTGAACATAGTCCATATACAGAAGAAAGCTACTTACCATGTTTTAGATAGTCCAATTCTTCTGTCATTTTAGTAGCGAGCGCTTGGAGGTAGCCACGGGCCTCCTTCTCGTCCGCAACCCAACGGATTATGTCAGCAATCTAAAATTAGTTTGTTTAGTTCAGATTTCCGTGATAAAACAAAAATGTATGGGATAATATAAGCATGGCGCGTTTATTTTGCGTTATGTCAGGTCTCACATATTTTTGTCATCTTACTTTGCTATCGATACTAGAGAATGTATTTTGACTAGGAGGCCATGACCAAATTTTTTGTTAAGTACCCCGCGAACGATCAAATTGTTTGTCAAATTTTACGTGTTTGTCAAACAGTTTGATAGTGTACACTGTTCAGCTTTGTTTAAAGCGTTTGTCAAACAAACTACGTGTTTGACATGTGTCGCGAATCGCGCGAACTTGTAGGTAACAAAGGTAAACAACGGTATTCATATATAATAATAGGAGGGTAGTTGTAATATTCTCTCAGCTGCTGTTAGACAGACGATCGAGAACCGCAGACGGGCGAGCACGCGGCGCAGTCTTATCAGTGAGTCATTATTATCATTATTTAAATATTGTGATCTTAAACGTTATTATTTAGGCTGTGTGTTCAGTTCATCGAGGATATCCAACGCCTCGAAACTGTTATGTATAATAATATTATAATCGTCTAGATATTAATATGTAACATGTTAATACTGTATTTAGATTGCGAACAATGAGTCGATTCGTTTAGTTATCTTATTATACGAGGTGTTGTAGTCGTTTGTGGCCGGTTGGTCACAACCAGTGTTTACTGCCTACATGTGATATCGAACGTACCGTAACTTCTTGGTGGAAATTCATGTTTCACAGTAATAACTTACACTTTTTATACACTTTTTCCACTTTTATTAATTTATTTTATTGCAATTTTGTTTTACACGACCGGTTTCGATAAAATCATCATCAGGAGTACACCTGATGATGATTTTATCGAAACCGGTCGTGTAAAACAAAATTGCAATAAAATAAATTAATAAAAGTGGAAAAAGTGTATAAAAAGTGTAAGTTATTACTGTTTACTGCCTACTGTTGCGTGGGTTTGATTTAGACCTTAGCAATAGAATGCTCGGTTGAGCCGTGTGGTAGTTTGTGGCCGGTTGGTCACATCCAGTGTTTACTGCCTACTGTTGAGTGGGTTTAATTTAGACCTTAGCTATAGAATGCTCGGTTGAGCCGTGTGGTAGTTTGTGGCCGGTTGGTCACATCCAGTGTTTACTGCCTACTGTTGAGTGGGTTTGATTTAGACCTTAGCTATAGAATGCTCGGTTGAGCCGTGTGGTAGTTTGTGGCCGGTTGGTCACATCCAGTGTTTACTGCCTACTGTTGAGTGGGTTTGATTTAGACCTTAGCTATAGAATGCTCGGTTGAGCCGTGTGGTAGTTTGTGGCCGGTTGGTCACAACCAGTGTTTACTGCCTACTGTTGAGTGGGTTTGATTTTGACCTTAGCTATAGAATGCTCGGTTGAGCCGTGTGGTAGTTTGTGGCCGGTTGGTCACATCCAGTGTTTACTGCCTACTGTTGAGTGGGTTTGATTTAGACCTTAGCTATAGAATGCTCGGTTGAGCCGTGTGGTAGTTTGTGGCCGGTTGGTCACATCCAGTGTTTACTGCCTACTGTTGAGTGGGTTTGATTTAGACCTTAGCTATAGAATGCTCGGTTGAGCCGTGTGGTAGTTTGTGGCCGGTTGGTCACATCCAGTGTTTACTGCCTACTGTTGAGTGGGTTTGATTTAGACCTTAGCTATAGAATGCTCGGTTGAGCCGTGTGGTAGTTTGTGGCCGGTTGGTCACATCTAGTGTTTGCTGCCTACTGTTGAGTGGGTTTGATTTAGACCTTAGCTATAGAATGCTCGGTTGAGCCGTGTGGTAGTTTGTGGCCGGTTGGTCACATCTAGTGTTTGCTGCCTACTGTTGAGTGGGTTTGATTTAGACCTTAGCTATAGAATGCTCGGTTGAGCCGTGTGGTAAGGGGTCGCTGTAAGGGGTGGTTGGAGGCGACTGCACAGTATAGAAACCGTGTTCATAGTTTGTGGTGATTACCAGATGGACACGTGTGTATAGTTTAGTTGGCAGCCATGCGACTGCCCAGTATAGAAACCGTGTTCATCGTTTATGTGGTGATTACCAGATGGATACGTGTGTATAGTTTAGTTGGCAGCCTACGCGGTCATTGACCTGCTAGGCCATCACGATATAGAATGCCATAGTCTAGTGCGGACTAGCCGCATAGACGAAATTGTCATCTCACACAGGTGGACGCAGCAGAGTTATAGTTATAGTTTTCGCCTCCACTGAGGTAGTTGCGATAACATGTTTGAAGAAAATTTGCATTGGCGTAGCGTTTGACAAACGTGTTTGAACGTGTTCCGCTGTATTTGTCAAACAAGATCTCGTGATCTCAAACCGATTCTAGCTAATTGTTTGACAAATTTGTTTGATGCACGTTTGTTCGTCTGCGCTGCTAAAATATAAATTACATCAAACATGTTTGTCAAATTTGATCGTTTGCGGGGTACTTTAGACCGATACTTCGCTTGATATTAAATACAGAATTTATTTAAATCTAACCAAATAAATACGAACCAAATGTATGAAGCCGATTTCAACATCATACTTATTAACTCACTACATACAACATACGTCTTGCTAGTCTAAGTGTCAAAACACACTAGGCTGAATTACGCCGGCGTAATTTACGTGGCCGAAATTACGTTCAGCCGCTTACGTCTGATGCGACACACTATAAATTACGCGAAGAGCCGAAATTTCGCGGCGTAATTTCCGTTGCGAAACGCGCGCGTAAGAGAGTATTTAAAATTCTCACATGTAATGTGTGCGTTAACGCTTTGGAGATAAGGTTGGATTTCCTATGTTCGGTTTTGATAATTCCGTCACGTATAGTGTGTTGCTATACAAAACATTGCCGCCGAATCGCTGCCAAACTTTACGCTCGACTCGGTTCGACGGAAATTCGGCTCACGACGGAATTTCGGCAGTGTGTCGTCTGTCGCGTTCCGCCCATATTTTGTATGGGTTTGAAACGCGGCGTAAACGCGGCGGAATTTACGTCGGCGTAATTCAGCCTAGTGTGTTTAGACCCTAACAGTAGACTATAGTAAGATTTGAAACTAATAACATACCTGTGTCTCCCAATGCTGTATAGTATCTCGTTTGGCCCTCAACTCTTCTAACTCCACTTCTAGTTGTCTTCTCTCGCTCTGCCAACGTCTACCGTTCTCTGCCATCTGAAAACGGCAAAATATTTTTTTTACAAAAAGTTATCGCAAGTTTCACAATAAGTTACACAATATAGCTTGGCTGTTTCGTTACTTACTTCAGATCAGAAACTAAATATTTGCCTCATCTCCACGACGACGGTAGCAAAATAGCGGAGCCATACATACTTACTGATATGTAGAATTTGTTGGAGTTAGGATCGATAGAGTTAGGCCGCGTCGATTCAGAAGCTTGGCACTACATTAGATCTGATGTCTTTTTCACAGGTCAAACCTTTTGTGGCCGTCGAGGTTACTTTTACATGAAATGTTTTTGGTGGGATTAAAACTTACAGCATCCAAATCCTTCGCAAGTTTTCTATTCTCATTGATCAGCATCTGTTTGTCTTCCGTTTCGTTGAGTTGTTCCATGCGCCTGTTTTCTAGCTTCTCCTTAGATGTTTGCAGCTAGAAAGAAAATTAATTATTGTAATGAGAATTCATAGGGAGTTGGAAAATTAAATTATGGTATGGTAAAGGACCGACTTTTATATGACTAGCCGACGCATGGATCATTTTCCTTGTCAGACACGTCTGTAGTGCCCTTACCAAGTTAAAATTTACATTTCGGTCGTAAATCAAATCGTCGTTGTGACGTTTTCATTTTAGAATCCAACATAAATACAGCTTACTATTAGTAAAAGGCAATTGTTATGATAAGAGTTAAGACATTATCGCGACAATCGAAAACGTGATCTCCGAATAAAGAGCCTTGCTCAAATAATCACATGACCTTTTTTGGGATTTTCCCGGCTCTTAAAGTATCTCCAAGCCAAATTTAATTTTAATCGGTTTAGCCTTTTAAGCGTGAAGACGTAACATACAGACAGATACACTTTCGCATTTACAATATTAGTATGGATAGCATGTCATTGTATACCTCTCTTGTGAGATGCGCGGCTAACGCATCGGCCTCATGCAACTGGTCGCGTAACGCAGCGGTTTCGGCCGCGTGCCGCGCCGCCGCAGCCGACAGGGATTCGCCGTACTGCACCTAAATTTCATCAAAATCGGGTCAGAGGTTACAAACAGACATAACATGTATGTATGTTATGTAGTATGGATAGTTAGTTAATGTTATGGTAGAGATAAACTACGATAACATGGCGCGCCCCTCCATGTTTAAGGCCGGCAACGCACCTGCAGCTATTCTGATGTTGCGAGTGTCCATGGGCGACGGTAGTTGCTTACCATCAGGTGACCCGTTTGCTCGTTTGCCCCCTTATTTAATAAAAAAAAACTGTTTCAATGTGTGTAGTCACATCCTTATGAAAGAGTTTGTATGTAGTAAGAGTTCAACCAATCAACCAGTACTCGTAATATTTCACTTATTACCAAAATTTGTTGGTCAACTAATCATAACTAGCCGACCGCGCAAGACAACGCACTTCAAACGTTTTGACAACGCACTTCAAACGTTTACAATTTTGGAAGGGCGCGCCATGTTATCGTAGTTTATCTCTTACAAAGCATCGAAAAAAGTCAATAATAAAAAAAAACCCCTGACAAACATCAACTCCTCCCTAAATATAATTATTCAGGTAATCCTCAAGCTTGTCATGTCTTGCTTAGTTTATAGCTTGTTGCAATAAATAAAATATTTAAAATGAAAGTTTCCAAAAAGGAAGTGTATCTACTCCCCCTTAAATAATTATGTCTACTCCCCCTTAATGATTACGCAATGTCATCTATTCCCCCCCAAAACAATTACCTCAAGCGCGTCAATGTCCTGCTGTAGTTTGACGACGTCGGCCACTCCCCCCGAGCCACCGTCCACGCGCTGCAAACGCAGCGATTCATCGCGTAGCTTGCGTTCCTGCGTAATATAATATAGTTGTAGTAGAATGTAGCAATTGTTTTCCTTAATTCATCCTACCTCTTAAATTAATAGGTAGTCGGGAATCTAAATTGTTCATGAAACGCATAAATATGCCATAGTACCAATCTATCAATAAAGAGTAGATGCTGATCGAAATTTTTTGAACGTAATCATGATCGAATGGTGATTTTTTCACCTCGTAATTTAACATACTTTTTATGTTACGTCCGGCGTCTATACTTTTTTGACGAGCTACAATTGTCACAAAAAAATGTTAACATTTTCAGTATACTAAGTTACAGACTAGCTAAAAGCCGTGCTTTGTGAGGGCTCGCATCGTCACACCTTGACTGTCTGATGATAACACATCTACATATAAATAAAAATTACTATGTTAAAGCACAAATCAATAGGCGTGATAGTTTTTCCGTAAAGTGTACCACAAAATGTAGAGGTTGTGGAATATATTACGTACTGTACATTAGTAATCTTCCTTTAATTTCCACACTCCCCTTTACTTTCTTTCTTGACTCCCCTCTCTTATACTCCGATAATGTAAACCAAAAATTTTAATTCGACAAAACTAACGTGTCCCCCCTTTTAGGTTAATCCCCCTTACCTTAGCAGCATCCTGCAGTGCGGCATCCAATCGCGCCTCGGTCTCGCGCCTTCCTTTATCTGCGCGTCTCACATCTTGTCTTAGAGCATCGATCTTCTGCATCGCCACTTCAAGTTCTTCCTCTTTGTCGCGGACCTGTAGGAGAAAGAGAGATTTTGAATAGAGGAGAAAGAGATATGTGTGCCAGAAATTGATGTTTTGATGTTTAAGTACCTATATAGAATCGTGGAATAAAACGACGCATTAAAGGCATTAGACAACCAAATCGTAGTCTTCTATCTTACGTCTACTACTCCACTATCTTATTGTCATATCACATTTTAGATGCAATTATAGCCACAAAAGATCCATTTGGGTCGCATTGGCGTTGACAATAGAAATGGATTCAGACACAACAAACACGCACTTTTACAGTCCACACGAACATTGAACACATTTTAACCGCCAAGCGAAGCACTCACCTGCCGCGACAGCTTCTGTTTCTGCTGCCTGAGCTCTGATAGCTTATCGGTGACTTCGTTGTACTCGGTCATAGCGAGTTTTCGCTGCGACAGCGCGTCTTTAAGCTCTTTGTCCTGCACACACAAGCTTTTAGTAGGGGGGAGTGACGTTAGACAGGGGGAGTGCAGTAAACAAGGATTATAATAAACACAGACACAAAAATTCGAGGCCTTCTTATTCTAGTCTGGGATAAAATAAATTCTTTGTAAAATTGTATTATGTCTTTTATCTCGCTCTTCGTATTTTATGTGAAAGAGGTGGCACAATATTTTAGCACAGGATTAATACACTTCACATCATAAGTAATGTGTAAAACTACTTATATTTTATTGAAAGACAAATCAATAATGCATTTATCATAAGTCACTTTTCACAAATTATCACAACAGAAAAATAAGAGGGGGAGTGGCGGCCGAGATCCCAATCCCCCTATATTTTACCTGTAACCGTAGTTTCTCCTGCGCGTCTGCTTTCTCCTTGATCAGTTCATCCTTCTCGGCCGCGAGAGTGTTTGCTAAGGCCTCTAGCTCACGTAGACGTGCCGTTACATCTGGATTCCCTGATATCTCCTGTTTAAATCAAAATAACGTTATGTTATAAACATTAAAGCAAACAAATAACCTGATAGAAAGCAACTACCATTGCCCATACACCCGCAGCATTAACCAGTACAAATTGCTTTTTAAGAGGGAATACGATTCTGTTAGGCAGCCCAGGAGAAATAGGCCGTTATAGGCCACGGCCTAGGGGCGGCAGCGTTCATAGATTTCGTACATGGTGGAAATTAAGTGGCGTACTCTCATAAAAATATAAATTCAGCACTGCAGGTAGGTTTGGAGGTTGGCAGGCATATTGGTTTTAGAAACACCGCTATAGTTTGTGCGTTTTAAGATGATATGGGTGACAGTTCTCATATTCCTTACTACTGATTTTTTTTACAAGAAAACAAAAAAATATCTAAGTGTAATAAATTATATTCCATCTACAAAACTAAATGTTTCCTATATTTGTAAATGAATAAAAATGAAAAGTTGCTAAATACTAACTATATAATTTTATAATATAAAATTATAAATATTAACTGTGAAATAGGAGTATAAGATTATTTATTACGAAAACATTTGAAAAATGTTAGATGCATGAAACGGAACTTAAGTCAATAGAGATTGCCACTGTTGAATCAAAATCAAATCGATAAAAAGGGCGGCCATCTTAAATCGCCGGCGCCTCTCTGAAACGTCAGTACGAAATCGATAATTTCGATTGCAATTCCTTTACGAAGTGATTCGATATTTTTAAATTATCGATTAATTTTTTTAGGTAACTTCCCTACAGTTGTCAATTATAATGTGTCACGCATATCATCTTAGAGCGCACAAAGTATAGTGACACTTGATTCCAGAGTGTAACATATTTTATTTAGGTACATTTAGATCTAAATCAATTGGAAACTGGGGGTACGGCAGTGCCCCTGCCAAGCTTTTTAGCAAAGACACGGTCGTACCATACGTTTCTCGAAGTGGTTCGCGGCTATTTCACACCCTCCTTATCTTCGATATTAACAAAGCTAGAGATTTAAAATTTCGATGACTAGGAGCAAGTATTAAAACTAGCTTAACCTCCAAATTACATTATATTCTGATTAATAGTTTACTAGTTACGGATGGTCAAAGTTACTACGTTTTGTCACTGACTGATAGATCATCAAAATTCTAAGGTACTTCTAGCAGACTTAGAACCTTGAAATTTAGTACCCTGATAGGTCTTTATTCACAATGAAAGGAAAAATTATGAAACCGGCCAAGTTCGAGTCGGACTGGCGTAGATAGGGTTATGTACCGTAAATTTGTATGGGAGCCCCCCTTACGAGTATTTATTATTAAAGTTGTAATACAATTGAGTATTTTCTGAAATATACAAAAACCTTATTGTTACCATTATGAAGATAGAGCAAAAAAAGCAAAAAAATCGTGTTTGTTGTACGAGACTCGCCTTTCCCAAATTATTTTATTTTAATAGGACTATTCTATTTTATAGCGACAACAAAAATACGTAATTTGTGAAAAATTCTATTAATTGCGGTTCTCGAGATCCAGCCTGGTGACAGACAGACTGCGAAGCTTAAGACATAATGTTAATATGGTAGAATAGTTTTAACGTGACCTAACGTGAAAAGAAAAAAACCTTAAAAAAAGAAATATAATCCCACCAAAACATTAAATGTAAACGGATCCAAGCAAAATATTGCATAGCTATGCAATACTTCTGTCGTAAAAAGTTTTCAGATCACATTCAAGCAATTTTTTGTAATTGAAATCAACATTCAGTGAATGTATCAATAGTTTTCTTTTTTTTAATTATTATAGTGGCTTGGCAATGAGCACTAGAGAAATAATCAGCGACTAATCGGATTTATATGGGTACCTGCATCGACCAGATGCGTCGTTACGATAAACTAAAAAAACACTTTACGCTTGCCGTCTGTGTAAGCATGAACTCCTCCAAATATGCAGTTTTATATTTGTTTCTTAATAATTATGTGCTCATTGCCGAGCCACTATAATAATTTTAAAATAAAGAAAACTATTGATACATTCACTGAATGTTGATTTCAATTACAAAATAAGTTGAAGGCTTGGGCTTGAATGTGATATGAAAACTTTTTACGACAGAAGTATTGCATAGCATTTTGCTTGGCTCCTTTTACATTTAATGTTTTGGTGGGATTAAGTATACCGAATGTTGGAATTTCATGAAAATAAAGCAAATGCCAAGTGTTAAGTATTAAGTTCTGATGTCATCAAAAGATGTCGCTAGCTGCGTGGTCATCGGAAGCTAGATGGCGTTTTTTTTTTTAATCTTTATTTAAATAAAGGGCTTTTGCCATACGTGGCATGCCAGCCCCAATGGCGTTTTTAAGAATGTATACATTTAGTTACTAATGTTCTCAATAGATGGCGCTAGCAATGTTTCCTTCGCCGGCTAGATATTGTAAACACACCAGCAAAATTAGAGGAACATAACATTTTTCGCTGTTTTTATATACATATTTATTTAAGTACTTATTTACTAATTGATTATTAAAAAATAAAATGTATATAAGTTTAGGGCATAAAAACGTGAAAAATAGAAAAAATCGGCAAAAATCAAAATTTAAGAAAATTTTTGAATTTTCAGTAGTAAGTTTAAATTCTCCATTTTTATTAAAGAAATGCCATGTTAAAAGTATGTAATGCCTTCTATGGATCTCAAGAGGGCCTGAATACGCCAATCCATGCTTGCATTTTGATTGTCAATCATTTCCTGTGGGATATTCTCCTACTCCTCCAGTAGGCAGTAGCGCCAACTCGAGCTGCTGAACACATTTTGGACCGAAATTTTAACTCCTACCGTTCACCCATTGATGTGCCACACGTCCTCAATCGGATCCACATCCGTAGACCGCGCTGGCCTCTCCACATGGGCTACGCCAGCATCGTTTAGGTAATAATGCCCAATTTTCTTACTCTATGGACGCGAATAAAATTGTAATTACTACCTAAAACTGTGTAAAAGCTACACCATACAGTTCCAGGATGTCTGTGCTATAGCCCTGTACTGTCAAAGTACCATCATCAATAATCATCAGCTCCGTGCGGGCTCCAAATCATGTGCCACTCAAAACCATTACGAAGCCCGCATCATAGGCCACTTTTTTGTTAAGTTTGATGGCCTGTAGCTTTCCTTACGATTTATCCACATTCTTCCCAGAGAATCACAGAATTTTCTCCCATCACTGTACAGCACAAGATTTCACTCACTTGTCAAGTTTTGATGTTCACGCGCAAATCTTATCCTGGGCTCTTTGGTGTCCTGTCTCAAGTTTTGGTGCCCTTGCTGGCACTTTTGAGTTTAATTTACTTCTTTGAGTCTTCTGCTTACTGTACAGTCACTTACACGTACATCTTGGGCCTGTTCCGACAGGTTTCGTGTCTGCAAAGCAGTTTGAGGTCGATTTCTTAAGGTTTGTTTCCTTACAAAATGGTCATCCTGAACCATTTTCACTCGATATCTGCCTTGTCCTCATCTCCGAACGTAAGATCCAGTCTCTCTGTAGCGTTAAAAGTTACGATGGACCACGGAAGCCGACCACCTGACTGACCGAACGGTAGGTGTGACCTTTCTCTATCGTGGTTACAGCTCTAGCTGTCGCAGATGCTGGAAAATCACTAATTTTGTATCTAAGCAATGTGTTCTTCCAAAAACCAAACAATTAAATGAGCTGAGCATACCTTGCACCCCGCTGAAACGCCATTCTTATCAGGAACACTTACAACGTCAATCATCGAAAAACACTTATTAGGGCATAATTGCTATAAAAACTTGCCAGTTTTGTTCAATATTTTATTTCATAAATGAGCTTAGAAACTATAAAAAAGGATTTCACAGAGCCAGACTCACTTGAGTTCAAGTTGTGGCCCTTTTTACCTATGTTCCGCTAATTTTACCAGTAGTATATTTAGGCCATGTAAATTATTGTCAAACTAATGACCCTTTCTTGGTACAATAAACCGTAAGTTAACTTTGTTAGCTGGTTTTATTTGGCGAAATCCTAGTGCGGTACCATTATTTATTAAACGTCAGGCTCATTCACCAAGAATATTTAGTAACATACAAGAACGTCTCGTTCAAAGTATTTACCTGTAACGCCGTAGTATCGACGCGTTTAGTTTGAGCCTCCAATTCAGAATTCCTCTTCTTTAAGGCGGCGATTTCTTCCTTCAACTGTGTTACTTCGTCTGAGAGCTCTGTACAAGAAGAAAAAAATAATATAGCAGTTTTTTTGTGAAAGTATTAAATATGAACAAAATCTTTAGCTTAGAGTGGGTTGCACCAACTTACTTTAACTATAACTGTAACGTTAACTATAATTTTAACTATAACTACAGTGCAAAATGTCAAATCTTTGGTTACCATTAAAATATATGGCGTCCGACGCCATATTTAACCATAACTGCATCTAAAGACATCTGTCAATTTCTGTGCTCAAAGTTAAGGTTAAAGCTAAGTTAGCCTTAACTATAACTATAACTTTAACCACGCCTCTGGTGCAACAACAAACAAAAATTATTCTGTGTCTTTTGCCGTCTCCCGTGAAGAGCTAACATACAGACACACTATCGCATTTATAATATTAGTATGGATATTTACCTGCAGGTGTGTTAGCGCGTAACTCCGCTATGGTTTGGGCGAGCAAGGCGTTTTCTCTCTCCAATGCTTTTAACGCCGCACGGTCTCCCGCGTTTGATGGTGCCTGTGAAATAAATAAACTTTAATAAGTAACATGAATAAGGACGGGCACTCCTATTCTGATATTTCAATAATCATACAGCTTCTAGGTTTAGGTTTAGGCTTCTAGGTGTATAATAAAACTACAAAATGGCGTCCTTATAAAAAAATATTGTTTAAATTGAAGAATATTTTCTACTATTTCGATAGGATCCGAACTAGATCGAAACTGTATGCTCTGCTCCGCTTCCGTGGAAACACAGCCTTAATCTCGTGGCTTCATCCTCTACCCCCCCGCTATTTACTGGCCTCGCCCCTTCATCAAGTTTCACTCCTCTCCGCCCTACATTTAGGATTTACAGGATTGCAATTATGCTCATCACCTGTGCAGTGGCGTTCTTGGCGGGGCTGAGCGGCGCCGGCGCGCCTAAGTCACAAAGTCGCGAGCCGCCCGTGAAAGTGAACCCGACGAACGGCAGATGCAGGCCGGAGAATGCGGGCGACGCGCGCGGGGGCGGCACCGCTTCCGACAACCTGTAAGATAATGGTTAATTTTAAATGGTTTGAAGTAAATCAATGACGGTTTTCGATATTTTATTAGCCACCAGCCGGCCTAAGATGCGCAAACGAGAAAATCTCGAAGTATCTCACTCTCGTGTGTAGATATATTGTCGAAAAGGACATAATGTCAAAATAATTTTTTGACATTATGTCGATAGCTTTTGACGACATATCTACACGAGAAAAAATATATGTCATGTTAGGGTCAATAGAGATGAAGAGAAAAGCCATCAAACATCGAGAAAACGTGTAGACAAAATTTTCTCGTTGGCGTATGCTAGAGGGGCTGGTGGAGCTATGTCTATATGTCAAACAGCTGTCATATATGTATTATGATTTATGATATAGCTGTCATATCACGATATACCTGTCATATTATATCTGTTTGACGTTTGAATCATAATCATCACTCACCGTATGTCCGTATCATCGACGTCGAAGTTGGACGTGTCTGTCGGACTGGACACATCGGGGATGAATGGCGCTCGCGTCTCGCGGACCGCCTCCCACTCCAAACCAGAGAACCAGGGGTGATTCTGAAACGTGACATTATTAGGTAAAAATATACGTAGAAAAGGATCTGAGAATCAGCGGCCTTAGCATGGCCAAAGAAGAAATGCGAAAAAAAACTAAAGATAAACGAAAGATACCAGTATATAACTAAGATAACAGGGGCCTTAGTCTTAAAAATAATATGATTTCGATTTACGAGTTTCATTTGAACAAACTCGAATCAAAATCGACATCGTAATTTTCTAAACAAACTCGCATCTAAATCGACATCTGAAATCGGTAAAGAAAGCTATCAAATAATATAGAGTTTACCTTGAAATCTTGCAGTCCATTTCTGCCCAGTCTGTTCTCTGGCGCGCAAATCAAACGCCGTATGAGGTCTTTCGCTTCCTCCGATATCTGTAAACATAATATTTTGATTCGTGTATTTTACGTATAAGTATACGCACGATTTTGCGATGTACTTACGCAAGTTTGTACGCAATTGGCGAACACACTTGTGTGCAGTACACACCTGTTTATCTCGTACGCTGACTAAAAGCGCAACTTATTAGTTATTGGTTCGTATGTTTTACGTTTAAAATTGAGTATATACTTACCATTCCTTTATTTTGCGTACATATTTGCGTACGCATTTGTACCTGCGGCGCTAACTCGTCGGGCGGCGGGTACGCAAAACTGCGTGCGTGGTTCATGATCTTGCCGTACGTTTTAAAATACGGGGGTACGTAAACATTGGGGTGGTACACACACCACTCCTATATTTTACGTACACATTTGCGTATAGTACGTACCTGCGGCGCCAATTCGTCGGGCGGCGGGCACGCAAAACTGCGTGCGTGGTTCATGATCTTGCCGTACGTTTCAACAAGCGACTCCGCGTAGAATGGCGTCTCGCCAAATAGCATTTCGTACATACACACACCTGAAAGCATCGATACGGTTGCACAATGATCTTTTGGATGATATGAAAACATGATGAAGTGGGAAAAATGAAAAAGAGACAAACAAATTGAAAATTTACTTTTTTTTGCATAAACGGTGGCTTGAGGACCGAGAAAATGATTTGAAATCAAAATAATGTGGATTCTATGTAAAGCCAGATATCATGTTAACCAGATCATGATGTAAGTTACAAGGTTTGTAGAAAAGGCAAATAAGGGAAAAGTTAAGTTATACTGATGCTATAATAATTATAACAATGATATTCTACTTATACAGATCTGTTACGTTCATACTATTTTCCGGCTTAAATCTCTTCCGAACAACATTGACAAATTTGACAGATAAGTGAAACAAAAGATACGAAATGCCATTTACATAAAAGAGACAGACTAAATAACAGACGACCCAATAGGCTACTTGACCTATATTCAATTTCATTGAACAAATGCATATTTCTAGTAGAACTTGGCCTAGGAAACCATATTTCACCCTTATAATCATTTAACGTTGTTCGTGGCGGCCGAAAAGGAAGATCTTCCGACCGAACGAGACAGCATGCTCGGTCAGGCCAAAGCCCACTGACGTCATTTCAGACGTTGTATATATCATGCCGTTCTCCGAAACTTCGATAGCGCGATGTAGGATTGTTAGGCGAATTGTGGGTACCGCCACAATCAAATAAAAGCTGTATGATTGATAAATAAAGTCGATTTGAAAATATGATTTTATGAAAGTAGGATTTGTACTGACTAAAACGCTTTTGCGGTACTTCCGATTTGGATGTGACGTCATCCTCATAGTAATTTAATATCTTTTAGTTATCGCGCTCGTTATATGTAAGTTTATCTGTACATAAATTTATATAATACTAGCTGTCCCGGCAAACGTTTCTTTGCCATATTAAGTATATAAAGCATTTTTTTTTAATTTGATCGCAGCGCTAACTATCGGGACAGACTAAAATTAAAATTCGAATTCGAATACTATTTAAAATTTGACACTGCGATGGCAGCGCCGTCTGTCGGATCCAATGTAAAACATTCCAAAATCAACAACTACTTATAAATTAAAAATTAATTTAAAAAAACATTGTCCAGCGGACAAAATTGTGAATCTAAACCATTCCCAGATCCCCTTGAACACACACAAAAAATTTCATCAAAATCGGTCCAGTCGTTGGAGAGAAGTTCAGTGATACACACTCACAGAAGAAATATATATATTAAGATATCATAATGTAACCCACTTCATCCACTCATGTCTTTTTGTCACTTTGTCAACAAAATATACATAAACAGCTGACTAGTTATATGATAAGTCAACAAGCCACAGTCAAAACGGTATGACGAGGCACAAGACTTTATATCCAAAACCTTTTAAACTACATTTTACTATTTTGGCTACATTAAAATACTAGAATATATAAATACCTAGCGACCACCAATCACACTCCGGTCCGTAACGCCCTTGGCCGTCTTCCATTGCCTAAAAAAGATAAATAATAAATATATTATTAATTTAGTATATCTCACATTTCTCATTTATGGTTACAATCACATTTTGCTTTTGTTTTATATTTATTTTCTGTCAGTTTACCATCATCGCGACAACAATTGAATATAATAGCATTTACAAGAATCCGCGTTTCTTCAATAAAGCTTAAAATATATTAGAAGAGGTCCATATTCCATATCTTATATCTTTAAACGAGCAATTCTTGCATATAATTTTATCCCACCAAAACATTAAATGTAAAAGGAGCCAAGCAAAGTATTGCATAGCTATGCAATACTTCTGTCGTAAAAAGTTTTCAGATCACATTCAAGCCAAGCCTTCAACTTTTTTTGTAATTGAAATCAATATTCAGTGAATGAATCAATAGTTTTCTTTATTTTAAAATTATTAAAGTGGCTTGGCAATGAGCACTAGAGAAATAATCAGCGACTATAGTTTGTGCGTTTTACATTTAATGTTTTGGTGGGATTTCATTTCTTTTTTTAAGGTTTTTTTCTTTTCAAGTCACGTTAAAACTATTCTACCATATTAACAAAGTCTTAAGACTTCGCTGTCTGTCTGTCACCAGGCTGCATCTCGAGAACAGCAATAGCTAGGGGGTCTGGTACAACAAACACTATTTTTTGCTCTATCTTCATAATGGTAACAGTAAGGTTTTTGGAAATTTCAGAAAATACTCAATTGTATATCAACTTTAATAATAAATAATAAAAATTAAATAAACCTTTTATTTAAGGGGAGCTCCCATACAAATTTACGGTACAGAGCCCTATCTACGCCAGTCCGACTCGAACTTGGCCAGTTTTATAATTTTTCCTTTCATTGTGAATAAAGACCTATCCGGGTACCAAATTTCAAGGTTCTCAGTCTGCTAGAAGTACCTTAGAATTTTGATGATCTGTCAGTCAGCGACAAAACGTAGTAACTTTGACCATCCGTAACTATTAAACTATTTATGGAAATTTCATGTAATTTGGAGGTTAAGCTAGTTTTAATACTTGCTCCTAGTGACCGAAATTCTAAATCCCTAGCTTTGTTAACATCGAAGATAAAGGGGATGTGAAATAGCCGCGAACCGCTTCGAGAAAAGTATGGTACGGCCGTGCCTTTGCTAGAAAGCTTGGCTGGGGCACTGCCGTGCCCCCAGATAATTGGAATCTCGGAATTGGCTCCAACGATTTTCTTGAAATTATTAAATAGGGGGTTTCGGGGCGATAAATCGATCTAGCTAGGAATCATTTTTTTTTTATTCGTGTTTATCGAATACCGAGCTCGCTACCGAAAGCTCGGTCAAATAGCTTAATAACTTACCCGTAATATTTCAGGCGAGATATAATCTGGTGTACCGACCGCCACATTACTTTGAACCTGAAATAAAGTTAAAACAGTTGTTCTATTATTATTAATTTTACTACATATTAAATTTAGATCCAGACATCTATTCTAATCTAAACTAATAACAAAGATGAAAAGTTTTTTTGTTTATACTGAACAGACTCTAAAACTACTAGGACAATTTTGATTTACCATAGATATAGAGCAGACCACGGGGAAGGATCATACATTTTATCACGGGAAAATGTACGAACATCGCGGGATAATGCTTACTACAACTCTATGTATAACCTTGATATTCCAAGCCACGAAGCAAGTCGCAAAACTTTATAACTAACCCCGGCCGCACGTTAAAAGAAACTTGCGATCAGATTATTTTTAACAAAAAATTAAAACCGACTTCCAAGGTAAAAACAATAATAGCATCCTTATAATATGAACTAAAAAGTATTAAATAATAATTATTCCTATCTAATAGTGCCTTTTTCCGAATTCGGCTAAAACTCAACTATTTCTGTACTCAATCTTCATCATTTTGAAGTCGGTACCAGATGAATCTTCAGTTCTCTGACAGAATATTTGAAAATTTTGGAACTGGCACCGACTTCAAAATTATGAAGATTGAGTACAGAAATAGTTGAGTTTTAGCCGAATTCGGAAAAAGGCACCATTAGACAGGAATAATTATTATTTAATACTTTTTAGTTCATATTATAAGGATGCTATTATTGTTTTTACCTTGGAAGTCGGTTTTAATTTTTTGTTAAAAATAATAATTTCACTCTTTTTAGTTACCTAGTAAGCCATCGCGTACTATACGTAGAATAATACACCTGTATATTATTCTACGCAGGTATCTTATTACAGTCACACTTACAAAATATAATATCAGCTGCAGCCTGCAGATAATTTTAAACAATATATTTAAAAAAATCGAAGTGAACACGTGTGACGTGCTAAGTAGCCGGTCACCGGACTAGTAGTAGTACTTCAATAGGCTGGCACTCGCTCGACTTGTCGCACACGCGGACGCCTCGCACTGTATAGTGTTACATAGTACGGTAGGTACCCGGCCCGCGCCGCGCCGCGCCGCCGCGCCGCCGAGCCGCGGCTCTCGGGACACGCGATGCAAAAGGTTGAAATTAGGTTGTTTTCCAGAATATCTCGGCGAAGTGAGACAGAATGTTACATGGTCGAAACAACTTTAACTTCTCAGAAGTAATGTACGTTACTGTGTGCCTTATGCTCTGGAGATAAGGTTGAATTTGGTGACATTGGTGACCCTGACTTGGTAATAATGATTATAATGATGATTATAATGATGATGATAATGATGATGATGATGATGAGTGTAATTTGCATAGTAGCATATGCTTTCAGTTCTTAAAACAGCGCCTAAACTCCCAAACTTGTATCTATAAGGAATCCGGAGTTCTCTTAGTATCTTCGGAACCATAGTATAAAATAAATAAATAAATATAGCTTTATTAATTCCATACAGTTTTGGTTTACAGAGTTTAGAAAAAATAATTATAAAAGTTTTCTGCATGTCAATTATTATGACAAAAATCATATTAATTTTTTAAATCACAATATCAAAATATGTCAAATATTACTAATAAATTAAATGTCACAATAAAAGCAAGAAAGAATATTGTGATATCGGAACCATAGTATACCTTGGTGCAAAATCTTGCGTTTTGGTAGCATATGCTTAGGATGCTTCTCATGAAACCAAAATCACCATATGTTTCCATATAAATTTCGAGGAGTTCCCCCGATTACTCATGGATCCTATCATCAGGTCACCACTTTTGTGAACATGGTACCAAATTGGAGTGAAACCTAATACAACAAAACAAAAATTTCGAAAATCGGTTCACAAACGGCGGAGTAATCGTTGAACATACAAAAAAATATATATCCACAGCCCAACATATAACCTCCTCGTTTTTTGGATGTCGGTTAAAAAATTCGGACGCCCGCCGGAATGCACTCTGCTCAATGTTGTGTTGTGGACCCCGCATACTATCTGAAATCTGACGTGTCTGACGGCCGACGAAATTTTTCTGATCAGAAATTCTGATCGCGCTCTCTAAACTTTTTTTTTATGAAATAAGGGGGCAAACGAGCAAACGGGTCACCTGATGGATAGCAACTTCCGTCGCCCATGGACACCCGCAGCATCAGAAGAGCCGCAGGTGCGTTGCCGGCCTTTTAAGAGGGAATAGGGTAATAGGAGAGGGTAGGGATGGGAAGGGAATAGGGTAGGGCCTCCGGTAAACTCACTCACTCGGCGAAACACAGCGTGCGTGGTATTTCTCCGGTCGAGCCGGCCCATTCGTGCCGAAGCATGGCTCTCCCACGTATATTTTGTAAATAAATAAATAAATAAAAATCGTTTTATTTCTGAATAAATTTGAATCAAATGTTTTCAGAACGTTGAGCTACATGTTGCCTACCACCGGTTCGGGAACTAACCTTGCGAGAAGAACCGGCGTAAGAAACTCGCACGGGGCCACTTTTTACTAAAAAAGTGAAAAATTAGTATTTAAAAAAAATAAAATTTACAATATAAATAACTTAATCTAATATATTATAGAAAGTCAACATGAATACACAATTGTAAGTCACATATAATAAATGTAGAAGCAGCAGCAAGCAGCCATCCTACTCCCAAGATGTGCCATCGTTGAGGAAATCATTGACCGTATAGTGGCCTTGGCACACAAACGTTCTTTAGTTACTTTTTTAAATTTATTAATTGATAGATTTTGAACGTTTTCCTAGATTTTATTGTAAAGGCGTATACATTGACCTTTAAAAGATTTACTTATTTTGCTAAGTCTGATCACTGGTATTTCCAGCTTGTGCCTATTTCTAGTGTTTCTACCGTGACTATCACCTTTAATTTTAAAATTAGTTAGATTCTTTCTAACATACAACACATTATCCAAAATGTATTGAGAAGCAACAGTTAGAATACCAATTTCTTTAAACTTTTTTCTCAGAGATTCAAAAGCTGACATTTTATAAGTTGAGCGTATAGCTCGCTTCTGCAGCACAAAAATTGTATTGATGTCGGCAGCGTTTCCCCATAAAAGGATACCGTAAGACATTCTACTGTGAAAATAACTAAAATAAACTAGTCTTGCCGTGTCTTCATCAGAAATTTCCCTAATTTTTCTGACTGCATATGCTGCAGAACTGAGCTTACCTGCAAGGTTAGCATTATGAGGACCCCACTGTAATTTACTATCTAATGTAATGCCTAAGAATATAGTGGAGTCCACCAAATTCATTTTCTCAACATTTAATAGTAAATTGGTTTGAACTTGCCTAACATTGGGCAAAGTAAATTTTAAACATTTGGTTTTCTTAGAGTTTAAAAGTAAGTTATTAACATTAAACCAATGATACTATACTATTTTTGAAAGAGCACTATTTACCTCGTCGTAATTTGACTGCCGTCGCATCACTTTAAAAAAAAGTGAAGTTTCATCAGCAAAAAGTACTATCTCATTATCCTTAACTAGATAAGGCAAGTCATTAATGTAGATGAGAAAAAGAAATGGTCCTAAAATAGATCCCTGTGGTACACCTAATTCTATTTTGGTCCCATTGGATCTTTTACTATTAACTTCAACCCTTTGAGTCCTATTTTTGAGGTAAGAAGTCAAAAGGCTGAGTGCTGAGTCCCTTATGCCATAGTGGTGCAATTTTCTGACTAAAGTAGCATGCTCGACACAGTCAAATGCCTTAGAGAGGTCACAAACAATACCTAAGGCATCTTGTGACTCCTCCCAAGCTTCAAATATGTTACAAAGAAGACCTATACCTGCATCCGTTGTGGAACGACCCTTAGTAAAACCGTATTGGTTATTGTGTAATAAATTATTTAAATTAAAATGTAACAGTAATTGTTGTAAAATTATTTTTCAAATATTTTACTAAGAGTCGGTAAAATCGAAATAGGCCGGTAATTAGTCGGATCTGATTTAATTCCCGCTTTGAATAAAGGTACGACCTTACTGTGCTTCATTAAGTCAGGAAAACACCACTCCTAATGCAGTCATTGAAAATTATTGCTAGATGAGGAGCTATGATGTCAATTATCGATTTAATAATTTTTGTAGACATGCCCCAGAGATCAGTAGTTTTTTTTTAATATTCAACAATTTAAAGGTATCAATAATATCTCTAGGGCTAATTTCCCTAAACTTAAAATTGACATCACATTCCTTTACATTGTCTCTGAGTAGCTTTTCAGCAGCTTCTGGTGAGGAATTTAGATTTTTTGTAGTTGAGACCGGAATGTCAGCTAAAAACTTTTCAAAAACCGTCGCAACTTCTAGATTATTTGTAATCTTTTTATTTTCAAAGTATAATTCAAAATCAGTGTTACGACAGGTGACGTTTCCAGTCTCACCAGATATAACCTTCCATGTAGTTTTAATTTTATTTTTAGAATTTTTAAGGCAGCTTTACAAACTTTTCTGAGGGTTTTAGAATAATTTTTAACATATGATTTAAATGATTCACTGCTGTTATTACACTTTTCATCATATAATTTATATAATCTTTGCCTACTTATTTTAATTCCTTTAGTTGCCCATTCAATAAATCTGTTTTTTTTAATATCGTTTCTAACTGTTTTAGAAGTAAATACTGTATTAAATTGTGTTCTTATTACCTTAAACAAATTATTAAAAGCTTCATCTGAGCTATTTGATCTACCCAATGACTGAATATTTGAATTTAATTTACTTAATTATTAAATTAAATTATTTAAATTAATAAATTGCTCAATACGTGTAATAATTGTATTAAACCGGACTCAGCGGAAGGTTTCTGATAGGTGTGCGGTGTGGTGGTGCGGCGGGCGTTCGAATTTTTTTGATCAATGTGCGGCCGGCCTAAATGTCAAAATGTAGGGTAGATAGAGAATTTTTACAAACCTTGCCATCATCGCCCAGTCGCAGACAAGAACCGAAGTCAGCGAGACGTATATGGCCGCTGGCGTCTAGTAGAACGTTGTCCGGTTTGATGTCCCTGAAAATGAAACAATACTTTAGTTTCATAACTAGCTGTTGCCCGCGACTCCGTCCGCGTGGACTTCAGCTTATAGCGCGCGGTAGTTCCCGTCATAGATTAACTTATATTTTATACTATATGTTTCGCGCGGCTTCCCCCGCGTAATTTAGGTTTGTCACGGAAACCGTACATTTTTCCACAAAAAAAACATTTGTCATTTCACGTGGTCTATTCTTCATGTGTGCCAAATAGCAAAAGCGCGTTTTAATAAGCCCTTTCAAATAATTTCCCCCCGTTTTTTCCACACTTTCCTCTATTTCTTCGCTCCTATTAGTCTTAGCGTGATAAAATATAGCCTATAGCCTTCCTCGATAAATAGGCTATCTAACGCTGAAATAATTTTTTAAATCGGACCAGTAGTTCCTGAGATTAGCGCGTTCAAATAAGCCCTTTCAAATAATTTTCCCCCGTTTTTTTTCACATTTTCCTCTATTTCTTAGCTCCTATTAGTCTCAGCGTGATAAAATATAGCCTATAGCCTTCCTCGATAAATGGGCTATCTAACACTGAAAGAATTTTTCAAATCGGACCAGTAGTTCCTGAGATTAGCGCGTTCAAACAAACAAACAAACAAACTCTTCCCAATTATAATATTAGTATAGACAGGGTGCAATTAACCCTTCCTGCCAAATTTTGATATATTGATCCTTGTTAAAAATAAAAATACACGTACTTTTTCTTTTATAATCACTCAGTACTAAAATGTTGAGAAATAGTTTCCGAAAGTTATCCTAAAAACACTACCACTATTAATGGACCCCGCGCGCGCACGCCCCCGATCATTCCCCCGCGCCGCGAGTGACCCTTCTGCAACGATTTTAAATGGGATAAAATATGTCAATAAAAAAATATAACACCCAATTTTTTTTGGTTAAATGGTCTCTCCTAATAATTAAGCCCTGGAAAAAATTTGGCAGGGAGGTTTAATTGCACCCTGTATAGTAGGTAGTTCCATCATCATCATCACCCACCTGTGCACATATCGCAGCTCGTGTACGCTGTGTATTGCGAGCACCATCTCCGCTATGTAGAAGCGCGCCATGTCTTCGGGAAGGCGGTCCTCGAACTTGGAGAGGAGGGTCAGGAGGTCACCACCGCAGTAGTAGTCCATCACCAGATACTGTAACAGTTTATAGTGACGTTAGGACTAAAGGGTGTGCATTGGAGAGAGAGAAGACTGAATGAGGTGGGAAGCTCGGTCAGGTCACCTATTTTGCTGCATAATGTGTCCCAACTCAGTGTCCAGTGTCGGATACTTTAATGTTATGCAATGTATGGCATATTTTATTGACAAATTGGCTCTCATTCTTTTTCTATATTTTGCCTTCCTTTTCTCAGTCGGTCAATTACAGACAACTCACCAAATTATGTTCGTCCTGGAAGGCGTAGTGTAAGTTCGTTATCCACCGCCGATCTCCGAAAACAAGCACATCTCGCTCCTCTTGAAAACACGCCGTGTCCGCTCGCTGGGGAACAAATACATAATTAAAAATATATACGTGTGGCACTTGGGGCCTGCCGCGGTACAGCTATTGCAGTTAGCAGGTAGTCTACACGCAAACGTTCAGTCGCACGCACACAAACACCGTGCCAAAGTCTACCGAAGTGAAATTACGTTAGATAATGCACGCCCGGTCCTCTGTGTCGGTCCAAGTGGGGGTGTTAGGTTTATTTTCGTTACGGAATTTCTTAACTCGGCGGCCGCGCACAAAGCCCGCGTTAAAAGCTATGCAATAGCTAAAAAATTTTCGAAAAACACGCTTTTATTAATGGGGAGGAAAATGAAAAAATGTTCAACGGTCTCCTAAAGACGAATCAAACGAGCCCAAACTCAATGGGGTTATGTGGTTTTATAACGGAGATCCCATGCCCACCTTTCAGCTCCATCATCAGATCACGTCATCATAAAATTGCATTGGCGCGCGATTTGCGTATTCATGCAAAATTTCAGCTCAATGAGAGTGTTTGATATTCTGTTTGCCACCAGGCGCCAAGTAGCCAGGGTCTATCGTGCCAAACTGCTATCATATGTCACGATATAGCTGTCATGTGTCACGATAATATGCCTATTTGACATGATGGGCCCTAATGCTACATAGCGGTAAGCGGTGGCAAACAGAATATCAAACATCCTCATTAGTCATTGGAAGCCGCAAAACGGAAAAGGGAATTTCGAATAACGGCGACGGCACGCGATTATAAGTAAGTCTTAAAATATATAGAAAATGCGGCCATTATGAGCCTTGAGACATGTGCAAATCAATGGTAGAATTTCCTCCTTCGTCTCATGGCTAAGACTATAAAATATTGTCCATACCTTGAGCATCTCCCACTTGTTGAGTATCTTCATGGCGTAGACTCTCTCGCCGGTCGTGGCCGATATCGTCCCACCTGGCGCGCTTATGCCGTTATCGCTGCCCTGTAACGTGCAAGATACGCTCAGTTATAATGTACTATATGATGCCCGCAACTTCGTTGCGCCAAGATTCGTTTATCGCGCGGAAACCGTACATTTATCCGGGATATAAAGTATCATATGTCCTTTCCCGGGACTCAAAGTATCTCCATACCAAATTTCAGCCAAATCGGTTCAGCGGTTCGGGCGTGATGAGGTAACAGACAGACAGACAGACACAGTTTCGCATTTATAATATTAGTATGGATATTACTAGCTGATCAACTAAACTTTGTGTTATCGTATACAGTGTGGAAGTGTTATGGAAACGTGCGTTTATGTCACAAAGATTTTTTTAAGATATGGGGGAAACTTGAAATATTTTTTAAATAGTGCTTGCAAATACATTTCACACATGTCATGTTCGCAGTATTATACAAGGTGTGATAATACTTCTGTGAAAGTAGCAGTGTTGAAAGAGTAACTAGAGAGCACTAGCCCATACAAATCACAAAAAATTTTTTGCTCTTTCAGCGTTGCCACTTTCACGACGAACTCTATCAGGTCACACCACAGTCCACAGTATTATCACTGTTTTGTTACACCTTGTATATTTCGTCTCTACTGAGGGGGTGCCAGGGGTGTACCCTGGCAAAACCATGACTTTTGACTCTTACATAACTACACCTAAAAGCGTGCTGCGTAGCTGACGGAGACCTTGGCTTCATAGCACGGCCCTGCAACAACTATGCCTCTAACATAACTACACTCCCACAAAAATCAATCCACTGTCTTAACTACGTAATACGTATCTGTCTCAACTACTCCTCTAACATAACTAAGCCTGTTGAGTTGCAAGGAGTTTATAACACAACAGTAACGGTGAAACCAAACAAGCGTAATATATGAGTTGTAAACCCAATGCAGCAGAATTTCCACCAGCCGAAATTCTGCGACTCACAACTCACAAATTACGCTCGTTTGGCTTCACCCTAAGCTCAAATTTTTGCTCAAAGTTACTAGTAGAGGCACGCGAATGTTAGGTACCTGTGGGCCATCGAATTGTTAGCTGTATTTATGATCCTTACGTAAAACAATAAAACTTGAGAGGTGTCAAGGGACACCCGAATGGAACGGAGTTATTTCTTATCATGGACCTATAAAAAAAAGCGGACGGAGTCCTACCATACACGAAACTGTGTCGGCCAGCTGGCTGTATGTACACGGTCCGCACGCACACATTATTACGCTGGTCCATTTGACAGGCGTCAGAATGTGTGCGTGGCCGACTCTGAAGACACAGTTCTGTGTATAATAAGACTCCGTCTGCCTTTTTTTCTACATTCATGTTTCTTATGTTAAAAAAAACTGTACATAATACGTCATATATACTAAAAAAAAAACGCCATCTATTGACGCCCAGGAATACTATCAACGCGCAACGCCCTCTGCCCCTAACATGCAGGTACTAATAAAAAAGTGTCGTTACAATTTTTTCGGCCTAGCCCCCCTTTCTTGAGTTTCGTTTCGAGTTCGAAAAGAAACTCCGTTCGCAAAAACTCCTCTGCCTCAACTACTCCTCTAACAAAACTACGCCTCACCTGCAAGAAGGACGCTCGCACGACGCACACTTCGCCAAAGGCGCCTCTGCCGATCACCTTCACCAGCTCAAAGTCGTCGCGAGAGAGGCGTAGACGCTTCAGCGCTGTCGCTACTGGTTTCACTGTGAACAGAGATGATAGTTACATAGTTAGTTGTATGTGTGGTAAAAATAAAATAAAAAGTTATAAAAAATAAATGGTTTCAAAACGTGAGGTGAGGTGAGGCGCGACCTACACATTTTTAAAATCGCTTCACAGAAATGGTCAATTCCGGTTCCGGAAAAGACACCAATTCCGAGTTTCTATGTCTTTCGTGTTGGCGAATCGGTAATTTCGCCAAGCAATCTTAAAAGTTGTGTTATGTATACCGCACTTCATGGTTGTTCAACCAGACCTAGAATTTGAAGCAAAATCTACACAAAACTACTATAACATTGGCAACTTGCAAAGACTACATAAGGCTACCCTGACATTGGCTTCTCACTAAGGCAGTCATATTGTATTAAAACCGACTTTCAAGGTAAAAACAATAATAACATTAATATGAACTAAAAAGTATTAAAATAATTTTTACTATCTACTAGTGCCTTTTTCCGAATTCGGTTAAACCTCAACTATTTCTGTACTTAATCTTCAGTCCTCTGACAGAATATTTGAAACTTTTGGAACTGGCACCGACTTCAAAATTATGAAGATTGGGTACAGAAATAATTGAGGTTTAACCGAATTCGGAAAAGGGCACTATTAGATAGTAAAAATTATTTAATACTTTTTAGTTCATATTAATGTTATTATTTTTTTTACCTTGGAAGTCGGTTTTAATTTTTTCTTAAAAATAATAATAATTTCACTCTTTTTAACCGACTTCCAAAAAACGAGGAGGTTATATGTTCGGCTGTGGATATTTTTTTTTTTTTTTTTTTTTTTTTTATTTTTTTTTTTATTTTTGTATGTTCAACGATTACTCCGCCGTTTGTGAACCGATTTTCGAAATTTTTGCTTTGTTGTATTTGGTTTTACTCCAATTTGGTACCATGTTCACAAAGTGGTGACCTGATGATGGGATCCAGGAGTAATCGAGGGAACTCCTCGAAATTTATATGGAAACATATGGTGATTTTGGTTTTATGTGAAGTGTACTAAGAATATGCTACCAAAAAGTCAAATATTGGGTCAAGGTATACCATGGTTTCGAAGATGCTGAGAGAACTCCTGACTCCTTATAGATACACGTTTGGGAGTTTCGGCGTTGTTTTAAGAACAGAAAGCATATGCTACTATGCAACTCATATTCATCATCATAATCATCATCATCATCATCATCATCATCATCATCGTCTTCATCATTACCACGTCGTGTTAAGGTCACCAATGTCTCATGGCACAGAATAGATAATAGTACAAGGCATAGGTGTGGATATACTAATAATAATAATAATTTTATACTGTATAACAACACTTTGTTTAAATATACACGGCGGTCAGCACCGCGGAGGCGATGGTATCGCTTTACTTTATACTTTACTACTTTATATACAGATCGAATACTATACTAACTACTTTATAAAATTTTAATAGACAAAATATATAATTAAAATAAAGTTATTTTAAAAAGAGCATTTAAACAAAACAAAGTCAATAAGTGTCTTTTTAATTAGTTATACTTATTAATCGATAGATGGCGCACTAAGTATCGATTTGAATGGATTTGAAATTGAATTCTTGATTACAAGAACAGCTGTAAATAATTATGATAATATTATAATATTATATTACTAGCTGTCCCGGCAACGTTCTTTTGCCATTTAAATAATTTTTGGTATGAAAAATAGATGTTGGCCGATTCTCAGACCAATATCCTCACAATATGCTCACATAATTTCATGAGAATCGGTCAAGCCGTTTCCGAGGAGTATGGCAACGAAAACTGTGACACGAGAATTTTATATATTAGATGAGTAGCTACGCTACATCCTATGCAAGTTTATACAATTTTTTATCTGATAGATCCTTGGATCGTGGAAAAACGAGACACAATAGCCTTTCTATTGTTATCGCAATCGCCGGTGACCGCTTGGGGTTTGAAGTATTAAAATTGTTAAATTACTTAGCACAATATGTTCACTTCACTGATAATATATTATTTTGTAAGTGTGAACTGTGTAATAAGATACGTAAAATATACGCGAAGGTTTACCTACTAGTGTAACTAAAAAGAGTGAAATTATTATTATTTTTAACAAAAAATTAAAACCGACTTCCAAGGTAAAAACAATATTAACATTAATATGAACTAAAAAGTATTAAATAATTTTTGCTATCTAATAGTGCCTTTTTCCGAATTCGGCTAAACCTTGACTATTTCTGTACTCAATCTTCATAATTTTGAAGTCGGTGCCAGTTCCAAAAGTTTCAAATATTCTGTCAGAGGACTGAAGATTCAGCTATCTGGTACCGACTTCAAAATAATGAAGATTGAGTACAGAAATAGTCAAGGTTTAGCCGAATTCGGAAAAAGGCACTATTAGATAGCAAAAATTATTTAATACTTTTTAGTTCATATTAATGTTAATATTGTTTTTACCTTGGAAGTCGGTTTTAATTTTTTGTTAAAAATAATAATAATTAGTTACACTAGTAGGTAAACCTTCACGTATATTTTACGTATCTTATTACAATTTGTTAAGAGTCACAACTCACACTCAAAAAATAATATATTACCAGTGAAGTGAACATATTGTGTTAAGTAATTTAATAATTTTAATGCTTCAATCCCCAAGCATTCACCGGCGATTGTGATAACAAGTGTCTCATTTTTCCACGATCGAAGGATCTATCAGATAAAAAATTGTATAAACTTGCATAGGATGTACCGTAGCTACTCATAATATTTAATATTATCATCATTATTGACAGCTGTTCTTGAAACCAATAATTCAAATCGATACTTAGTGCGCCATCTATCGATTAATAAGTATAACTAATTAAAAATACACTTAATGACTTTGTTTTGCTTAAATGCTCTTTTTAAATAACTTTATTTTAATTATATTTGTCTATTTAAATTTTATAAAGTACCTAGTTAGTAAATTATTCGATCTGTTTATAAAGTAGTTAGTAAAGTATTCGATCTGTCGTCTACCGCCACGCGCCGCGCGGCGGCGCGGCGACGCCGTCGCCTCTGCGGGGCTGACCGCCGTGTATTAAACAAACAGGTGGAGTTATACAGCACAAAATTATTATTCTTAGTACCTATGCCTTGTACTATTATCTATTCTGTGCCATGAGACATTGGTGACCTTAACACGACGTGGTAATGATGATGACGATAATGATGATGATGATTATGATGATGAATATGAATTGCATAGTAGCATATGCTTTCTGTTCTTAAAACAACGCCGAAACTCCCAAAGGAATTTCGGCGTTGTTTTCAAAACAAATTCAATTTTTTTTTGTGAAAGGAGTCAGGAGTTCTCTCAGCATCTTCGATACCATGGTATACCTTGACCCAATATTTGACTTTTTGGTAGCATATTCTTAGTACACTTCACATAAAACCAAAATCACCATATGTTCCCATATAAATTCATACCATGTTCACTTTTGTGAACATGGTACCAAATTGGAGTGAAACCTAATACAACAAAACAAAAATTTCGAAAATCGGTTCACAAACGGCGGAGTAATCGTTGAACATACAAAAAAAAATAGCCACAGCCAAACATATAACCTTCTCGTTTTTTGGAAGTCGGTTAAAAAGAAGAAAAGAACTCACCATATTGTATAAAGTCAGCTATAGCCTTCTCCCGTCTGAGGCTGCTGTTGCAGCACTCATCGTATAACACCAGCAGCATGTCAATGAGTGTCTCCACGCTGAGGCCATGTGTTGGACCCTGGAGACGCCGGGAGACAAACATCGTCTCTATTTGCTTTAGCCTCTTGATGCCTAGAACTGAAGAGTGTGATGGTTAATCATAAATTCATAACACTGTCTTGAGTCTATACTGAACTCGGCGAAACATGGCGGTAGCGGTCATTGACTCCCTGTCAAAAACTTGTCAGTTTCTGTATAAACCGCGATTGACAATGAAGTGTCAGATGTTGTCAATCGTGGTTTTGTATCATAAAGGTAATATACCTATCGGAATAGGTATATTCCGCTACCGCCATGTTTCGCCGAGTATAGTAAAGCCATACTCAAAGTGTGCTTTATGGAGCCCTGGGGCTCCGCACAGGCCTTTTAGAAATTTTTAGAAATGTCATCAGACACCAGCATGGAAACAAATTCATTCAAAGGCAAAATATTATATTTTTAGCCAAAATGTCAATTCCTAAAAGGGTTCCGCTACCAAAAATGTCTGAGAACTACTGACCTATACTAACATTATGAAACGTGAATGTAGGTATGTTCCCTACATTTCCATGGGAAGAGTACTCAACAGATCATGATAAAATCCATACTAATATTATATAGCGGAAGAGTTTGTTTGTTTGTTTGAACGCGCTAATCTCAGGAACTACTGGTCCGATTTGACAAATTCTTATTTATCGAGGAAGGCTTTAGGCTACATTTTATTACGCTAAGACTAATAGGAACGAAGAAATAGAGGAAAATGTGAAAAAAAACGCGGGAAATTCTTTGCAGAGCTTATATTTTGAGCGCGCTAATCTCAGGAACTACTGGTCCGATTTGAAAAATTCTTTCAGTGTTAGATAGTCCATTTATCGAGGAAGGCTAAAGGCTATATTTTATCACGATTCACGCTAAGACTAATATGAGCGAAGAAATAGAGGAAAATGTAGAAAAAACGGAGGATATTTGATAGTGCTTTTATTTGAAAGTGCTTATATTTTGAACGCGCTTATCTTAGGAACTACCAGTCCGCAAACTATAATATCTAATTACGCGGGCGAAGCCGCGCGGAACGTCTAGTTTGACATAAAGATACTTTGAGATTCAGGACCGGACATAGGAAATTTTCTTGTGGAAAAGGGCAGCGCGCGATTGTCGAAGTGCTGCGCAACAAAGTTGCAGGTAAAATAAACTTAAATGTTTCGTGCAACTTCTTTTATTGCGATAAAAAAGAAAAAAAGTTAAGGTGCCGGTTGGCAGCGGGCGACATGAAGCAACCCCGCAGACGACGTGTCGCGGCGACACTACCGGTTTTTAAGTATTTCTATGAAATACCCTGCGCAGCTAGCGACACGCAGCTTGCGACACTTTCATATAAATACATAGAAACAGTAATAATAATAATGCTCCCTACACCGGTTTCGGTGACGGTGGCCAGTTTCATTGAAACCAGGCCGCATTACGCAGGAGTAATTTTATAGTGCCCAAGTGTGTGTGCAGTACACAAGAGCACTCTCTACTCCTTTCACTCTCATAACCCAGTGGGACGGCAGACCGTCCCGACTGGCGAGAGATCAGGCACAGGACCGACTTGCCCATCCGACGCATGGGTCATCTTACTTGTCAGACAATCGGGTGATCAGCCTGCATTGTCCTAACCAAACTTGGATATATCATGTTTCCAACGCGGGAATCGAACCCACGACCTCCGAGTCAAGAGCCACGCTCTAAACCACTAGACCACGGAGGCGTAATAAAAACAGTAGTATCGCGAAGTCTTCTGCTGGCGGCTACTGCTTCATGTCGCCCTCTAGCATTGCCTATGGGCGATATCTTTGCAATCACATTGACAATCCTTGTTGTCCATCATAGTCCAACATTTAAACTAATAAATTCGAAAGTCTGTCTGTCACTTTTTCAAGCCCAAACATCTGAACCGATTTTGTCGAAACTTGGTATGAGAATACTTTAAATCTCAGGAAGGGCATAGGATACTTTTTATCCCAGAAAAAAATGCACGGTTCTCGCATGATAGCCGAATTTATCTATTCAACATGTTGGACATATGTATCCAAATGAATTGTATATTTATATGTACTTCAAACACATAACTAACAAAAGTTGTACAGGAAACCATGAGGATATCCATGCCCATAGCAGTAACAATACATATGAGTCAGCTATGATAGTGAACTGTACCTTTTAATTGGTATGAAGGATAATTAGTATAGCTATGATTCTGGCCTATTTTAGGGTTGCTGAGGATTCCTCTTCCGCTTCCTCATAATGAGGAAGTTCCGCAATATTTTGGGTTCCTCAACCGTTACCGCATCCTCATAAATAAAAATAAAAAAATCCTCTTCCGCTATCGCTTCCTCAAAATTTTAGAGGAATTTATGAGGAATTTCACTGCGGATGCGCGTCGCGTATCGAATCTAATCATGGCAACGCACACGCCAGAGCGCGAGAATTGTATTATTCGGTCATCTTTTTTTGTGTGCGTGTGTTGTGTACTGTACTGTGCCGAGTGTGAGTTTTTTTATTTCACGTTCGATCGTGAACGCGTTTGGCGTTTACTAAGATTTTGTATGGGATTACTCACTGGGCTGGGCTCACTCCCAGTAGTAGCGCTGTACAAATCCTCTTAGTAAACGCCAAACGCGTTCACGATCGAATGTGAAACACAAAAAATTCACACTAGGCACACGAACTCCTCCTTAACTGCTGGACCGATTTTGATGATTCTATATTGTCTGTGTTTCGAGAATAGTGTAGACTCATAGTTTGGTACACTGGAAAATGCCCTTTTAATTATTTTTGAAGTGAAAACTTCTTTAGCGGCGTTGAGCACTTTTGTGGATGGCACGAGAATCTGACGCGAGTTTCACAATTTTTATTGTGAAACTCGCGTCAGATTCTCGTGCTGATCGAAAAACCGTAAGACGGTTGGGAGTAGTGTTGTAACATCGAAATCAAAAAAACAATCGATTGTTTTTTTTTCGATTGTCGATATTTTTTTATCGATTGTAGGGTTTCGATTAATTAAAAAAACGACTTTTTAATCGATTTTCATAAAAAATTGGTTAAAAATTTAATCGATTGTAAGGGTTTCGATTTATTAAAAAAAAACTATTTTTTAAAAATCGATTTTCATAAAAAATGGGTTAATTTTTTTTTTATTAAATAAGGGGGCAAACGAGCAAACGGGTCACCTGATGGTAAGCAACTACCGTCGCCCATGGACACTCGCAACATCAGAAGAGCTGCAGGTGCGTTGCCGGCCTTTTAAGAGGGAATACGCTCTTTTCTTGAAGGTTTGCAGGTCGTATAGGTCCGGAAATACTGTTGGTGACAGTTGGTTCCAGAGTTTTACAGTGTGCGGCAGAAAGTTACGCGAAAAACGCACTGTGGAAGACTGCCACTCATCGAGGTGATGAGGATGGTAAGTTTTTCGCGTGGGACGATGGCGAAAAGTTGCAGGTGGTATGATTCCGAACAATTCCTCAGAGCACTCCCCGTGATACAACCGATAGAGGATGCAGAGTGAAGCTACATCTCGGCGTAATTCCAAGGGGTCCAAGCTGTTTGAAACACTATGACAGTCAACAATTCGAGCGGCCCTTCGTTGGATACGATCCAGAGGGAGCAGTTGGTATTTTGGCGCCCCTGCCCAGAGATGAGAACAATATTCCATATGAGGCCGAACCTGCGCCTTGTAGAAATGTAGGCGCTGGTCCGGACTGAAGTACTGTCTCGCTCTGTTAAGAACACCAAGCTTCTTCGAGGCTAATTTGGCCTTACCCTCTAGATGATATCGGAACTGGACTTCGCTCGATATGTTGACGCCAAGTATCTCAATGCTAGGGGAGATGGTTAAAGATGTGCCCTCGAAACAAGGATATACGATTTAATCGATTGTAAGGGTTTCGATTAAGTAATTTTAAAAATCGATTTTTTAAAATCGATTTTCATAAAAAATGGATTAAAAAAAATAATGCACAGCGTTAATAATCAAGTTTTCACTTCTGCCGGCACTCCCAGAGTGGAACCCGTCTTCTTTTGTGTATAATTGTTGTACAGATAGGACAATTTCTTTTGGGTTCGCTAGTATTTATAATTTCCTATCATCCTATTCCTCATCCGCTTCCTCATCCGCATCCTCTTCCTCATAAAATATCCTCTTCCTCATCCGCATCCTCTAAATTTGCGCGTAACAATTCCTCTTCCTCCTCCTCTTCCTCATAATCACTTCCTCAACAACCCTAGCCTATTTATATGAGATCTAAAACACATACTACTATGTTATAAATGCAGAAATGTGTCTGTCTGTCTGTTACAATATCTTGCCCAAACCGCTGAAGTGATTTTGCTGATATTTGGTATGGAGATACTTTGAGTCCCGGGAAAGGGCATAGGATACTTTTTATCCCGGAAAAATGTACAGCTCCCGCGCGATGAATGACGTTTGGCGCAACGAAGTTGCGGGCGTCACCTATTTACTAATAGAAACGATATGTACAGCACCTTCAAATAATTGGTACAAAGGATAATTAGTAAAGTTATGATTCTGGCGTATTTATGAGATTTGAACAAAGTACCATCATATTATATTAGTTAAGTAATAAAAATATTTACTGTGTGAATACAGGGTTTGCTTGTCTTTGTGTAGCATTGTAAAAGACACATAACAGAGAAGGACATTGTTTAGGTAATTGCCATACAGTGAATTTTATATATTTAAATATTTAGAGTTTAATAATTCCATCATGGATTCTTGGAAATCTATTGATCTTGGCCGCTTGGGAATTGAAGCGATAATACATTGCTACTATGCTACTAACTTTCGCCTGCATCTTTGCTTGCATCCTAAATAAAGTTCCAAGACAACAAACTATATTCTTCTAGAAGACACCGGCCAACTCCTTTGTGCCAAAATTTTAGTTTATTATGCAGGAACCGTACATTTTTTTCGGGATGAAAGTATCCTATGTCCTCCCCGGGACTCGAGTATCCCCATAACAAATTTCAGCAAAATTGGTTTGGCGGTTTGAGCTTGAAGTGGTAACAGACAGTTTATATAATGTTGGCAGGAAAATTGCATTAAAAATAAAATAAGCATACAAAAGGAAATACCCAAATCCATATCCATACTAATATTATAAATGCGAAAGTGTCTCTGTCTGTCTGTCTGTTACCTCTTCACGCTCAAACCGCTGTACCGATTTTGATGAAATTTGGCATGAATATACTTTGAGTCCCAGGAAAGGACATAGTATAGTTTTTATCCTGGAAAAATGTACGGTTCCTGCGCGATAAACGAGTTTTGGCGCAACGGAGTTGCGAATGTCATCTAGTAGGTAATAAGGCCATAAGAAAAAAACAAATACTAGGGTTTGTCTGTGGCCACTCCTATACATTCCTGTGGTGAATAATATCCTTCCTCATTATGGCTTTTAACTGTGTCAAATTTCATTTAAAATGGGCCAGTAATTAGAGAACCTATACAATGCAAATAAGACTTCCCTTTTGTTAGTGCATTCAACTAAAAATATCATTTTGCAAGATCATTTTAATCCTTCAATCGGGGATTCTTGGAAATGCTATTGTATTCTATTGTTGTCGCGATCACCGGTGCTCGTACAGGGCTTAAGGCCATCCCCCGAGCAAATGACCTTGGCCATACATTTGCCGCGCTGCCGAGATCGCGCCAAAACCCTATTATTTTTACTTATCTTAGTTCAAAATTGTCCTAAAAAAAATTTAAAACGGCGAATATGTAGTTTATGATATTGTCGATCTATTGGCGTGAGTTTCAAATAAAAGTAATTTGTAAATCCTAAGGAGATGCTGAATGTATGCTTGAATTTTAACAAATTGGTATTACTTTGAAAGCTGGTATCATGAGTATAAGAAACAAAAATAGAAAATTTAAAACTACAAAAGGAATGTTGATATACTGAAGATTATTGCTGTATTTTTATTATAACTTTGTAGCTTTCAGATTATGAGTTTATAAGGTTTTAAATACGGTCAATTACGGAATCTCCGGACAGAACGCCCTTAAAGGATTAAATTACTCCCACATCAACATTTGTTTTTGTTTCAAAGTTTTTATGCTTTAGTAAGCTATAGTTTTAGCTAGATTTAAGCATTGGCGCCGGCAGAAATAATTTCCAAGGGATGCAGATTTTAGTGTTCTTTCTTTTCTTTTTACTTTTTACAAACAACAGTGACAAGAATTTACGTCAACAGAATACATTTAGTGCTGAAACATTACGATTGGTATCTATGTACAGCATGGTAATAGGGTTGTAGATGGCTTTTTATTTCAATAATTCATGTTGATCCCGAGATTCCCATAGAGGTGCAAGTGGACCACCTGGCACCCCCCTGCCGGCGTCCATGGATTTAAGGATTGATTTAATTAATTTTTTGGTTTATCCACTAACTTAGATTTCAGCTTTATCATTTAATTTCAAAGCCTTTATGACAAAACAAAAAAAAATAAGTTTTTAAATTTGGAAGCACTCTGATGGTGCTATTTGTGTGGTAACTAAGAGACATTTTAATAGGCTACTTGACCTATATTCAATTTCATAGAACAAATGCATATTTCTAGTAGAACTTGGCCTAGGAAACCGTATTTCACCCTTATTATCAAATAAAAGCTTATGATTGATAAATAAAGTCGATTTGAAAATATAATTTTATGAAAATAGGAATTGTACTGACGAAAACGCTTTTGCGGTACTTCCGATTTGGATGTGACGTCATCCTCATACTAATTTAATATCTTTTATTTATCGCGCTCGCTATATGTAAGTTTATTTGTACATAAATAATAAGAATAAGTCTATTATATATTTTCTTCAATAATTCAAATAAAACATCAGTTTTATATATATTATCTCCATTTATTGTAGACGGGAAATGAAATGGCCAAAACTTTTCTCCAAAAGTTTTCAACATTACAAATGATTTCTAATTTTTTATATAATTATTTTATAATTTTTGGGCACTTTTAGACTCGTACATTTAGCACATTAAAAAAAATTCAATAAAGAGAGTTTAAAATACAAAGCGTATGACGTCACACTATGGCGGACAGTGTTTTCGGCGCCATTTAAGAGGCATATTTTTCAATAAACATTTTTATGGGTTTCTACTGTGTAAAATATTAAAATATTAGTTTTTTTTGTAAAAATTAATGATTATGAAGCGATTAGCATGAAGAAAAAAATTAGGTCAAGTAGCCTATTGGTATCATTGCAGCGTGTACTAAAATAAACTATTTTTTGCCTGTTAGCTGTGAGAATGGGAGCTTATGAGCTATGAAAACAATGATAGAGGTTCATAGATATTTTGCAATTTGGAAAAACAATATACAGGACTAAAAAGTAAACCTAATAGTAACCTAATAATTTTAACATGGCATATTCTCATAGCACTATTGTACTTCTATTTATGAATGAACAGACTATACTATTGCAGTTGTTAGTCTGTAACAACTGATGGCACAAATACTAATATTATAATGCAAGTGTCTGTTTGCCTATCACCTCTTCACACCCAAACCAAAAAACCGATTTTGTTGAAATTTTGCATGGAGATACTTTAAGACCTGGGAAAGGACATAGGATACTTTTTATCCCGGAAAAATGTACGGTTTCCGCGCGATTAATGAATTTTGTCATCTAGTTATTACTAAGAAATTACAAAGTAGTTTACCTGGTACATTATTTGTTGGGACTAATGCCCAGTCAGGTGAGGAGTCTTCTTCGTCAGACATGTTGGCTTTTGTCACACCCAACAACAGAAACAAACACTAGGAAACATATCCTCTTAACACACAATCATCATAATAAAAAAACACTATCTAGCACTATGAAATACACTCTTTTATCAATGTCCAGTGCTCGTGCTCCATTTTCAAATCTGAAAAAACAAAGATAAACTTTTTAAATGTTTACATTCATGGTGCAAAAGGCAATATCACAAAAATAGTATTCAGAAGTAAATATTTGTGTGGGTGGTGATTTTCTGGCAGACTAAAATAGTATCATACAATTTAAAATATTGTATCAATAATATTGTATTCAGTTGAACGTCTATCAAAAAACCGTAGCGACCTATTGAGTCATGGAAGGAAATGAAAATACGATTTTCACTATTGTCTAATATTGTATAGTGTTTTATGCTTTCTATTCATTCAATGCAAGGTTGCGGGTGTCAGTTTGTATAGGAGTGCTTTCGCAATGCTCGAATTGAAACTTTAATAAGACAGCTAGCGTTTTATTTAGAAAAAAACTACATCGAAAGCCGATGACATTAAAATACGTTTCCGTGTGACTATAAATAAACAGAATATGTACTCCGTATTGTATATATCGGGTAAACAATGGAGCGACGAACACAATACTTTGGAATTAATTAAGATATTGTATAGTAATCGAAAGATCTTAACCTAAATTTGTCCAATCGATTGTTATGCAAAGACACTACCGCATAAATTCCACAGTCACAACGCTTACCTTGATTTTACGCTTGTTAAACGCACTAGGATGCTTTCCTTTTTTTAAACTATTGTTGGTGTGTGTATTATTTTCTACGAAGGGACATTATTTTCGTAGTTTTCAAGCAGACATTTTCTTGAATCCCAGGGGGAGCGCCCTGCGCACAGATTACAAGTACCTATATATTTGGCCCTGCGCGAGCGGTAGACATTTACAGTGTTGCCAGAATCCGAATATTGAAATAAAAATATACATAAAAAATATTTTTCTAAATTCGTTTGTCTGTATATAAATATCAAAATAAACATGTTTTGGTTCTTGTCACAGTAAGCAGGAAAGAATTTCAGTAGTAAAATTCTTAAATATATGAGAAAAATCTATGTTTTTTATAAGGCTTTAGGTCGTGTTTGCTACTTCAAGAAAACAAGAATGGCCTTTCACATTTGTTTTTCTAATAATTTTAGTAAAACTAAGATTTATTGAGCTACCTAGTTTGAATCTAAGCTTAGACATATTGATACTAATCTTAAATCTATTTTTAACACTAAATTAATTTTTATAGGCAAAGTTACATTCGTGCAATATATAAAATCAAGACGGTAAGTACCTCCGTACTGTTTGAACTTTATATTTTATATGGTAAATTATTCTTGAAAATATGTAGGAACTTCCCAAATCATAAATTTTACACCTCAATTCAATCGAAAACGTTTTGAATAAACCAGCCTGATATTCCTACTGTACGGTCTACGATCATTGGCGTTTTTGCTAAATTCAGAAGTCGTCTGACTGGCAACGTCCTCGCCTGCTCGTTAACCGGATGTACATAACATTTTTGCATCATTTTTACTATTTTTTATTTTAGGCCCATAACATAATTGATTTAGTAATTTAAAATTGGTGAATAATTATTTTATTACCAAAATGAGCAAGTTTTGTATTTTATTCGTATTTAAATACATAATCGATCTCAACATTCCTTCATAAAAAGTACGTCAATTGACAGAGCGTCATTGTACGTAATGGAGTCCATGTTATAAAGAAAAAGTTGTAATCGTGAAAATACGCAATTGTGATAAAAATATCAATGAAATCTCAGTGCTAGTGTAAATATTTGAGTTCATATGAATGATCTAATTCATATATGGATGTCAACGTTTGCTTTACGCTTACGAACAACCTCGTTTTCTCAATGGTAAGTGTGCCATCAAAATATTTTGGATAGTGTTTTTCTTAGTTATTTAAGCCTAATCGTGTGTTTTTCGTGATCAATACAACGTAATCTTGAAAATTCGGCATGAAGTACCGATTTAAATATGTTTAAAATGAAGTTTATATCAGTATCTTTCTACTCTGCGTAACTTAGTAGCTGCAAGAAAAGGTCACTCAATTATGTTCTTTTTACTTACAGATTCCGACTAACCTTGTGCGTAAATCGTGTTTCGCGCCACAAACTTGTGCGATCTGAGCTGCGACGAGTACATTTATGGTTTTACGAGGCCTCAACCAAAAGACAGATGAAGGTATGGCTTCGGACCAGCCTGTTAAAAAGAAGCAGAGGATAGACGGTCCGGATATCGACGAGGGAAGTGACAAGTCTGCTGATGACATACTCACGGACATTTACGACTCGGAGATACCACCAGCGGACAACTCAGGTGACTTCATAACCAGGAACGGCGAATCTCCCGACAGCGGAACCGTGAGTGAGGATGCTGTGGACTGTTCGGCCGTCCTCAGGCTGTCCACAGATGCAAGCACAAATATCACACCGTCATGCTCAAATAACACGCTCAATTGGACTTCCGCTGATGACAAACTTCTCGCCGAGCTCACTGTGGTACAAAATGCTCTCGTCGGACAATGTTTATGTGGATTAAACAACAATGCCCTATCGGAGCTGTTTGATAGAAGGTTACACATCGCAGCATGGCCGATAACCTGTTCATTAACTTACCTCTCCACTATGCAGTTGATGTTCGATGTTTATTTGAAGCAAAACAACAATGGGACCATATGTTCGAAGCTTATGTATACATGTGACATGTTTGTACGGAACAGGCACGACTGGATAACGGAAGTAGTGGAGTTGTCGGATCACAAAAGTAAGTTCTTAACATTTGTAGCATCTAGAGTCCTCGCAAGCTTTCTCATTGTATCTAAAGACACAGTTGATGAAAACTGGCTGCAGCAAATCACAGAGAATGTTTACCTATTTGATAGAATAAACAGAATAACCGTGCAGAAGATTAACTTTAGTCTTGATATCATTAAGAGGATAGTTGAATGGAAAGATGTGGAGCAGCATCCTCTAGACGAAAGTAGAGGTAGCATGGTGCAGGAGGATAATCCATTTAGAATAAGTTCCAATTTCAGTACAAGCACAAATTCCCAAGTGCCATCTAGTTCTAACGATACAAACTTGCATAGAACGTTTTCCAATCTGCAAACACAAAGCTCTCCATCTACGTCAACCGATGAAACACCAGACAGGCCGTTCAAACTTAACGAACCAGTGCTCAAGTTGACCCCACCTCAAACAAATGGAGATGAGCCAGTTTCACCAGAACCTCCACCGAGGATGGAAAGAGTTAACGTCAATGGATGCGTTACTGTTGTTTTGACAGACTCTGAGTCATTTGATACGTCCCACATCAAATGTCTAACGATAAAAACATTGGAACACCACTGGCCTGTCTTAGTTAAAAACATGAAGCTGCTACTTCTAAGGTACCTGAATTTATCTAACGCTGAAAACTGCATCCTAACTTTCTTCTCTCTGTGGGAGAATATTATAAGTGTTAAGGCAAACCTCTCAGTCATCGACACAAAACCGTTCTATGCAGATCTGCAAAGTTTTGTTGATTTACTAAGAAATACGAACCTGCCGAGCCTAATATATAGCCATTTACTCAGCCTTTTCAACGAAGTCCTGTGTTATGGTTCCACATTGGCTCTGCAGGATATCCTACCTGAAGAGATTTGCTGCTTAGCCCACTCTATAGTCAGATACGTAAAGGATTTTAGACTACTCAATGACGTCAGAGTACAAAGTAATAGAAGTGGCTTTGGTTTCCTTGGCAACGAATGCGCAGTTATCAATAACTTTACATTGGGTTCCGAAGTAGCACCGCTATCTACATCAATACAGCTGGTCGATCAAAGTTATGGGGATGAAGATGATTCCAGTTCTAAGAGTGAAGTGGACAAAACCATGCTGCAAAGAATGTCTCTTCTGGTTCTCAAATCTGTAGCAGTCACCGTCAAAGAGATGAGATGCGATTCATCAGACAGCTCAATAGATTCCTCGGATTATAATGCGATACAGGACATGCAAATCGTTGAACGATCAATACGTGATGTATTGAAAAAGTTGGATGCTTTCATAAGAAACAGACTGGAGTTCCATCCGGAAACACCATTCACGAAAATGCTCATACATCTCTTTAGTGAACAAGACGACTATTTGATTGAGTCTATGGTGTGTACGTTGGACATAACAGTAGGTATTGTTTATAGGAATTCCATGTACCCAGATCTGATACCTATGTTGAATCCTATCATGTCGTTTATAGAATTTCTGAAGGTTGTATCACATGACAGCGATGTGCTATTAGATTATCTGGTGAGCAACGAAACATGCTTTCTGCTGTACCTGTTGAGGTTCTTAAAATATGTACGTAGGAATTGGCCGAAATTCCTAGAGACGTGCCAACATATAGATTCAGGGACGAGAGGCCTCGATGATACCATGAGAGTGTTGATACGGTTACGTTTGCAAATAAGTAGATTAGTTTCAAAGTCACTGTTCCCGTACAATATTAGTCCAGTGTTAAGGCTATTGGAGGTATGTGAGAGTTTGTATGAAGGTAATGAATTTAGCTGAGAATTCAATACGAATATACAGGTGTTGCAAATATGTTGAAATATTTTTTTTCAACCAATTTTTAACATTTAGATTAATTCATTGTGTATTTTTTGTAACATTCTATTTATAATTTTAATTATTTTATGAACTCGGTGTACAATTAATTACAATTTATTTATTGTTTATGTAGAATCAAAGTTGTAAATGCCATACAGGTTATATTTTGTAAATGTTGATCATTTCCATAGAATATGTTGAAGTAAACAGCAAAGATATTTTATATCCATTTTAAACTTTCACAACAAAAAAGCAGCAATAAAAAAAATTCAAAGTTTTTTTTTTTGCTAAACAACATTAAGACTGGCAATATCGTTTAACATTCCAAATTAAATGGGAAATTCAAATATTATAAAATGTAGTAGAATCTAGTGTACTCTAAATAATTTTATTTTATTGTTGTAAGTTTATACACATAAGTCTTCCGTGTTTAATAATTTTACACATTGCTCATAATTTTTTTAGCTAGAGGAATTGTGATATTATAAGTTTAAACACTTACGGATTTTGTCGCGGAGCACTTTTATTAATCCCGACGTTTCGGCTACTTTGCAGCGGCCGTGGTCACGGGCGGACTGAGGTGACAGGTGTCCAATTTCTTGAAGTTATCCATCTACCCGACGACTCATCAATTTTTGTTTGCGTTCCGATCTACGCAGAATGAACTCACAGTGTCTTGAAGCCGAGGTGTCATGGATTTGTGCTTGAGTTTGTTTATTACTGGATCCCAACTAGATGGCAGCACCCAACCATCTTCACGGTTAAAATTAGGGTGTTTTTTAATTTCTATGGCCTCGCGTATCATTCTTGGGCGGTATCGTGCTTCTTTTGCCAGTACTTGTGGCTTATCAAATCTTATGTAATGGCGAGGTTGATCCAGTGTGTGTTCACAAATCGCAGACTTGGTGTTTCTACGGTGTTTGACATCTGCAATGTGTTCCTTGATCCGGGTTTTGATGGACCTTTTGGTTTGCCCTATATAAGAGAGGCCACAATCACAGTCGAGTTTGTAGATTCCTGCATCTTGAAGGGGTAAGTTGCATTTCACTGATGGTAAACATTGGCTGATCTTTTTGGGCGGCTTAAAGTATGTTTTTATTGAAGCTTTCCTTAGAATGTAGCTCACTTTATCAGTGACTCCCTTTATAAATGGTAACACTGCAGGTAATCTTTCAACTGTAGCCGGCTTGACTCGGTTGCTGCTCTGTTTGCGTGGCACCCGAAGCTTATTGTCGCGTAAAACTTGTGTAACATGATGAAGCTCGGTGTCCACATGCTGTTCATCGCAGATTCCTCGCGCTCTTTGAAATAAGGATTTTCCAACAGTACTTAACTGTGCTGGGTGATGATGGGAATCACCATTTAAATACCTGTTTGTGTGTGTAGGTTTGCGATACACCGTATGACCTAATGTGCCATCAGGATTCCTTATTACTAATACGTCCAAGAAAGCTAAGGAATTATCTCTCTCCAACTCCATTGTGAACTGTATTTTGGAGTTGAGGCTGTTCAGGTGCTCAAGGAATATGGATACTTTGTCTGATGGTAATATTGTGAAAGTATCATCTACATACCGCTTGTAGAAGGTGGGTTGTACAGGTGAGGACTCAAGGGCTAACTTCTCGAAGTCCTCCATAAAAATATCAGCCACCACCGGTGAAACAGGTGAGCCCATCGCAACACCATCTACTTGCATGTAAAAGTCATAGTAAGTAGATGGTGTTGCGATGGGCTCACCTGTTTCACCGGTGGTGGCTGATATTTTTATGGAGGACTTCGAGAAGTTAGCCCTTGAGTCCTCACCTGTACAACCCACCTTCTACAAGCGGTATGTAGATGATACTTTCACAATATTACCATCAGACAAAGTATCCATATTCCTTGAGCACCTGAACAGCCTCAACTCCAAAATACAGTTCACAATGGAGTTGGAGAGAGATAATTCCTTAGCTTTCTTGGACGTATTAGTAATAAGGAATCCTGATGGCACATTAGGTCATACGGTGTATCGCAAACCTACACACACAAACAGGTATTTAAATGGTGATTCCCATCATCACCCAGCACAGTTAAGTACTGTTGGAAAATCCTTATTTCAAAGAGCGCGAGGAATCTGCGATGAACAGCATGTGGACACCGAGCTTCATCATGTTACACAAGTTTTACGCGACAATAAGCTTCGGGTGCCACGCAAACAGAGCAGCAACCGAGTCAAGCCGGCTACAGTTGAAAGATTACCTGCAGTGTTACCATTTATAAAGGGAGTCACTGATAAAGTGAGCTACATTCTAAGGAAAGCTTCAATAAAAACATACTTTAAGCCGCCCAAAAAGATCAGCCAATGTTTACCATCAGTGAAATGCAACTTACCCCTTCAAGATGCAGGAATCTACAAACTCGACTGTGATTGTGGCCTCTCTTATATAGGGCAAACCAAAAGGTCCATCAAAACCCGGATCAAGGAACACATTGCAGATGTCAAACACCGTAGAAACACCAAGTCTGCGATTTGTGAACACACACTGGATCAACCTCGCCATTACATAAGATTTGATAAGCCACAAGTACTGGCAAAAGAAGCACGATACCGCCCAAGAATGATACGCGAGGCCATAGAAATTAAAAAACACCCTAATTTTAACCGTGAAGATGGTTGGGTGCTGCCATCTAGTTGGGATCCAGTAATAAACAAACTCAAGCACAAATCCATGACACCTCGGCTTCAAGACACTGTGAGTTCATTCTGCGTAGATCGGAACGCAAACAAAAATTGATGAGTCGTCGGGTAGATGGATAACTTCAAGAAATTGGACACCTGTCACCTCAGTCCGCCCGTGACCACGGCCGCTGCAAAGTAGCCGAAACGTCGGGATTAATAAAAGTGCTCCGCGACAAAATCCGTAAGTGTTTAAACTTATAATATCATGAGTGATACTCGCGAAAACTTAAGAAATCATTAGAGGAATTGTACTAATTTTACTATCAATAGGTGTTATTAAAATAATATCAGCGATCCAATATATTAAAATAAATACTTGATACATAATTTTTCAAAACAAAATAAAAAAATAATAATTTGAAGGCAATTTTTTTGAATAACAGCAATGTGTATTGTTATTTATTATTTTTATGATAATGTTGTGCCTTATCATTGTCTTAGGGAGGTGCTGTATTCATAAATAGAATATGTAATATAGTAAACTCATGATAGCATTATTTCAATATATAGAAAGTTAACTTAGTTAATTATAATTCTAATTTATTGCAAGTCGGTTGTATTATATTTAGTTTGTAATGCATATGTAATGCGGGTTTAAAATAATATTTTTACTAAATTATTTCTCAACATCGTAATGTAAATATTGCCATCATTTACCATAAAATAAGTGAAGTACTTACCAAAAATTTAAGCATAGTGAAGTTAGATAATTTAAGAGATATCTGTAAAATATTTAACTTCACTCTGTTGACTTTTGGTACATACAATTAATGTAATCAGTATTATACACTTTTAATTTATGCATATTATAATTTAACACCTCTATAATATTTTGGTTCATAATATAAATGCTTAAAAACTTTACATGTTCCAGATAATTTTGAGATGAAATCAGTGATTAAGGATTTTTCGATTAATGCAATATTGTTTTTCTTTCTTTCTAAACAACAGACTGGTATAATATATTTTTTACATGTTTATATAGCTTTATATTGTTTAGCTGCTTTGAATCTCGTAAAAAATAATTGGAGTATATATCTTAGGTAACATGGAGGTAAAATAAACGCCAATGAACAATTAATGTTGTTAGAGGAGCCATAATATGTAGTAAAATCTTGCCAATAATGTATCTATTTTCATTGGATGTACGATTCAAAAGTGACCAAATATAGAGACATTCTAATTGGGAGGTTGCAATATTTTTTGTTTCAATTAACTGGTTTATGAATTCAAATGACAAAAATAATCTCTGACACTGGCAACTCACTGAGTCGGCCATAATAAAGAAGAAAAATAATATCACACTTCTATTAAAAAAACGAACACCCTGTATATTTGGTTACTTATGAACTTTAACAAAAAATTTTTAAATAGTTTAATTATTACTAAAATTATTGTTAATCAATTAGTTGTTAATTTAACAAGAATAAAACAAAATATTTTTGTACATGCTAAAATATCTTTTATTTCAAAGTTGAGTACTTACTCTTTTTTGGTGGTAGCTGCAGTACTAAAGAAAACCAACTTCTTTTGAGTGCTTCAAATATATCAATAATCTTTAATCAATATCCCTTTTCATTAGTAAAGGGAATATTATGTAACAAATAGGGTAAATGACTAGTAGATTGGACAGTACCAGTCATTGGACAAAGCACAAAAACAGAATATTTATGTCACACTTGCTTGGCTTGGATAAAATACATAATAAAAAATGGTTTTTTTTTTTGGAAAAAAGGATATTGAACAAATAAAGCAATTCACATAAAAATATTTTTAATAAACAAATACATTTTTACATTCCTCTTACTCTACATACATCCTTTACTCAATCACAAATCATACAGGTCAATAATAAAAAACATAAACCCTAAAATAACGAAAAAAAAAACTAAACAGCCAAGCGTTTATAAACCGACAACGATCTTGTGGCACTTGGATGACATTGTTAAGAGGGCGTGATTCGTTACTGTCAATTTACAAGATGGCGATTAGCGGTATTTACAGTTTTGTCACTTTTGACCATGCACCGAAAGATCACTTGTGTTTATTTGAAAATATTGGGTCGAATGTCTCGTTGACTGTTGAAAAAGTTCTTGACCCCGTCTAAGACTCAGGCTTGCGAACGAAGAGTTTAATACGTTTCAGAGCTTTAGATTAGATTAGATTATTTTATCTAGATAATTTTTTTTTAGTTTTATCAATGGACGTTAAAAAAGCGGACGGATTCTTGTTATGTACGGCACTGTGTCTTCAGAGTCGGCCACACACACATCAAATGGCCGGACTAGCGTAAGAATGTGTGCGTGCGGACCATGTATATGCAGTCAGCATGGTGGGACTCCGTTCGCCTTTTTATACGTCCATGGTTTTATCCTTGTTTTTCTTTACTTCTGCCCTCAAATTCTTTTATAGTATGATTGTGTCTTGCCAGTTCTAATATAATGAATGAATTAATGAATGAATATTCTTTATTGCATTTACACATAACATTTAAAGAAATATATACAAACTTAAATATAATTTACATACTTATATAACTTACTAGCTGTTCCGCGCGGCTTCACCCGCGTAATTTAGGAATTTCACGCAACCGTACATTTTCCCGAAAAAAAAATAGCCTATGTAAGGGACATAGGCTTTTTTTTCGGATGTGGTCTATTCTTCATGTTTACCAAATAACATAAAAAAATCTCCAGCAGTTCTTAAGATAATAAGCAATTTCATTTAATTTCCTGCTTTTTTCCACATTTTCCTCTATTTATTCACTCTTATAAATCTTAGCGTGATAAAATATAACCTATAGCCTCCCTCGATAAATGGGCTATCTAAAACTGAAAGCATTTTTCAAATCGAACCAGTAGTTCTTGAGATTAGCGCGTTCAAATAAGCCCTTTCATAATAATTCCCCCGTGTTTTCTACATTTTCCTCTATTTCTTCGCTCTTATATATATTATAGTCGTAGCGTGATAAAATATAGCCTATAGCCTTCCTCGATAAATGGGATATTTATCACTGAAAGAATTTTTTAAATCGGACCAGTAGTTCCTGAGATTAGCGCGTTCAAATATGCCCTTTCAAATAATTTTCCCCCGTTTTTTACACATTTTCCTCAATTTCTGCGCTCCTATAATTAGTCTTAGCGTAATAAAATATAGCCTATAGCCTTCCTCGATAAATGGGCTATCTAACACTGTTAGAATTTTTCAAATCGGACCAGTAGTTCCTGAGATTAGCGCGTTCAAACAAACTAACAAACTCTTTCGCTTTATAATATTAGTATAGATATACTTATATAATTTTATGTTTAGGAGAAATTCAACCCAACAGTTTCACAAACTAACCTAAACTGTACATAATAACGGTAAACCAAGTAAACACAAACATCCAAAAAACAATTAAGTTGTAAAATCAGGGACTTATTTGATAAGACTGCGTAAACTATAGTCAGTAAATTGTCGCCTTAGTTGTACATTTAAACATCCGTCGACAGTCGACACTACTATGCGTGACTACGCAGAGTGGAGCCACATACGTAGTATATATTAATTCCATGGAGTCACATAAGACTATATATACATATTGTTATTCTTTTAGATGGGGTACAGCTAATCAAGTAACAAATCCCTGTTTTTCAGGACACACACATAAATAGAACGACTAACTTAACTTACTCGTATATATTAATTTCAGTGCTTATATTGTCGGTTGGGCGTGATTTGAGTCGGGGTTAAAATACCGCACCTGCGTTGCAGAGACGCGCTAAAACACAATACAAGAAATAAACAACGCAGCGCTTAAAGCTTAGCGCAAACCTACGCGACCAAAGCGACTGCGAAGCGGTAGCGTCTACCGCGCGGCGGACGCTGCCCATGTAACCTTATGGCGCTGTGCACACCTGCACGACCGCGACGCGAAATGTTCGCGTCGGCAAGCGGAACGTGCGCGTCAAGTTGTCAGACGCGTGTTTTGAAGTTTACATAACTAGACTTCTTTTTTAAAACCTTTTTTATATTATTTTGTACTACTCTTTAGTTTATGATTTGTTTACGTTTTAATAGATTGTGTCATGAATCAAATTGCCCGATGTATTATTTTTCTCTATGCTCATAATATTAGTAGTCGCGCAGGTGTGCACGCTAAGTTTCGCGTTGCAGACGCTCCCGATTCGCGTACCGCGTCCCCTGTCACTGACGCGTAGGTTTGTTTTAAGCTTTATTCATTATCCCACTTCATCTCCTGTCCAACGTTGCGTCAAAGCAAAACGACGAGTGACGACGCATCACGCAACGCATCATTGTGATGCGTTGACTGAAGATGAAAGTGTTGACTCAAATGACAATGTCATAAAGGCCCTCGCTGATTTTCACACATATTGTATTAGAGTTTTTTGGACAAAAAAAATCCTTACCCTTTTTGCCCCAACCAACCCTCTCAATAGTCTGGATCTGATTATTGCTTTTCGTTACTACAGGCCTCGCTAAGGTTTCATATTGCGTTCAGAATCATTCTACCTCTGAGACTCTTGGTCCAACAAAATGGCAGCCACACATAGAATCATCGAGGTAAAATAAGACTAAACTGTCATCCGGAACATGTGAAATAAAGAATGATCGAATGAATTATGACTTGCGAGTTGCGCGTGGATGACACTGTCACGCGAAACAGCTGTCTCTTAATATTATAGCGCTAACGGCCACATGCAAAACTATATTTGGATGACATTGTCATGAGGGACATTGTCATTTGAAAACGCCCTTTTTATATTATCCTCATAGGATTGTATGTCACGTGGTTTTATAGCATTTACCCAGTGATTGTGTTGAGATCTGTATTTTACATGTTCGCTGGACTTCTAAAACTAGGTCGCCATTTCATGGCTTACATCTTCATGTCATCTTGATTCTTGTCAAATCGATTTTATTTACATTGCAAGCTAAATGGAAAGACAGTTTTGTATTTCTATAGCCTATTCACAGAACACGAGAAATTCTATCTGGGCTACTTGTCTCTTTCATTCACACAAGAAAATATTTAAATCGTATCACTTGTGTAAACGAGACAGATAAATATTCGTGCGCGAGTGAAAGAGACAAGCGATAGATCCGATCTGAATGGCCGAATTTATATAATGTGTTCGAAAATCGAGCTATGACAAAATATTTTCGGAGATACTGCATTTTTATTGACATTCAAAAACTACACGAACGGTTCATAATAACATTTTATTTTTCTACATGGTTTAACTTTAATCTTTTATAGCATCCAGTCTATCGAAACTAACATTAAACCTACATCTTTTTACCTAATTTTTAATCTGTTAACATTGCTTTTCCTAAATAGAATCACATATGTACGCCCAATGTAAGGGCATAAGCCTCTATGTATACTTCATTATTTCAAACCAAACGCTTTAGAGATAAACTACGATAACATGAAGCGCCCCTCCAAATTACTGTTTCAATGTGTGTAGTCACATCCATATAAAAGAGTTTGTATGTAGTTGTACCAATCAACCACTACCCGTAGTATTTCACTGTTTCTGATGTCATTGTCAAGTAATCATAACTAGCCGACCGCGCATGACAACGCACTTCAAACGTTTTGAATTTTGGAGGGGCGCGCCATGTTATCGAAGTTTATCTCTACCTTATTATTACTTTTCATATAAAGTGCATTTTCCAACCTTGCGTCTGTTAAAAATAGTGCAACAAACATTTATCAGTGTTGCCAACATAACTGTCAAAATTCGTTGACGTCTTCTAAATCAACGATAAAAAAAAAAACTTAAAACTACCTTCTTCGGCAGTAAAATCATAAATTAGGTAACAAGTGTAGGAAACCTAACATAGCACTTTAAAACACAACAACTTACAAGTATTCAGGTATCGTAGTCTTCGTCGATTTGCAGGTTCCCCGCGTTCAAGTGATCCAAATCAACCGGCGCGGGAAACTTGACTTCCGGTTTCTTCTCCTTCTTCGAGTTTTGTCTCTGGATTTTTTTCTTAACGGCGATATTTGCCACCGGATCGAGCACTTTGATTTCCGGTTTCTCTAGATCCTTGGTGAAGTCTATATTTAAAACTGGCGTGATGGGTTGGTTCCTTACGTCTAGGAATATATCTTGCTTTGGCACTTTGACTGGCTCCATGGGAGTCAAGGTATAGGTTGACGTGGATGGTTGCGGGGAGTAAATTGGATTGGCTTTGATGACGCTCCTGTGGTCATCAACTAGGGTTTCCTGGTAGAAGTTAGCCGTGACTACCGGTTTGTCTTGTTTGACTGTTAGATCTATAGCTATTCCGGGACTTGGGACTAGGGTATTTGGTTTCTCTTCGCTGGTCATCCGTTGGATGATTTTTTCTCTTAGCGCTGGCAACACTTGTTGTACTTTGACGTCTGAGCTACTCGAACTGTTCGAATCTTCTCTGACTACCCTCCGAGGTACAGTTGTGTCGGAAAATCTGTAAAAAAAAGTTTTGTATATTAGTAAGAATAATCCATACTAATATTATAAATGCGAAAGTGTGTCTGTCTGTCTGTCTGTCTATCTGTTACCTCTTCACGCCCAAACCCCTAAACCGATTTTGCTGAAATTTGGTATGGGCTATGGAGATACTTTGAGTCCCGGGAAAGGACATATTATGTCTCGTTTTTCCACGATCGAAGGATCTATCAGATAAAAAATTGTATAAACTTGCATAGGATGTAGCGTAGCTACTCATAATATTTAATATTATCATCATTATTGACAGCTGTTCTTGAAATCAATAATTCAAATCGATACTTAGTGCGCCATCTATCGATTAATAAGAATAACTAATTAAAAATACACTTAATGACTTTGTTTTGTTTAAATGCTCTTTTTAAAATAACTTTATTTTAATTCTATTTGTCTATTTAAATTTTATAAAGTAGTTATACTCCACTCAGGCTAACTTGTCGCTAGCGGTCATTGACTTCCTGTCAAAAACTTGTCATTTTCCATATAAAACCACGATTGACAATATCTGACACTTCATTGTCAATCGCGGTTTATATGGAAAATGACAAGTTTTTGACAAGGAGTCAATGACCGCTAGCGACAAGCTAGCCCGAGTGGAGTAAAGTATTCGATCTGTATGTAAAGTAGTACTAATTAAGTATTCGATCTGTCGTCTGCCGCCACGCGCCGCGCGGCGGCGCGGCGATGCCGTCGCCTCTGCGGCGCCGACCGCCGTGTATTAAACAAACAGGTGTTGTTATACAGTACATAATTATTATTATTAGTATATCCATACCTATGCCTTGTACTATTATCTATTCTGTGCCATGAGACATTGGTGACCTTAACACGACGTGGTAATGATGATGACGATGATGATGATGATGATGATTATGATGATGAATATGAATTGCATAGTAGCAAATGTTTTCTGTTCTTAAAACAACGCCGAAACTTCCAAACGTGTATCTATAAGGAGTCAGGAGTTTTTTTTTTTTTTGATATCGCAGGGGAAACCCATCATGGGTGCCCCGGGTTGGGTGGCCCGGGGGTATGTGAGACTCCTACTCACTAAAACCACCTGCGGTTCGCCTTCAGCCGTATAAGGAGTCAGGAGTTCTCTCAGCATCTTCGAAACCATGGTATACCTTGACCCAATATTCGACTTTTTGGTAGCATATTCTTAGTACACTTCACATAAAACCAAAATCACCATATGTTTTCATATAAATTTCGAGGAGTTCCCTCGATTACTCCTGGATCCCATCATCAGGTCACCACTTTTGTAAACATGGTACCAAATTGGAGTGAAACCAAATACAACAAAACAAAAATTTCTAAAATCGGTTCACAAACGGCGGAGTAATCGTTGAACATACAAATATATAACAAATATATATTATATAGGAGCAAGCTTCGATCACTAATATACAAGATACACAATCCGCGGCAAAAAACGACCTCACCAAAAGAGCACCAAACTCAACATTCTGGTGCACTTTTGATTTAGTAGTGCTCGAACGCTCCGCCGGGAAACATGCCTCGGTGCGCGTTTAATAATTGTAGAAATCATACGTCTAAAACCAAAAAAAAGGATGGAATTTCATATTTCCAGTAAGTATTAATTTTATCCTAATATATTTCTTACAATTGTATTGTAAATATTGGTATTTCTTTAAGAAATCACCAAAAGACAGTTTTAAAATTAAGTTGTAAATAAATCAACACCAGGTATAAACCATCTCAATTGCGAATACTCATACTAAAGGTACTTATCGTAGTTTATCATGCCCACTTGAAATGTTCGGGTTATAAGCTATGTTTCTGTTCCATTTGATGGAGTCGCTATTACTATTATTTTTTTATTGAGGATTTTTTTCAGGTTTCCTCGAGATCCAGTTAGATGTGGTAATAATATTATGTTCCCATCTTCGATCAAATATAGTTCCCATTAAGGATTTTTTAAGTAGGTTAAAAAGTATGGGCGTTGGGTGATGTGAGTTGTCCTTTGTGGCCTATCGGAAAATGTATGTACACTTATGTATATTTTGGTTAATGATAAAATTAGACATAACATTAGAACAACATAATATTACAAGTAAAAAATAATTACTCCTCACTTTATACATTAAACTTCGGACAAATAAAAAAATGGACTATTAAAATTATTACAAATTACAATCAACAAAAAAAATTTGAACAGTTCGACTCCACTCATACTTCACTTCGCCCTGTTCCAGCGGCGAATTTCGGTCGTAAAATTGGATTTTTTTTTGGCACTATACAAATTTGAACTTAAATCATATACGCGGATGGTTGAATTTAGTATGAAGCGTGCATCGGACGTAAAAATTTTATTGCTTTGTAAACACAAATGTTCATTGTTTTATAAAAAGATCTTTAATAATTACTATAATTAAGGTTGATTTTAGATAAATGTATACTTCATTAAACTCTATTACTCGGGGACAGATTTTCGAGAGGTTTTGTATGAGACTGTGTATCTTGTATATTAGTGATCGAAGGGAGCAAGGTAATAATAGCAACAGCTAGTAATTATTATAAAGGCGAAAGTGTGTCTGCCCTTCACGTCCAAACTATTATTATTTTATTACCTTGTTCCTAAAATATATCATTGAAGAGTTGAAATATATTTGTATATTTTTACGTGGGCGGAGTTTATTTGTGATTCACTGGAATTTGTATACGGGGAACACAGGAAGTTTTGTCTATAGATAAATTATTACATCCTGTATAATAGGTCACTGGAGAGCTAATAAATTATTATTAGCATTACAGGATTAATATTTAATAGTATTACAGGATGTACCTAGTATTTAAAACAAGTGATAGTACCTACGGGTTTGTATGTCCCCGTATGTAGAGTTAACTATATACAGGGGTATACCCCTCTTCACAGAGTTCACTGTGAAAGTAGCAGCGCTAAAAGACTTTTTAAGCTATATCGCGGGCTTGCGCGGCGACCGAATCAAGAAATCCGTAACGAAAATAAACTAACCTAACAGCCCTTACTCCTACCGGCACAACGGTTACTGCCATGTGCCAGTGAGTCAGTTATTCGCGTGCGAGTTACTACAAGGTTTTTTTTTTATTTCACTCGCTATTTGCCTTCCCCGACGATACAACTTGACTCGTTACTGGGACATTACCTATCTGTGACAGCAGCGTACATGATGTGACCCAGGGAGGAGTCCAGCCAGAGAGTACACAGGCACAGTAGCTGCCTACTGTCACTTCAGCCGCTCGCACTGTGTAACCTAGCCTTGAGGCAAATTTACATTGAGTCAGTAAAGGATAGGTTACACAGTACGACTGCCACGACTGTGGCGCTGCGGAGGACACGGCCCAGCACACCCTCGAGGTGTGCGATCGTTGGGCCGTGCAGCGCCACGATCTTGTGGCGGTGCTAGGCGGGCCTCTCGCTCCCGAGCATGGTGCGCTGCATGCTCGAGAGCGATGAGGCATGGCAGGCGGCGGTCTCTTTCTGCGAAATTGTTATGTCGCAGAAAGTGGGTTATCCCTGCGCAAAAAAAAAACAGTACGAGCAGCTGAAGTGACAGCAGGCAGCTACTGTGCCTGTGTACTCGCATGAGAGCAGCTCGACTCGCCTCCCTGGGTCACACCATGCAAGCTGCTGACATCGCAGTAGATAGGTAATGCTCTAGTGACATAGCCTAGTCGAGCTGTATTTGTGGTGGGAGAAGGCGAGTGGCGAGTGAAAACAAAAAATGCACGCGAGTAACTGACCCACTCGCACTTGAAAGTAACTCGTATGATGCGGTCACACGGTGCAAGTAGCTGCACCTCAGTAACTGACTAGGCCAGCTCGCATGTCAGCTCGCACCGTGTAACCCAGGCATTATGGTCATCAGTCCAGTGACAGCTGACTTGGCACTGCCATAGCGTAAAGGTAGATTTATATTGAGTCGGTACTCGATGGCTGTCGTCGGGGCAGGCTAAGTCAGCAGCGACGGCAGTGGACTAACGTCAGTTACTGACTCAATGTAAATCTGCCTTTATGTGTTAACTCACCTAGACGAATTTGGTGAACTCTCCCCGCTCAACATCTCTCTCTCCTCCCCCGCTGTGACGTCTGGTATATTTTTAACCTGAAACGTACAAAATATAATTAAGTAAACGTGACTTCGGAAATAGCTCTAAACTTGGGAAGACATTTTTTTTTCGGCTGTAGTAATGTCTAGTTCAGTGTTTTCCAACCTCTTTTTGAGCCACGGACCCCTAAAAATTCCCAGTTCCCATTCCCAGTTTGACGGACCCCCTAATAAAATAAACAGCAGAAAAAATTGATTCGCCATGCTAAATAAACGTAGCGATTACGAGATATTCGCATTAATGTATGGTCCAGAGATGACACCACAGGTTGGGAAACACTGGTCTAGTTGATAAACTGAAAAAGAATGCATAAAACTGCGGCCCGCTCCGCTGCGATCCATCATTAAGTGTTCATAACTATACTACAAAATATTCACTCATGCTACAAAAAGTTAGGTCAGCCGTCAGTGATGATGTAATCACATAAACATTTAGGTACGATAATTGACCTTTTCGTCTGGGCCCTCCTGACATAATAAAAAGGTTTATAAATTTAAATTTAGATCAAAATATATATTATGCAAGTATTTAAGACTAGATGATGGCCGCAACTCCGCCGCGCCAAAATTCGTTTATCGCGGGGGAACCGTACATTTTTCCGGGATAAAAAGTATCCTATGTCCTTTCTAGGGTCTCAAAGTATCCCCATACTAAATTTCATCAAAGTCCGTTCAGTGGTATAGGCGTGAAGAGGTAACAGACAGACAGACGAACAGACAGACACACTTTCGCATTTACAATATTAGTATGGATAAACCACTCACCAGATCCCTCAGGAAGTCGAACCTGGACTCGGCCAGGATGCACTGCTTCACGTGACTGGGGCTGAGCGTCTTGGCGTTCCGTTGTGCAGTCACCTGCATCGCCTTCCCGAGCAGGGACTCCACGAAGAGCTCCAGGGTCCGAGGTGTTGGTATGAGTTAAGGTGGTTTGGGTGACATTAGACAAGTGTAATAAAATTTAAAAAAAATAGTTAAAAAAAAGGTGAAAGTAATTGTCAAGCGCCCTGTGCCTGCCTTGCCATTACTGATTATGAGCAAAAAGGCCAAATAATCACATTTATTGTATTGGAGCCTCACTTTAATATTCATTTTATTTTGTTTTTGGTATTGGATATAGCGGCAATAGAAATACACAATCTGTGAAAATTTCAGAATTTTAGCTATAGCGGTTTTTGAGATATAGCCTGGAGACAGACAGACAGACATTGAAGTTTTAATAATGGGATCCCGTTTTTGCCCTTTAAGAAAAAGTTACTCTTTCAGTGCTGCTTCTTTCACAGAAAACTCTGTATTATGTGAAAGAAGTAGTAAGGGACTCATACACATCCTAATTAAGCATTATATCACTTAATTTCAACCCTACAGATCTGAGGTATGAGTTTACAATAAATTATTATTGTATTTGTGCTAACATGCATGTATAGGTATCTAAATATACCTACTTTATCTCATACATATTGGGAAAATAATCTATGGCCACCTCACACCACATTAGGGCCGAATCACACCGGAATGGCAGCGCAGTTCCGGGGATTTTCAGTGTCATATGATTTTAAACTTTATATTCATTAGTACATAGTATTACAATAATAAATAGTACTACACTACAGTAAATTGTAGAGACATTCATAGATATTATTATTATTATGGTATTGCTTAAGAAATTGCAGCCGCGAGACTTTCCAAGTTTCTCAAGCGATACTAGGTATTACAATAATGAAGATAAAGTTATATGACTGAAAATATATCACTGAAAATGCTCGCCTCTGCGCTGCCATTCCCGTGTGAATCGGCCCTTAGTCTGAACCCATGGTAAGAACCTGAAGGACTATGTTATGAGTACCAGATAACAGAAATATATTTAATCCCTCAATCGTGGAAAAAACGAGACACCATTGATTTCTATTGGGGCTTGAAGCATTAAAACTATACATAATATATTTAAAATTAAATTATATGATACACATACTTAATACACATCCATGTCCCAGGAAGATGTAAAACTTTTTTCTGTTCACGAAATTCAAACCCGCAACCCCCACTTTGAGCTACCATGCGCTCAACCACTGAGCCATAGAGGTCATGCATTAGAACAATAACTGAATTGACTCCAGAAGTTTTATATTATGAAATAGAAGTCTTTGTGATGTCTTTGATGTAGCAAATGTTTTGTTTGTTTTCAGTTGTAAAATTAAAGTCCATGTAAATTGTGATAATTTATATACTTACTCTAACCACAATCAAAACTTAATTCTTTCCAACATCAATTTATATTGTATTTATTGATAAAACCGGTTTTCTATTAATTATGTCAATGATACTGAACTGTTGTTTGTATTAAATATTTGCACAAAAAATAATCTCAAAATTTTCAATGTTTTCAATTTAGTCTTATTGGATGTGATTTTTTTTAATCGTTTCATCATGAAGTATTAAATAAAAATTATTTATATTTACATCAATACTATGCATGTAAGAATATCTAGCAAGTTATATGAATATGAATGTCTATTGTATTGAATTTTTGAAGTACAAAAATGGTTATACAAATTTGTGTTTATTAAAAAGGATATAGATAACAATAGGCACTGCTTGTGCCATTTTCCCCACCTCTTCGTCTTGCTGCATAATTTTCTTAATTCGTCCCTAGGAGCAAACAATATTATGATATCACCAATCACAAAATATATTATTTACAAACTCTCTTCAAAAACAGCCGAATTCGGCGGTTTTTGAACTTACCGCTGGAAACCTAGCATTGTATTTTCTTTTTTTCGACGGCATCGTACACTTTTGGACACTATAACAATTATTTTAGATTAAATTTAGCCCACTTTGATAAAACACTACGATCTTTCGCGCATTTTTGAGGTTAGAAAAGAGAGACGTTCGCAACCCACTTCATTTATATACGCATCTGTCATATGTTCCACCCCTTTTCGCACTTTTGAAGCGATGTCGCGCAACTTGTTAAGCGTATACAGATAAAAAAATAGTTTTTTGCAAAGGTTTTTTGTGGCGAAATATTAAAAATAATTTTAGATTTTTAACTAGCATTGATACCGAATCTTCCAAACAAAATTTTGGAAAAACGAATACTCGAACGGTACCATATTACTAGTTAATTCTCTTTGCCTAGGAGTTAGGCAAAGAGAATTAAGGGCGGCCACATACATCAGTTTTCCTGATTCGATTTCCTGACCGTTTTCCGAAACCGGGCCTCCAAACGCAGTAAATTCATACAAAAGTAATTGCATGTCACACACATTCGATCAGTTTCCGCACGGTTTTTTTCCGTCCGTTCTTCCTGAATGCAAGCCCATGCATCCGGAATGGGTTGTTTTCTTTTTATCATCTCCACCAGACGGCGCGACGGTAGACACTCACTAATTTTCTATTGGTTCCCCACCGATTTGAAATTATCTGCAGGTTGGCATTACTGACTACATGTTGGTCGTGTTTCTAAAAACCTAATAGAACAAAACAAAAATTTCGAAAATCGGTTCACAAACGGCGGAGTAATTGTTGAACATACAAAAAAAATATATCCACAGCCGAACATATAACCTCCTCGTTTTTTGGAAGTCGGTTAAAAAATATCAGTGTACTTTCAAGTGTAATATCAATCAAAATATCATACTCCTAAGCGATCATTGGCCTAAGCAATTAGGCCAGTATACTGGTAACAGCTTAGGAACACGCTTGCACTTGTCAAACTGAAAACATGATAACTGAAAGAGTTTTCTACTTCTACTTTTTATTGTCGGTGTGGTTTTTATTATTTTTCCGCAAATGAGGAATTTTCTTAGCTTTTTAATTTGATTGTCAAACAGCTTCCATTTTAGTAACTAGATGGCGTATGGGTAGACAACTATCGGTAATACCAGGGAATACCATCAATAATTGCTACATAACTGGGCAAAAGCATGTAAAACTTGATACATTTCAATTTGAAAAAGACACAATAATATTCCAATGAATAGGATAATAAAGTTATAATAACGATGTTTTAGTTAAAACTCGCGGAAGAAATAGCCCTATTTACCGTTGTTCACACCAAATGTCACAGGAATAATACATTTTGGTTTTGACAACATCTTACCTGCACTTGTGCAAGATAACAGATATTTAGTGGCTAATAGATTTAAAGGTCAATGTGTACGCCTTTACAATAAAATCCCAGAAAACGTTCAAAATCTTTCCATTAATAAATTTAAAAATGTAGTCAAAGAACGTTTGTGTGCCAAAGCCTATTATAAGGTCAATGATTTCATAAACGACGGCACATCTTGGGAGTAGGATGGCTGCTTGCAAGGCTACTTCTACATTATTTTATGACTTACAATTATGTATGTATGTTGACATTGTATAATTTTAAGTTACAGAATTGTAAACTTTATTTTAAAAGATTAATTTTTTTCTCACTTTTTTTGGTAAATAAAGTGGGCCCCCTGCGAGTTTCTTACGCCGGTTCTTCTCGCCGGGTTAGTTCCCGAACCGGTGGTAGGCATCATGTAGACTTTCAGAAAATATTTGCAAAAATTTATTCTGAATAAAAAAATTTGAGTTTGAGTTGAGTTTGAGTAATATTTTACCAATAAATGCATTTTGAATGCAGTTGACACGACTGCAATAGAACTGCAAACCAAACAATTTGGTTTTCATGATTTGATGATTGCAGTTCAGTTGCAGTCGGCGTGCAGTCGTGTGAACTATTTGGTTTGCAGTTCTATTGCAGTCGTGTCAACCGCATTCAAACTGCACTTGAACTGCAATTTGCAGTTGGATTGCAGTTGAAATGCAGTCCGTCTGTGTAGACCCTAAATAACGAAGATTATCATAATAGGGATCTTCTTTTACAAGTTTGTCTCTTATTCTACCAAACAATTATTCTTCGAAAGAGCGGACATCCGATGATAATAAAAAAATCTTTCTGGCTATGCTTTTTAGGGTTCCGTACCCAAAGGGTAAAAACGGGACCCTATTGCTGAGACTTCATTGTCTGTCCGTCTGTCTGTCTGTCCGTCTGTCTCCAGGCTGTAACTCAAGAACGGTAATAGGTAGAGAGTTGAACTTTTCACAGATTGTGTATATCTGTTGCCGCTATAACAACAAATACTAAAAACCAAATTAATTAAATATTTAAGGGGGGCTCCCATACAACAAACGTGATTTTTCATACATTTTTTGCTCGGTATAAATGATGACAACAGGTAGGCACTTGAAATTTTCACAAATGCCTTAATTATATGTGTACTTTAATAAATAATAATAATATTTCAATAAAATAAAAATTTTGGGGGGGCTCCCATACAAAAACACAATTTTTGGCCTATTTTTACTCTATAACCGATAACGATTAACGGTACGGAACCCTTCGTGCACGAGTCCGACTCGCACTTGGCCGATTATTTTTACATAATATTGGCCTTCCGTGCTTAGTGGATGTACCCAGTAACGATGACGCTTTTTTTCAGAGAATTAATTTCTCTGAAAAAATGCGATTGCGATTTTGACGAAGATTTCCTAATCTTCGTCGAAATCCATGTTTCTTCCAAACGTGTGCACTCCACTGAAGCTACTCCAAGACTAATCTAGATACCTGTTCCAAACAGAAAAAATCTGATGTGTGTGGTATGCATATCTGTACGGAATTTTTCATGATACGGTTTCCGAACCAGGAAAACTGATGTATGTGACCGCCCTAATAATCACTACGTTTGTTTGAGTTATAATAATAATAATAATAATAAATTCTTTATTTGCACACACAAAAGAAGAGACATATAATATTATAAATTATAATGGAGGCACTTCACATGGCTATTTGTATTTGCGTATTTGATGTATTCGCCAAACAATCACCATGTGTACTACGGTATATTTTACAAAGTATTGGCCTTATTTGCCTATTTGACAAAATGACCAATACCAAATACACGTATCCGTACCTAGTTTGTCGGTTTTTGACGCACATCAAAAGAGTCAAATTATAGGGTAAAAGTTTGGTATTTGACGTCCATGTGTGGAAGGCCGTATTTGTCTTTATTTGCTTGTTTGTGTACACGTCAATAATTTTGCCAAATGCAACAAATAGCCAAGAGCAAAATATACAAATAACCATGTGAAGTGCCTCCATAATATAGGAGTGTACATATTTGACCTAGTGTGATAAATTAACAGCTCATTTCTATAATATTTAATATTATACCTACAGATCTTTTTACCGCTCTACTAAAAATAGTCTTGTGGAAACAAGGGCAAAATATAAAGATAATATACCTAGCGGATATTCCGATAGGTATTTTAACTTTATGGGGCAAAGATAAATTTAAATCATTATCATTGACATGAGTATTGAGTACTTTCTGAGTTTTATCTTGGTTTTAACCTGACCGTGTATATATTGTATGGTGATATGATGCACCATAATATGGAAAATACCCTTCTTTCGTACCGAAGAAAGAAGAAAAAGAAGATTCTAATGGCCACTGATGTTTACGTCAATGTCAAAATTCATATGTCGCAAAATGGCGTCGTTGTCGAGGTGTGATTTTGTTTATTTTATCGTATTTATTACCAATACTTCTGTTTCTCGATGCAGTAACACGGAATAATTTATTGTTTAACAATATTTCTTACTTTACAATTCAAAAATTAAGGTCTATAAGCCGCCAGTGTTGTGTAGTGTGCTTTGTTGATAGTGCATTTGCAATCCGTGAAAACATCGATATTTCTGCCCTAAAAGGGGTTCAGCAGCCTCATTAACTGCTCTTTATACATTAAATAAGCTTTAGTATCATAAACATTAGAACCCATTCTACAATTTACAAACTTTATCGTGTTACAAAATGACTACACTAACTTGACTCTGTTTTACTATTCTTTCAGCTTGTTGCCCGCTCCAGTGCAGCAAGTATGGGATCGCGATGACGAACGGAAGGCCCAGAGGATCGGCAGTGCGTTGGTAGTGTCACAGACCAGCGTCCCCCCTTATGGGCAAAGAAAGGGATGGGTACCAAGAACAGAAGAAGATTTTGGAGGTAAATAACTGTCCAGAAAATAAGCCACTGCTTATTATAAACAATGCAGGATCAACATACCCATGTTGTACTATTGTCCTTTTAACAGCTTCATAAAAGTACAAGATAGAGGCAGTAAAATTGATAAAGTCCTTTTTTAACATTTGTTTATTATTTAAGCCTTTAAAGGTATTTTGTTGGTATGACATTCCACTGAATGTCATGATATTTTCATTATTCAGATGGTGGAGCGTTCCCCGAGATCCACGTTGCTCAGTACCCCCTGGGCATGGGTGCTCGAGGGAAGGAGAGTACGTCCAACGCGCTGGCTGTACAGCTAGACGAGTCTGGCCGAGTGAAGTACTCGGCTATTGCACGACAGGGACACAGTGCAGATAAAGTAAGATTTAAAATTGTTATATGCTTAAGCTCTAGGCTAAAATTATTGTTAAAAATCTTGTTAACTATTATTATAATATTTGGGTGACATTACACCTATATCACAATGTACAAAATGATAAAAGTTATTTTGTCAGTTATTAATTTATTACAAGGCCATAGATATGTTGTCTACTGCAGTATATGTTGTTCATAATTTTTTGCAATTCCTCATCAAAATGAGTTCTTCAGCTATGTATATTTTGCTGATAATATTGGAGTAAAGGTTGTGTAATATAATGGCCATTTATTAATCACATTTGAATATCATGATTTAATTCTGAGTTCATGATTTATCACCTTCAATCCCAATCACAATTTGTTGCATGTTAATATTTTATGAATTATGATAAATCAAAAACTTAGACCCTAGTGTTTATGTAACAGTACAGTTTTTCTACTGTCTAATTAGACATTTGTTTCCAGATAATTTACTCCAAACTGACAGATCTGCTGCCTGCGGAAGTATTAGCTGAAGATGACCCAACAATGCAGAAACCATCAGAGGATGATATCCAGGATATTACGGAGAAGACTAAGCTGGCTTTGGAGAAATTGACAAATGCCAAGATATCAGCGGCATTGCCCGTTAAGGCTGCACCGAAAGCTGTGAGTTGAGTTTTATAGATTAACTGCCAAGTAAACTACCACACTGTCCACAACAGCGACTTTTGAATTTTGTACTGCCATAATAGTCGCTGATTTTCTCGATTCTGGTCGTTGTGAACTGACCCTTAAACTATAATGTTATGTGAAATCAAACATCTACATTAGCAGTCCCCCGACACCTTGACAACATTTATGGACTAAAATATTACTTTACTCTTACGAATTATTTAAACTTAAAATTAGTAAATATTATTTCTTTACTTTTTAAAGTTTTTTGGCGGGGGTTTTTTTAAATTTCTTAATTTAATTTTATTTTATGCTTTTTAAACTTGTGGGGAATAATTCCTATCAACTTTTTATAATATCCCAATGAATACCATCTATAAAATATGTCCTCTTGGATGAGGCCGTCAATATTATGAGCCCACTGCCCAAACATGAAACCTCCACTTTGGGTTTGGCTCCACAGCAGCATGCAAATATTTACTGTTTATTTATGTCTTACTGGTTGTCGCAATTAAAATGAGCCCAAACACGAAACCTCTGCTCTAAGTTGGTGAGGAGTTGGGTATCCTATTGATTACCAGGTGATGCTGCACCACCAGGTCAAAATTCCAATAATGTGTATATCATATTCAGAAGTATCACGAATCAGAATGCAAAATATAAAACCCATCAAACGACTGCAAGTTGCTAATCGGCCTATCACGAACCAGATAAACCGTGATATTTCAGCAATGAGCAGGCTGATGATGATGAACTATAGCTAAGAACACTCTCAGTCATGTCAGCTTTCAAACAAAAAAAAAATTAGACCAAAATCGGTCCACCCATTTGGATGCTGCGATGCCACAGACAGACACACAGACAGACAGACAGACACGTCAAACTTATAACACCCCTCTTTTTTATCGGGGGTTAAAAATTATCAATTTGACCAGTATGTATGTAATATTTCTAGAATTGCCCAGTTTTCATATATTATTATGTTAATGTATATAAGCGTCTGAACAAATGTGCCAAAAAACTTAATGTACATTGTATGTTTTTGTGTTTTTGTTTGCATATCTCTGGAACTACAAGTCAGGTTTAAGTTATTCTTTATTTGTTGTAAGTACTAGGACTACTAGGTATTGTTCAATCTCTATCCAATGAATTTTTGTTGTCTGACAATCATGTGGTCAGCCTGTATTGTCCTAACCAAACTTTGAAACAATACTGTTTTCCAATGTGGAAATTTAACCAAAAAACTCACAAGTCCAGACTCGAGAGCAATGAAAATGTTATAGACTGGCTATCGAGGGCCTGAGCATAATAGCTTTAACAGTCTATTTGTATTTGCAGTAAGTCTACTTTCTAATATTTTTCGATGCCTTAAAATATTAGAGAATTTTTGCTACCAATGGCATATCGGGACGCCATTTATCATCTGGTACGATTTGGCCATTGTTCTTTCATCTTCTCTCGTACAAGAGAAGAACACATCACTATGTCTCGCTGATAGTACATTATGTTGTAGGCGCCGGCGCAATACATCAGATATACACCGGCGCAGCAGGGAGGGGCGTTCAACTCGGCCAAGCAGAGAGTGATCAGGTGAGGTTTTGTTTATAATAATAATACGTGTGGCACTCGAGGACTGCCGCGGTAAAGCAGCAGCATATCATATTTATCAACTTATGCAATTATAATTCGCATATGTCAAGTTACGGTCACACAAACACGAGCCGAAGTGCGGCAACCGCACCGCTGTGCCGGTTAGGGTGTTAGGTTTGTTTTTGTTACGGAATTTCTTGACTTGGTCGCCGCGCTCAAAGCCCGCGATAAAAGGTATGCAATAGCTTAAAACTTCGTTCACCATGCAACAGCCAATAAACCATTGCTGTTGTAAGCGTTGACCCATTGGTCACTGTAATACTTTGTGCAATTGTGTGGAGAGAACTGTCAAAAACTTATCTTGTGGAAGGTTAAAAGTCACTTAGGAACATTTTCTATTCCCATTTCTAACGAAAGCCTCATTCCAGGATGGTGGAAGCTCAATCCGACCCGATGGAGCCCCCCCGTTTCCAAATCAACCGGAAGATCCCCCGCGCGGCGCCCTCTCCCCCCGCGCCCGTGCTGCACTCCCCCCCGCGCCGCGTGTCCGTCCGCCAGCAGAGAGACTGGAAGGTGCCGCCGTGCGTGTCGCACTGGAAGAACGCCAAGGGTGAGTGTGTACTAGTGTAGTGACGTCACTCCCCCATTAAGGGCGCATTTTCATTAGTCGTTAACTCGTACGGTATCCAGCATGCGGGGAGTCTATGACAACTAATTGACAACTAATGGCGCATTGTCATTGGTCGTGGCATGCGTTTCAGAAATCTCCCGCACCCCGCATGCGGGCCCTATCGACCAGTGAAAATGTGCCATAAGTGTAGCTGCGCCCACCAGTGCCGAATTTTCCGCCGCCCCATGTGCGAAAACCTTCAAGAAGAGAAACTGTTCACCTGCATAGCTAGCACGGCCTTCCCCAGTCGATTCTTCGGAAGAAAGTAATGGCAGTTTCTTTCCCATGTCTACATATCTTTTTCCCGAGCATGGCGCCAACCATCGACTGGAGTTTCAAAGGACAAACACAAGAAACTTTTCCATATATTAGCAACCATTATAGCAACGGCTATTTTGACAGTTAGTTTCTTGACTCTTTTTTTTTAAATATGGCACTTCGGCTATAAAACCATGGCCAGTGTCGTGTAAATGGCGGCAAATTCAAAAATACGACTTGTAGCAACCCAATCTATAGTCGAAATTATAGTTTTGATCTACGAAATACGAATAATAAAACCTAAAGAAGTTTATTACTCGTAGTTTGTAGATCAAAACTATAATTCCGGCTATAGACAGGGTTGCTATACATCGATATTTTGAATTTGCCGCCATTTACTCGACACTAGCCATGGTTTTATAGCCGAAGTGCCATATTAAAAAACAAAAAGAATCAAGAAACTAAATGTCGAAAGCGGATAAAAATGGTTGTCATGCTTGACATATATATATTTTCAAAAGCGGAAGAAATCGAGAGGCGAAAGAAACTTTTTCTCCAATGTTTTTCCGGTACAACTGTCAAAATTTAGTTTCTTTCGTTTGTCTACGACGGTATGCTAGCTATGCTGATGGAAAGAAACCACCGTCGTCCATGAACTCTCGGAATATCAGAAGAGCTGCAAGTGCGTTGCCGGCCTTTTAAGAGGGAATACTCTCTCTTGAAGGTAGGTCGCATTGGTCCGGAAATACTGCTGGCGACAGTTCGTTCCACGGTACTAAACAGCCTATTATGAACTTTATGATCATAAAGTTCATTGGATATAATCGAAATTTTGATGTTTGAACTATTTAAAAGTTATTCTTCTTCTTTAAAAATGGACTTTGAATGTTTTGACGTTTATATTTTTTAATTGACTTTTAAAAAGTTCCCATAAGCAATCGATATTTTGACGTTTCTACTTTTTAAATTTTCAGGTTACACGATACCCCTCGACAAGCGTCTAGCCGCGGACGGCCGAGGTCTCCAGCAAGTCCACATCAACGAGAACTTCTCGAAATTGGCCGAAGCCCTCTACATAGCTGACAGGAAAGCCAGAGAGGCGGTGGAGGCGAGGGCTCAGCTGGAGAGGAGATTGGCGCAGAGAGAGAAGGAGAAAAAGGAGGAACATTTGAGGATGCTGGCACAGAGGGCGAGAGATCATAGGGCTGGTGAGTTGTGAAATTAAAGACTAGAACAGTAGTTAATAGAATCAGGCGTAATTTGGCGGAAATCCATAGCTTAAAATTTAGTTCATTATTATTTTTAGCAATATTCCGCGAATATGCCAATGCGCTTAGCATACGCCAATGAGATATCTCACTCTCGAGATAATTAAAACCTACTCGTCTCATAATGTCAAAATCTCGACATGAGCTCGACGAAACTCGATAAAAATGTGTTATTTCGATGACAGATCTACGCGAGAAAATTTTTTTGTCATGCTAGGGTCAATTGAGATGTAGAGACAAACCATCAAACATCGAGAAAACGTGTAGACAAATTTTCTTGTTTGCGCATCTTAGGCCGGCAACATTATTGCTTGTGTGGTGGTGGTGTTTGCAAGTTCTTGCATGCGAGTGTACGCATAGGCAGTGTGGGAGGAGGGAGGTGCTGTACGCATGCCTATAAGTACACAGTACACTCACTCATTTACTTACAGGTTGAGGTTTATTTCGCGGAATATTGCTAAAAATTTTAACAAACTAAATTTTAAGACTAGCACAGTGTTTCCCAACCTTTTTCCGCCACGGACCTTTAGGAAATCAGGCATAGTTTTCACGGACCCATGCGGACCGCCGTAAAAATCAGCAAAAAAATCGGATTATGTATGGTCCAGACTCCAGAGATGACACCGTGGACCTCTAAGGGTCCGCAGTTGGGAAACACTAGACTACTAGACTTACCCCCCAAAAAAAAAGAGTCTGATTAGTTCCAAATTGAGCTGCAGCATGATCACACTTTTTTTCAATTCCACATTTTTTTATTTTAAAATCGTTTTCCCGGTCCCAAAGCCTGATATTTACGCAAAAAAAGCTAACCCTATGCAAATGTAACGTAAAATAGGGTTGCCAACCTCAAATTTAAAAAACCAGGATTTGAAATTGGAAAAACCAGGACAATCTATACTTATAAAATTACATGTCCTAACTGACTGACTCACTGATTCATCATCGCTGAGCAAAAACTGTTAAAGTTACAGCCACGAAATTTAGTGAGTAGGGTTGTTTTATTAAGTAGACATCCACTAAGGAAGGAATTTAGAAAATTTTACCCCGAAGGGGGTGAAATAGGGGTTGAACGTTTGAATGAAAGTCCGTCATTTCTTGAGTTTGAAACATGAAACTTTATTTTTGTGCTACTGATTAAAAATGAATGGATACGTATTTATACGTTTCTGGTAATTCTAACCCCAAGGGGGTGAAATTGGGGTTGAAAGTTTCAAAGAAAGTCCGTCATTTCTTGAGTTAATAGAAACATGAAAGTTTATTGACGTTTGCGTTTGACATTTGCTTAAATAGGGTCCCGATTTTACCCTTTGTATAAGGAACCACAAAAAGGGGAAAATTATCCATCTTTGTTATTATACTATGTTAACGCGGACGAAGTCGCGGGCAACAGCTAGTTCAGTATAAAAACAGGACGCATTAAGGGGGCGAATTACACAAAATTGACGATTTTATAATTCATTTTCATACTTGAAACCAGGCCCCGAATTGTTTCATTTTCTAAACATAGATACTACATTGTATTGCCAAGAATTTGATTTGAGCGAAAACACGATAATATCTTAAAATTTTCTCGATAGAAAAAAAAATCACAAAGATGCATCAAATTTTCACGATTTTTTCATATTATATTGCCGTAACCGTACATTTAACTAAGTAAATATTTTAACACATTGTATAAAATTCTATAATTTATCGAGTTATTAAGAAAAGACTAACTTGGCGGCGATTCCGCGTCGTCGTTTTTCACTTGGCATATTATGAAAGACGGGCGTGAGTGTAAAAAGAGAAGGACGATGTTTGATTTTTTGCGTTAGTCGCCCTCTTAATAGAGTTGCAATAGTTAAATAAATGTCTAGATTCTAGTGAAAACAGATGAAATGGAATTTAAGTAATTAAAATAATCACACTTCACGCTCGTAGCGTAAAAATTTGAAAAGAGGCGCGCGAATTTTAAAGTTAAAAAACCCAGGACAACCCAGGACGCTGCTGAAAAACTATTCAGGACGTCCCAGGACACTACAAAGACCAGGACATGTCCTGGGAAAACATAACGGTTGGCAACCCTACATTTACATGAGCATTATACTAGAGTAAGCTAATCAGCTCCCACCTTCCAGGTATACGTGGTCCCGAGGAGGAACCGGAACCCGCCGAAGAGACGGCAGAGGGCGCCGCGGAGAGAGACAAGCTGCGACAGGAGAGACACAGGGAGAGGCAGAGAGACAGGAACATAGCGCGCGCCGCGCCCGACAAGAGGTGAGAGAGATGTGACTAGGAGTATACACACACACACACACACACACACACACACGGCGGAGAGAGACAAGCTGCGACAGGAGAGACACAGGGAGAGGCAGAGAGACAGGAACATAGCGCGCGCCGCGCCCGACAAGAGGTGAGAGAGATGTGACTAGGAGTATACACACACACACACACACACACACGGCGGAGAGAGACAAGCTGCGCCAGGAGAGACAGGGAGAGGCGGAGAGACAGGAACATAGCGCGCGCCGCGCCCGACAAGAGGTGAGAGAGATGTGACAAACACACACACGGCGGAGAGAGACAAGCTGCGCCAGGAGAGACACAGGGAGAGGCAGAGAGACAGGAATATAGCGCGCGCCGCGCCCGACAAGAGGTGAGAGAGATGTGACTAGGAGACACACACACACACACACACGCACACACACACACACACACATCCACCCACCCACCCACACACATACGCACACGCGTGAGAGAGATTTGTTGAGAGAAAGAGAAGAGAGAGATGGAATCCAAAATTCTACAGCATTGAGCAGGTTGGTGATGATGAATTATACCTTACAACACTCACGATTATGTCAACTTACCAGCAAAAATACCAGATCAAAATCGGTCCAACCGTTTGTCAACACAAACACACAGCCAGACACGTAGACGCGTCAAACTTATATAATGTTAAGATAATAAAAACAACCCCTGATTCAAAAGGTATGGTACCTAGGGATTACAGCAAGTTTCGTCAAAATGGGATTAGATTTTAAGATATGGAATTGTAATTCTCAATTATGTACTATCAGAGAAGTTGATTCCTATGCAGATGGGGGACCTACGTAGTTTGGTCGCATTACGTCAAACCCAGCCGACAGATCACAATTAACATTGAATTGACATGATCGACCAAATGACGTTGGTCTGTCAAATGCATAGGAATCAATTTCCTCGATGGTACAATTTTGAAGTCAGTTTTTGGAACAAAGTTACTTATCGCGCGTTGCGAAAGGGGTTAGACCGAAAAAGTTGTAACGACGCTTTTCTATTAGTACCTGCATGGTAGAGGCAGAGGGCGTTGATACTTAATAGTATTCCCGTGCGTCAACTAGATGGCGTTTTTGAGTATAAACAGCGACCTATACCTGACGTTTTAAATAAATTTTATTACAATTCCACATTAGTGTCGTTGTTAGTATTCCTGGGCGTCAACTAGATGGCGTTTTATTATAACTTCGTTCCATCCGGGTGTGCCTTGACACCTCTCAAGTTTTAGTAATTTTTTTCTTATTTCTTTCTTTATTTCAGGTCCAAATTGGCGAAAGACCGCGAGCGCGACATATCAGAGCAGATCGCCCTCGGTCTGCCGGCGAAGAACAATGCAGGGGCAGAGAGCATGTTCGACCAGCGACTGTTTAACAACAGCAAGGGCATGGATAGCGGTGAGTGTTGGGGAAAAACGGTGGGATGTTTGTACCGTCGAGGATATTGATTTTTAGTGTCTAAACACACTAGGCTGAATTACGCCGGCGTAAATTCCGCCGCGTTTCAAACTCATACAAAATACGGACGGAAAGCGAGAGACGACACACTATTCCGTCGTGTATTTGTATGCGTTTGACACTTGCGGCGGAAATTACGCCGGCGTAATTCAGCCTAGTGTCAAGTGTGTTTAGACACTTAGGGCCACGCTACACCGGAATGGCAGCGGCGAGGCGAGCACTTTTAGTGCCATATGATTTTAAACTTTATCTTCATTATTGTAATACATATAGTATCGCTCAAAAAGTCTACGGCCGCCCGTGGCCGCTGGCGGCCGCCGGCGGCCGCGATTTCTCAAGCGATACTATGTATTACAATAATGAAGATAAAGTTTAAAATCATATGACACTGTAAGTGCAGCCGCTATTCCCTGCCTGCCGCCCCTCCGGGACTTTATTTGTGGCCCGCCCGTAAATTTTTTCCACTTTTAAATCGTTAATTTTGAAGAATTGGGCAGGCGCCAAAGCGTCAGGAATTTGCCCATATATAAAAGTTTAAGAAAAGGTGGGTCTTTCAGCGCTGCTACTTTCAAGTGAACTCAACATAGATGACTCATACATCATCTTAGAGGACGACCTCCGTGGCTCAGTTGGTGGGCTGTTGGTAGCTCAAGCCGGGGGTCGCGGGTTCGAATCCCGCCCGCGGAACAAAAGTTTTCAAAGTTCCTGAGTCATGGATGTGTATTATATAATAAAAATCTTAAATATATGTCTAGTATAAAAGTACTAAATATATTTCCGTTGTCTGGTACCTGTAACACAAGTCCTTCAGGTACTTAGCCTCGGCCAGACTGACATGGTGTGAAGCGTCCGTAGATATTATATTATACTAGCTGTTGCCCGCGACTTCGTCTGCGTGGACTTCAGTTTATAGCGCGCGATGTCAACAAAATTGGTGTCAAAAGCTTTTATAAAAAAAAACCCTGGTACCCCTTAAATCAAAACACCCAAAAACAGCTGTGTAGTGTGCACATAACTTATTTCATTTTTTAAAATTAAACTTTATATTTTATAAGCCAAATTTTAAAGTATATTTATCCCCCAATTATACAACTTTTGCCATATATTTATCATTGATAGGTTTAAGGTTACGTCACTGCATAGATAAAGTACTGAGTTTTTTAATAACGTAAATGAGTACATAATAACAATCGAAAAAATCGAAAACTTAATATAAGATGATACCACGTCTTATGACGACGATATTATAAAGACGTTTGTGTAAGCAATAGCGCGACGTAGGAGACGCACAGCGCCATCTATTATGAATTTTTGGAACTAACTTAATTTGAACAAATTTACGCATTTTCACCCCTTATAACCCCTTTGTCCAGTTAAAAAGTAGCCTATGTCCTTTCTCAGACTCTAGACTATCTGTGTACAAAATTTCATGACAATCGGTTCAGTAGTTTTGGCGTGAAAGCAAGACAGATAGACAGACAGACGGACAGAGATACTTTCACATTTATAATATTAGTATAGATTATTAATTATACACTAAAGCATTATCATTTAGTTTAGTTACACCCTTTATACAGAGACTTTCCAACATTCAAGAACTCTGCTTCCAAAGCACGTAAACATTTATGATTATAATATTTCCAGGTTACGGTGACGACGAGGCTTACACTGTGTACGACAAACCGTGGCGCAACCAGGACTCTGTGGGCGCTCACATATACCGACCCACTCGCTCCAAGGATGCGGACAACTATGGAGGGGATTTGGAGACCATAGCTAATACTAGACGGTGAGAGAGAAATAATAAAATATATGATCCACTTAGGTAAAGACATTTAGGTTGGGGTTGCCAACCTAAAATAAAAAGTTTGAAGTTTGAAAAGCCAGGCAAATTTTGTTGCCAGCCAGATGCATATTCAGGGCTTGTAATAGTAGAATTAATGTGTTAAAGTGGTAAAATAATATTCAAATAATTAAAATATGATCTAGGAAAAGACAAATAACAAATATACACTTAAAACACAACCTAAGGATCGCAATCGATTAAAAACAACACCCGATTACTAAGATATGCATTACGTAATAGGTTATGTTTTCTAAGTCATACGAATTTATTACTAAGTACCATCATTATTCACTTAGATATGGCTGAAATTGTGACTGTAAAAAAATATAAATTGTGATCTTGGTACTATCGAGGAAATTGTTTCAAAGGCAGTTGACAGACCTGGTTTTGGTCGGATCATGTCAATTCAATGTTAATTGACAACATTTCAAAATTTTTAAGCCTTAAAATAAAAAATACCGTTTCTTTAGTTTCTTCTCCTGATATCAAAAAAATATTCCAAAAAATTTTATATTGCTTATTTACTGAGAAAATAAAGAAAAACTGAAAAATACGTTGTGACGTCATACTTACGGCATATCAGACATTTTTTCTTTGCCTGGTGTAAAATCGTTTTAAAAAGACATCATGAAGCATAAAAAAACAGTCACTGTCAAAAATGACATTTCTAACATACGAAAATACCACGATGACATTGACAGACGTCCTAATAAACGTAACAAACTTACATTGACATATTTTTTCTTTTGGAAACTGTAATGGAATTAACCATTCAGGCGTAAGTATGACGTCACTTGGCGCTTACGTCTCTTTAGAATACGAAGGATTAAAATCTATTTTTTAGGTATCTTAAAAGCATAATTTTGAAAAAGCAAGAAACACGTGTCGCCTTATTTTAAGTCTACTTTCTTATAAAATAATAAAAAATCCATGTTAAAATTTTGAAATGTTGTCAATTGTGATCTGTCGGCTGGGTTTGACTTAACGCGACCAAACTACGTAGGTCTCCCATCTGCATAGGAATCAACTTCTCTGATAGTACTAATTACATGGAAATTAATTGAGTGTTGTTATATTCCAGTTTCGTGGCCGACAAGGAGTTCGCCGGTACAAGCAGCAGCAACACGCGCGCCGGGCCCGTGCAGTTCGAGCGGGACGCGCCCAAGGAGGATCAAGTATTTTGCTTTATTTCAAACTAGAGAACTCGGATGGACTCAGAATATCTCCATACCAAAGTTAACAGCATACATACAAACAGACAGACAAAAAGACGGACAGACAGACAAACACTTTCCGCATTTATAATGCTAGTATAGGCTAGCAGACTCGACAGACTTTGTCCCGTCATATCATTCGAAGGTTAAGGTCCAGCACGTTCCCTATAATAATTATTTAACACTATTTCTATCTATTTTCCAGTCCCGAGGGCGCGCCGCCGACGCGGAATTCGACCCTTTCGGCCTCGACCGGTTCTTGAGCGAGGCGAAGCGCGCGGACAAGGGCAAGAGACACGAGCCGCCCGCGAAGCGCCGCCGCGACTGAGCCGCCAGCGGGAAATATGCCGGTACACGTTCATATTTATTTGTTACAACTTACCCTCTATTAACGAGTTATTCAACTTAATTAAAGTGAATCTAATGAATATGGGTATCTTTAATGTTATATTGGCTGAACCGGATTCTGATTATGCAAAATTATTCTACTCCTTTATTATAAGAAGCTAGTTTTAAGTTGATAAGATGGGATAGACGTAGCCACTATGTGTGCTAAAATCCCTAAATAGAAAGAGAATAAAAAAAAAACTTACCGTCTTTATTCAGGGCGAGTGACGCGAGCCCTATAGTATATTCCACAACCTGTACATTTTGAAAACTATCACGACTGTTGATTTGTGCCTTAAGAGTCCGTATACGAAATTTTGCCGATTTCGCTCATTTAACAGACGTGATTTAACAGTTAAAATACAGTATTTCTATAAGTTTTAATGCACAACATGTAAGATCATTTCAATTATAGTCTAATGTTGCAGCTAGTTTTTTATTTTTTTTAAGTATCTTTAAATAATCCAACTCAAATCCGCGACAGTTTTGTGATTTTTGCTGTAAAAGGTTTAGAATATCACCTGTTTATAGATTGTATTGACGTCTTAACGGTATGAAAAAAATACAATGTACTATTGAGAAAGTCGTCTATACAATGTTGGAATTACTTTTTACCACTTTCATATAAAAAACCTTTTAAAAAACAGAATACCTATAACTGCCCGCTAACTTGGCGATCGTCCTATTTCACCTGGCATATGAAAGACGGGCGTGAGTGTGAAGAGAGCAGTAGAAAAGAGAGTACGGGCTCTTAACATGGTAATTTTTATTTATATGTAGATGAGTTATCATCAGTCAGTCAAGGTGTGACGATGCGAGCCCTAACAAAGCTCGGCTTTTAGCTACTTCCACTGAAGCGGAGCGGAGCTTAGCAGTGCCCGAATTGACCAATCACCATGCTCGAAATCTTCGCTGTCATTCCACTGGAATAGCCCGATTGGTCAATTCAGGCACCGCTAAGCTCCGCTCCGCTCGCATCAGTGGGAACGCAGCCTTATTAGGGTCTGAGTAATCGAGTTTTCTAGGAAAAACATAGAACATTTGATTGCAATAGTGCATACGTACTTACAAACACAAAATCAATCAATCATAATCAAATAATTTTTATTCGGAGTTAATTTTTAGCAGTATTTTTTCGGAACTGGTGCTTACCACGGTTCGGGAACTAACCCGGCTAGAAGAACCAGCGTAAGAAACTCTTTTCCATCTTTTGCCAAAAAGATGGGAGATTACGCTTTAAATTATTTTTAACAAAAAATTAAAACCGACTTCCAAGGTAAAAACAATAATAACATTAATATGAACTAAAAAGTATTAAATAATTTTTACTATCTAATAGTGCCTTTTTCCGAATTCGGCTAAACCTCAACTATTTCTGTACTCAATCTTCATTATTTTGAAGTCGGTACCAGATAGCTGAATCTTCAGTCCTCTGACAGAATATTTAAAATTTTTGGAACTGGCACCGACTTCAAAATTATGAAGATTGAGTACAGAAATAGTTGAGGTTTAGCCGAATTCGGAAAAAGGCACTATTAGATAGTAAAAATTATTTAATACTTTTTAGTTCATATTAATATTATTATTGTTTTTACCTTGGAAGTCGGTTTTAATTTTTTGTTAAAAATAATAATAATTTCACTCTTTTTAGTTACACTAGTAGGTAAATCTTCGCGTATATTTTACGTATCTTATTACAATTTGTTAAGAGTCACAACTCACACTCACAAAATAATATAATATTATCAGTGAAGTGAACATATTGTGCTAAGTAATTTAACAATTTTAATACTTCAAGCCCGAAGCGGTCACCGGCGATTGCGATAACAATAGAAAGGCTATTGTGTCTCGTTTTTCCACGCTCGAAGGATCTATCAGATAAAAAAATATACAAACTTGCATAGGATGTAGCGTAGCATAATATTTAATATTATCATAATTATTGACAGCTGTTCTTGTAATCAAGAATTCAAATCGATAGGTACTTAGTGCACCATCTATCGATTAATAGGTATAACTAATTAAAAAGACACTTAATAACTTTGTTTTGTTTAAATGCTCTTTTTAAAATAACTTTATTTTAATTCTATTTGTCTATTAAAATTTTATAAAGTAGTAAAGTATTCGATCTGTATATAAAGTTGATGATGATTATGATGATGAATATGAATTGCATAGTAGTTTATGCTTTCTGTTCTTAAAACAACGCCGAAACTCCCAAACGTGTATCTATAACGAATCAGGAGTTCTCTCAGCATCATCGAAACCATGGTATACCTTGACCCAATATTTGACTTTTTGGTAGCGTATTCTTAGTACACTTCACATAAAACCAAAATCACCATATGTTTCCATATAAATTTCGAGGAGTTCCCTCGATTACTCATGGATCCCATCATCAGGTCACCACTTTTGTGAAAATGGGACCAAATTGGAGTGAAACCTAATACAACAAAACAAAAATTTCGAAAATCGGTTCACAAACGGCGGAGTAATCGTTGAACATACAAAAAAAAAAATAAAAAAAAAATATCCACAGCCGAACATATAACCTCCTCGTTTTTTGGAAGTCGGTTAAAAATACTATGTCGGCAAAAACAAACTGAAACTTTAATCATGTCTCATCATTAACTTACAAAAAGTATGAGGTGTAATTACCTCATACTTTTGTATGTTAAACAACAACATATTATAAGTTAACCAGTCCAGCTTAATGTTGATCCTTCAGGCTCCGCGCGAGCACCGGTGATCGCGAGAGCAAAAGAATACAATGGGAATTCCTAGAACCTCAGATCGAAGGATTAATATAGCTTTGTCCTTATGCAATGGTCTGACATAAATCTGAATCTTTCATAAAAGTTTTAAGTAATGATTTTTTTTGTTTCAGATTGGTGCATTGGTCCGGTTACTATCACATGCCTTGTATAGTTTGTAATTAATTAGTTGTATGAATAATAATAATATTATGACGCATATTCGTCTTACACTATAGTAAAAATTGTGTTCTGTACAATTTCATATAGTTAAAAGAAAGGAATGGCTAGGTTTCAAAATTTGTTTGATGTTGGATAGAAAGTGATATTTAAGGTAAAGCAAGCGACCGCGAACGACGAAAATTCAAATAAAATGCCACTTTTTTTTTTAATGAATAACTTTATTCATAAAAATGTTTACAATGTTTACTTATACATAAAAAATCGCCAAACCGCACAACAGTTTGTTGGCGATAATTGTGTCTAGAAACCTATAGACTAGGACCTCGGTGATAAAGTTGCATTTTATTTGAATTTCTGTCGGTCGCGGTAGGTACGGTACCTTTAGAGTTGAATAAATCTATTTCTACTCTCTTGGCCCTTACTATACTCCACTCGGGCTAGCTTGTCGCTAGCGGTCATTGACTTCCTGTCAAAAACTTGTCATTTTCCATATAAACCGCGATTGACAATATCTGACACTTCATTGTCAATCGCGGTTTATATGGAAAATGACAAGTTTTTGACAGGAAGTCAATGACCGCTAGCGACAAGCTATCCCGAGTGGAGTATAGTAAAGTACTATCTGAGAAGTTGATTCATAGCAATCATAGCTGGCAAATAGAACCTACGTAATTTGGTATACGAATAATATTACTCGTAATATTTTACTTAATGTCACTATGGATACCAAGATTTGTTTGTCAACTAATCCTAGCCGACCCGCGCATGACAATCGCACTTCAAACGTTTTGAATTTTGGAGGGGCGCGCCATGTTATCGTAGTTGATCTCTAATTGTGATCTGTCGGCTGACTTTGACGTAATGTGACCAAACTACGTAGGTTCCCCATGTGCATAGGAATCAACTTCTCATAAAGTACAATTTTATTGACCGTCGAGGGTTAATATTGAACGCGCCTTTAAATCTTATTGTCAAATAAATTGTTCAATATTTTTGTAGGTCCAGGCTAACATGAATTTGATATAACTCGACCAAATGACATGGGCCCGCCATCTGTGTACGTAATTTCTTGGATGGTATTTATACAGCGTATAATACAATTAGTATTGTCTGTCTCTGATACGTTGAAAAAGTCTGACATACAAAGACAGCTAGCCTTAGTATAGTTATACCCTGTGTAAATATTTTTCAAAAGGAAGGTATACCAGCAATAAATTTTTAACAAAAATGTAAGGTACCCCGCAAACGCTCAAATTGTTTGTCTACGTGTTTGTCAAACAGTTTGATAGTGTACAGCTTTGTTTGAAGCGTTTGTCAAACAAACTACGTGTTTGACCTGTTTGAAGAAAATTTGGATTGGCGTAGCGTTTGACAAACGGGTTTGAACGTGTTCCGCTGTATTTGTCAAACAAGATCTCATGATCTCATACCGATTCTAGCTAATTGTTTGGCAAACTTGTTTGATGCACGTTTGTTCGTCTGCGCTGCTGTTTGATGAAAACGTGAATTACATCAAACATGTTTGTCAAACAAATTTGATCGTTTGCGGGGTACTTTATAACTATTTTGTGAATAAAACTGCATAAAAAAAAGTTTTAAAATCTAGAAGTATTTTTTTCCACATACCTACTAGAATAATAATAATTATAATTATTTTCCTTTTGTTACTGATATGTTTGCATAGCATGTTAATCTGTTGTCCAATTCAAGTGTTTAATAAACCAAAAAATGTATATTTTATGAGCTTTCGTGCCTAATAAAGACGTAATATTAAATAGTCTTTGTATAATTTTTTTCGCTAGTAGTAAGAGGATACTAGTTACTACTAAATAGTTACAATAATTTTTCGTAAAGCCAATTTTTCGCAACAATGATGAACTTTAGAAGTAAATTCTTAATTTAGTTACAAAAGTTTTGCCATAAAACGCGCTACATTATAAAGATAGAGGTTAAACTCTTCAATAGTGTAATATGAATTGTAAAATGCAAATTGGATTGAATAAAGATAACGAATTGAATTCGGAGGGTGATTCATATTATTATTATGTTAATTTTATAATTATTATAAGGTGGCCATGCATATTTGGGCGGATTTGTAAATAGTACGTTCAACAATGAAGCATTATTGCTTAGGGCCGATTCACACCGGAATGGCAGAGGCGAGGCGAGCAGTTTCAGTGTCATATGATTTTAAGCTTTATCTTCATTATTATAATATATAGTATCGCTTGAGAAATCTACGGCCGCCCGTGGACGCTCGTGGCCGCTCGTGGCCTCTGGCGGCCGCCGGCGGCGGCGATTTCTCAATAATGAAGATAAAGTTGAAAATCATAATATGACACTGCAACTGCTCGCCCCGCCTCTGCCATTCCGGTGTGAATCGGCCCTTATGGTAAAGAATATGGCTTTGCATCTTTGGTCAATTATTTTGAGTTATAGCACTGATGAATCATTCAAAAATAGTTCAATCTCCTAAAGTGCTAGTTTATATTTTCAACTACATAATATTTTTGTATGCAGGCTTTCTTTGTTTCAAACCCTTTAGCGCAGCGATACTCAACCTACGGCCCGCAGTCCACATGCGGCCCGCCGCCCGGGACTATCAGGGACCCGCGTGAAGTTAAACAATTTTAGAATTCACGCCCTCCGGCAAAATAGCACTATTTAGCTGGAGGATGTGTTATTAGCGGCCTGCGACACCAAGACCAAAACGTGTTTGTGGCCGCACGAAAAAAGGTTGAGTACCGCTGCCTTAGCGTTAGCGCGTAACGTATAAGGAAAACTATAAGCAATTTTGTAATAAATGTACAAATAAAGACTGCCGTTTTTATTGTTATTTCATTTATTAAAAGTGTATGGTAGGTGTGCGAAAAAAAGGTGTAAGATTGACGTTCTAATATTATAGATGCGAGTATGACTGTCGTTGCCTCTTCAAGCTCAAACCGCTGAACTGATTTTTATGAAATTTGATATGGGGATGGCTTTGAGTCCCGGGAAAGGACATAACACGAGCACCCGAATTCACACACAATATCTTATGTATCATAGATATTATTATTATTATTGTTATACTGCACTGGGACTATGGAAGGACTATGGCGTCTGCCGATACAATGTTGTAACATGTATAAAGTTGGCAGACGGTGACTCGGCAACTCTTTGAATGGGCCCCTCAAAATGGTCGCACGCACGGTGCACCGAGGCGGCAAGTGGCAACATTGACAGAGCGGCTTGAGGCAGGAGAGGTGTCGCTGGACTTTAAACGCCGATCATTTGCACCCTCAGCTGCCCTAGCACGGGGACTGTCGATCTCGAAGACATAGATAATGACAAGAAATAACTATAGTTTCTTAGATAATAGTTCCTGTTTTAAAGAAAATAAGGTCGCAGATTCATCGACAACAGAAATCATTTTTAATGTAAGTTTTACGAGCAACTTTTACGACCTATTGTTTTGCGAGCTCGGATTTTATAAAATGTTACAAAATTTGTCTAGCACTTTGGCGATGTAGATTCATTGAGGGTGGAATTACCAATTTTCCCACGCTAAACAATGGGTAATAAAAACACTTCACAAAATGCACTTAAAAATAAAATAACATTGACAATGAATCTACGACCTTATTTATTTTACACGTAGAATCTTTTATCAAAAAAACTATAGTTATATTTTGTCTACGAAGATCGGAAATAAATTTCAATCCCCGTTCAATCAAAAAATTAAAACCGACTTCCAAGGTAAAAACAATAATAACATTAATATGAACTAAAAAGTATTAAATAATTTTTACTATCTAATAGTGCCTTTTTCCGAATTCGGCTAAACCTCAACTATTTCTGTACTCAATCTTCATTATTTTGAAGTCGGTACCAGATAGCTGAATCTTCAGTCCTCTGACAGAATATTTAAAATTTTTGGAACTGGCACCGACTTCAAAATTATGAAGATTGAGTACAGAAATAGTTGAGGTTTAGCCGAATTCGGAAAAAGGCACTATTAGATAGTAAAAATTATTTAATACTTTTTAGTTCATATTAATGTTATTATTGTTTTTACCTTGGAAGTCGGTTTTAATTTTTTGTTAAAAATAATAATAATTTCACTCTTTTTAGTTACACTAGTAGATAAATCTTCGCGTATATTTTACGTATCTTATTACAATTTGTTAAGAGTCACAACTCACACTCACAAAATAATATAATATTATCAGTGAAGTGAACATATTGTGCTAAGTAATTTGACAATTTTAATACTTCAAGCCCGAAGCGGTCACCGGCGATTGCGATAACAATAGAAAGGCTATTGTGTCTCGTTTTTCCACGATCGAAGGATCTATCAGATAAAAAATTGTGCAAACTTGCATAGGATGTAGCGTAGCATAATATTTAATATTATCATAATTATTGACAGCTGTTCTTGTTATCAAGAATTCAAATCGATAGGTACTTAGTGCACCATCTATCGATTAATAAGTATAACTAATTAAAAAGACACTCAATGACTTTGTTTTGTTTAAATGCTCTTTTTAAAATAACTTTATTTTAATTCTATTTGTCTATTTAAATTTTATAAAGTAGTAAAGTATTCGATCTGTATATAAAGTAGTTAGTAAAGTATTCGATATTCTGTCTTCTGCCGCCCAGCGCCGCCGCCGCCGTGTATTAAAAACAAACAGGTGTTGTTAATTGTTATACAGTACATAATTATTATTATTAGTATATCCATACCTATGCCTTGTACTATTATCTATTCTGTGCCATAAGACATTGGTGGCCTTAACACGACGTGGTAATGATGATGATGACGATGATGATGATGATGATTATGATGATGAATATGAATTGCATAGTAGTTTATGCTTTCTGTTCTTAAAACAACGCCGAAACTCCCAAACGTGTATCTATAAGGAATCAGGAGTTCTCTCAGCATCATCGAAACCATGGTATACCTTGACCCAATATTTGACTTTTTGGTAGCGTATTCTTAGTACACTTCACATAAAACCAAAATCACCATATGTTTCCATATAAATTTTGAGGAGTTCCCTCGATTACTCATGGATCCCATCATCAGGTCACCACCTTTGTGAAAATGGGACCAAATTGGAGTGAAACCTAATACAACAAAACAAAAATTTCGAAAATCGGTTCACAAATGGCGGAGTAATCGTTGAACATACAAAAATAAAAAAAAAAAAAAAAAAAAATATCCACAGCCGAACATATAACCTCCTCGTTTTTTGGAAGTCGGTTAAAAATGTTACAAAATTTGTCTAGCACTTTGGCGATGTAGATTCATTGAGGGTGGAATTACCAATTTTCCCACGCTAAACAATGGGTAATAAAAACACTTCACAAAATGCACTTAAAAATACTTCCAAAAAACGAGGAGGTTATATGTTCGGCTGTGGATATTTTTTTTTTTTTTTTTTTTTTTTTTTTTTTTTTTTTTTGTATGTTCAACGATTACTCCGCCGTTTGTGAACCGATTTTCGAAATTTTTGTTTTGTTGTATTAGGTTTCACTCCAATTTGGTCCCATTTTCACAAAGGTGGTGACCTGATGATGGGATCCATGAGTAATCGAGGGAACTCCTCGAAATTTATATGGAAACATATGGTGATTTTGGTTTTATGTGAAGTGTACTAAGAATACGCTACCAAAAAGTCAAATATTGGGTCAAGGTATACCATGGTTTCGATGATGCTGAGAGAACTCCTGATTCCTTATAGATACACGTTTGGGAGTTTCGGCGTTGTTTTAAGAACAGAAAGCATAAACTACTATGCAATTCATATTCATCATCATAATCATCATCATCATCATCGTCATCATCATCATTACCACGTCGTGTTAAGGCCACGAATGTCTCATGGCACAGAATAGATAATAGTACAAGGCATAGGTATGGATATACTAATAATAATAATGATGTACTGTATAACAATTAACAACACCTGTTTGTTTTTAATACACGGCGGTCGGCGTCGGTCGCCGCCCAGCGCAGCCGCGCGAAGACAGAATATCGAATACTTTACTAACTACTTTATAATATACAGATCGAATACTTTACTACTTTATAAAATTTTAATAGACAAATAGAATTAAAATAAAGTTATTTTAAAAAGAGCATTTAAACAAAACAAAGTCATTAAGTGTCTTTTTAATTAGTTATACTTATTAATCGATAGATGGTGCACTAAGTACCTATCGATTTGAATTCTTGATAACAAGAACAGCTGTCAATAATTATGATAATATTAAATATTATGCTACGCTACATCCTATGCAAGTTTGTACAATTTTTTATCTGATAGATCCTTCGATCGTGGAAAAACGAGACACAATAGCCTTTCTATTATTATCGCAATCGCCGGTGACCGCTTCGGGCTTGAAATATTAAAATTGTTAAATTACTTAGCACAATATGTTCACTTCACTGATAATATTATATTATTTTGTGAGTGTGAGTTGTGACTCTTAACAATTTGTAATAAGATACGTAAAATATACGCGAAGATTTATCTACTAGTGTAACTAAAAAGAGTGAAATTATTATTATTTTTAACAAAAAATTAAAACCGACTTCCAAGGTAAAAACAATAATAACATTAATGTGAACTAAAAAGTATTAAATAATTTTTACTATCTAATAGTGCCTTTTTCCGAATTCGGCTGAATCAAATACCAGATAGCTGAATCTTCAGTCCTCTGACAGTATATTTAAAATTTTTGGAACTGGCACCGACTTCAAAATTATGAAGATTGAGTACAGAAATAGTTGAGGTTTAGCCGAATTCGGAAAAAGGCACTATTAGATAGTAAAAATTATTTAATACTTTTTAGTTCACATTAATGTTATTATTGTTTTTACCTTGGAAGTCGGTTTTAATTTTTTGTTAAAAATAATAATAATTTCACTCTTTTTAGTTACACTAGTAGATAAATCTTCGCGTATATTTTACGTATCTTATTACAAATTGTTAAGAGTCACAACTCACACTCACAAAATAATATAATATTATCAGTGAAGTGAACATATTGTGCTAAGTAATTTAACAATTTTAATATTTCAAGCCCGAAGCGGTCACCGGCGATTGCGATAATAATAGAAAGGCTATTGTGTCTCGTTTTTCCACGATCGAAGGATCTATCAGATAAAAAATTGTACAAACTTGCATAGGATGTAGCGTAGCATAATATTTAATATTATCATAATTATTGACAGCTGTTCTTGTTATCAAGAATTCAAATCGATAGGTACTTAGTGCACCATCTATCGATTAATAAGTATAACTAATTAAAAAGACACTTAATGACTTTGTTTTGTTTAAATGCTCTTTTTAAAATAACTTTATTTTAATTCTATTTGTCTATTAAAATTTTATAAAGTAGTAAAGTATTCGATCTGTATATTATAAAGTAGTTAGTAAAGTATTCGATATTCTGTCTTCGCGCGGCTGCGCTGGGCGGCGACCGACGCCGACCGCCGTGTATTAAAAACAAACAGGTGTTGTTAATTGTTATACAGTACATCATTATTATTATTAGTATATCCATACCTATGCCTTGTACTATTATCTATTCTGTGCCATGAGACATTCGTGGCCTTAACACGACGTGGTAATGATGATGATGACGATGATGATGATGATGATTATGATGATGAATATGAATTGCATAGTAGTTTATGCTTTCTGTTCTTAAAACAACGCCGAAACTCCCAAACGTGTATCTATAAGGAATCAGGAGTTCTCTCAGCATCATCGAAACCATGGTATACCTTGACCCAATATTTGACTTTTTGGTAGCGTATTCTTAGTACACTTCACATAAAACCAAAATCACCATATGTTTCCATATAAATTTCGAGGAGTTCCCTCGATTACTCATGGATCCCATCATCAGGTCACCACCTTTGTGAAAATGGGACCAAATTGGAGTGAAACCTAATACAACAAAACAAAAATTTCGAAAATCGGTTCACAAACGGCGGAGTAATCGTTGAACATACAAAAAAAAAAAAAAAAAAAAAAAAAAAAAAAAAAAATATCCACAGCCGAACATATAACCTCCTCGTTTTTTGGAAGTCGGTTAAAAATAAAATAACATTGACAATGAATCTACGACCTTATTTATTTTACACGTAGAATCTTTTATCAAAAAAACTATAGTTATATTTTGTCTACGAAGATCGGAAATAAATTTCAATCCCCGTGCTAACGCAGCAGAGGGTCCCTCAGAGAGGTTATTATTATCTGCTTTTAGCGTTTGGCGCATCCAATAAAAGCATTTTTATTTCTAAACAAAAAATGAAAGCTATTCCAACAAGCAAAATGCAAATCCTCTTCCATTTTCGTGTAGACGCAAGCAATTTCAGAACGCAAACCAAACTGTGAGCCACTACCAGATTTATTAAATGTTATAAATTTATAAAATACTAGCAGTTGCCGCGACTACGTCCGCGTAGACTTTAGTTTATAGCGTACGGTGGTTCCCGCTTCCGTGGGAGTGCCGGGAAGCGGGATAAAATGTCGTAAATAAAATATTTTAATAATTAAAAATTAACTTGAAATGTCCAAATAGCGCCATCTGTTGTCATATACTAAAACTAAAATAACAGCTATCGATTATGGCTACCGTTTTTAGCTCACTAGGTGGCGCAATTGTCGACTAAGGTCCGAAGATGGTCCGAAGTATAATATATACAGTACGCGCTATTCTTTAATTAACAAATAGTTTAGTAAAAAGGAAAATATCAGATAATATACTAAATCCCAACGGAGAATTGTAATAGTTACACACTCAGCCCAAAAGATGGCGCTACTAACCTCATTTCAAGTTATTTAGAGATAAACTACGAAATATAGATATTAGGCGTAAAAGTTCTAAAGAGAATTTTTAATACGGTTCCTATTCATTTTCTTAATTTCGCTCTCAAAGCATTATTAGTACAAAAAATACGTTTTTGGACCTCGCGCGACAATAGCGCCTCTAGGGGAAAATTCACACGCGGTAGCCGGTAGCCCCCAATCTGCACTTATAAAAGATTTTGTAGGGACCATTTTTTAGTTCACGTGGCAGATTGCGGCAATTCACACGAAACCCGAACTACGCGTTTTTACCGTTACTTTCGCCGCTCAATTAAAGTTATAAGGATTATTTATAAGGTTCCAGGATCTAGGACTTTTTTTAGAAAATTTCCTCCTCTTTAAGGATCTATTTTCAAATTTTGATTATCTCAAATAGTTTTTGAAATATAAAAAGAAAACTGAACCCTTCTTTTTACGTTTACTTAATTGTTTATAACTATTGCATTTTTTTTCAGCCCCTCTTGGAATTTTGATAGAATGTTCTAGATGATATTCCGAATCGAATGAGACCAAAATCATAATTTTCGGTGCATGAGATCAGGTTTTGAGGAAAATGGCACTTGTTAACTAGAGTAATAGTACCTACTACTACTTATTACTATTTTATGCAATTTTAATTTTTATTAAATGTACTAGCTGACCCGGCAAACGTTGTTTTGCCATATAAATTATAGCAGTGCCCGCGACTTTGTTCGTGTGGTTGTCGAAAACACTGTCGCGATTGCAATAAAAAGGATATAGCGGGTCAATATCTTAAGGCGATATATCGAAAATAAATTATAACGCAAGGGCAATTTTATACTTAATAATACGATGATGATGATGAGCGAAATTTGCATAGTAGCATCTGCTTTCCGTTCTTGAAACAACATCGAAACTCCCAAACTTGTATCTATAAAGAATCAGGAGTTCCCTCAGCACCTTCCGAACCATGATATACTTCGGTGCAAAATCTTACTTGCTTCGCTTACTAATGCTTCGAATTCTTCTCACGAAACCGAAGTCATCAAATGTTTCCATATAAATTTTGAAGAGTTCCCTCGATTACTAATGGATCCCTTTATCAGGTCACCACTTTTGTGAACGGGGTACTAAATTGGGATGATACACCAAAAGAAAAATTTTGAAAATCGGTTCACATACGGCGGAGTGATTGTTAAATATAAAAAAAAAACGAACATAACACCTCCTCCATCTTGAAAGTCGGTTAAAATTGTAGCCTATGTGTTATTCTGATGTATAAGCTATATTACTGTAAAGTTTCATTAAAATCCGTTCAGTAGTTTTTGCGTGAAAGAGTAACAAACATCCATACATCCAAACTTTCGCCTTTATAATATTAGTAGGATTAAGTAATAAGTATACTTATTACTATATACGTCTTACATTTAGTAAAAATTAAAATTGCATAAAAATTCTCATACTTATCCATATTTTAAACATTGTTTAATACGGAGCATGTATATTAAACAATGTTAATACATATTACGAATGAATAATGATAATGATATTTATGAAAATATATAATAAATATTTGCAAAAATTTATTCATAGTAAAAAAAATAGTTTTTTTTTTAGTTTAAGGACACTTCACACCACGTCAGTCTGGCTCCGTGCTAAGTGCCTACAGGATAGTGACAACTTACTGGTACCAGTAACCAGACAACGGAAATATACATAACCTTTTGTTCCCTCGGCGGGACTCGAACCCGGGATGAGCGCTGACCAATCATCAAAAAACGCCATCTGCTGTCACATAGAAGAACTACAATGCGAATTCATTTTCATCGATATTTTCATGGAAATAAGGTATTTTCCCTCATCAAAATGTAGCCTATGTCCTTTCTCAGGCTCTAGAATATCTGTGTACAAAATTTCATTGCAATCGGTTCAGTAGTTTTGGCGTGAAAGGGAGACAGACAGATAGACAGAGATACTTTCCCATTTATAATATTATATTAGTATGGACTGTGGTATGGATTAGTAAACATTTTCAGTATAGAAGCACTTATAACATGTAACAGTTCCTAACAAAATGTAACAATTGACAACATTAATTGTTAGTAAATGTTTACAAACATTTTCTAACGGCGGTGTGGGAGCACCAATAGACCGACATACACAGGATTCGTATAACCGAGGGTGTTGAGCGAGTTTCAACCGTACATTTTTGACGGATGTTCTAAATCTAAAATGAAAATCAACATTTCTATAAGATATTTATTGTTATAACAATACTTTGTAACATTAATGCAATTCTGGAATAGGCGTATACTGTGCATACAGTGGACATACAAAACGAAAAATCCATGACGAACGAATAAATGCAACCAAAAAACTGAATACTCGGGTCAAACCATCCTAAAAATACACATTATCCCACGGTAGCCATGCGTTTTAGAATGGTTTAGTGCATTCAGTCATGGATTTTATAAGGCCTTTATTGAACAAGCATTCCAAAACCGTGCGTTGTTTTCTCGCGTGCATAGATGGCGCTACTCTTGCTGTTTTGCGTGTCGATAGATGGCGCTTTTAAAAGGTACTTATATTGCAATCGATCGTTCTAACCCGTACGTGGGTATCGCAGACACAATAGATTTCCAATTGTTATGCTGGCAGCCGGCTGCCGCTTGGGGCTTGATAGGTTAACACTTAACAGTGAAAAAATGTATGGAATTTGACAAGTCATCGCAAACATGTCACTAATATTGTTAAATACTGAGGCTGAGGGTCAATTCAGACCGCAACGCGACGCGTACAATCATTTCTAAAGTATGGATTTGACAGATTTACAAGACGTCTCACGCAATTGAAATCTGCCAATTCAGTACTTTAGAAATGCATCTGCGCGTCGCGTTTCGGTCTGATTTAACCCTCAGCCTTCAAAATACAAAACATAATCAAATTCACTGCTTTCATGCAATTTACATTCAAAATGGCCGATGTCGTTAGTATAAGACAACATAGAAACAATCTCAAAATTATAAAATATTATGACTGACGACCTATAATCTTTAGTTTAACACGCAATCTCTGCATGATAGAATATGATCTACGTTATTTAGTCGGGTAATAAATCCAATCAATATTGTGATCTATTATTCCTTTGATCGCGGATTCTTGGAAATCTATTGTTGTCGCGGTCGCCGGTGTCCTTATAGGTTAATTCTGTCTACTCTGGCCTATGGCGCCATCCTGCACGCATCCGCGATCTTAGATTTACTTGTGCTTGAGTACGGTGTTTTTGAGTTTGTCGATGTTAGCTCCGGAGAACTCCTCCAACATTTTGGAGTTCTTCACAAACACGAAGGTCGGCATGGCGTTGATGTTGTATTCGGTGGCGATGTCTTCGCACTCGTCCACGTCGACCTGAAAAAAAAAACAATTCGAAATTTTAATTTTGACAAAACCACAGACTAATAATTAAAAAAATAAACAATTTGAAATTAGAACGTTGAAAGACTTGCAGGAAAAAATAATAACAATAATAATTATTTATATCAAATAACAAGCATTAACATAAAATATGCAATTATTTTTAATTTTATAGTACCACAGAATATTAATTTGTTATGACCTTGATATTAACATTAATAATAACACAATTTTTATTATGCCTATAACTACATATTTCCAGTACTCATTTGTTACCATGTTCTGGAGATGGAAATACATACTTTGAGTTCCGGGAAAGAACATACGATACTTTTCATCCCGGAAAATGTACGGTACGGTAAACATGTTGTGTAAAAAACAAATTTTTGCGCAAACATTGTTGTAACTATTTAAAGTATGATATCAATGTTTGCACGTAGTACTATATATATTATTAAATAGTGCCACCGCACTTCCTTAAAAATCATTATCATATCAGTAATAAACTGATAACTCAAGACGTGAGTGGAAGAATAAGGTAAGTAACCTGAAAAAATTTACCGTTTTTTTGCTTAAATGAAGGCATTAGGGCCGGAAAAATTATTTGAAATAGAAAAACTATGAAGTATGTGTAGCTAGATATATTAGCTAGGATATGAAGTAGATAAGTTACAAGCTTTATTAAAATAATTAGGGAAAAAATGAGGTATTGTCCGTATGTTACGAAATGTTACTTGTTCGATTCTTCCACTCACGTCTTCTTGATAAGCGACGACCAAAATATTTCAACTCGACAGTGACTTGCTAGTTTTGTGCTTATCGTGGCACACTTTTGACTACAGCATAGCAAAGGACGAAGAACAAATCATTTTGGCAAACTTCGTTTTATAGTGCGTCCATAGTGCCTAAGGCCGCGTTTGCACTGACGCGGAGCGAAGCGGAGGAGCGGAGCTTAGCGGTGCCGAATTGACCAATCACCATGCTCGAAATTTTGGGCGTTTTCACACTGCGACGTTAACGACACGACACGATACCACAGAATAGATGAGGGCCACCGCACATACACAATATCAAGTTGGCCGACTGTCATACAAACTAAATTGCGTAGTGTCACAATTAATTGGACAACTTCATCGTGTACGCTGCCAGCCGCAGACTTTTAGATTTAGTTGGTAACGGTGTTGCTAGCCTAGCGACGTGCATGTTATTAAAATGCGTAAAAAGCACGCTTTTATTGTGGCACTAATAAAACGAAGGCGAAAAGAAAGGAGAATATTTTTGGTGCATTCAATACTAAGTGACAGATTAGAATTAGGAAAACATCATCATACCTTGCATTTTAAACTTCGATATTATCCAGATAAATTTTAATGAAAAATCCAGATAAAAAGGTGATAATAATCCATATTTCCATACTAATATTTTTTTATTATTAATATGTGATTCGGGGCCGTCACGATGAAGTTGTCCAATTAAATTGTGACACTACGCAATTTAGTTTGTACGATAGTCGGCCAACTTGAAATTGTATTATATGTGCGGTGGCCCTCTATTCTGATTTCTGTGGTATCGTGTCGTGTCGTTATCGTGCAGTGTGCAAACGCCCATTCGCTCAGCTTCGCTGTCATTCCGCTGGAATAACACGATTGGTCAATTCGGGCACCGCTAAGCTCCGCTCCGCTTCAGTGGAAACACACCCTAAAGCGCACATTACTGTAGTAAACTACACAGCTGTACACACTACACATTAATTTAAAATCTCACTCTTCAAATCGAATCAGTAGTTTAGGCACTTGCGTGAAATATATCATCATTATGTATTTGAATTTATCTAGGTCAAAATTGGTTCATTAGTTAGAGATAAACTACGATAACATGGCGCGCCCCTCCAAATTACTGTTTCAATGTGTGTAGTCATATCCTTTTATAAGAGTTTGTATGTAGCAAGTATTCAACCAATCAACCAGTACTCGTAATATTTCACTTTAATGTCACTTATTACCAAGATTTGTTGGTCAACTAATCATAACTAGCCGACCGCGCAAGACAACGCACTTCAAACGTTTTGAATTTTGGAGGGGCGCGCCATAATATCGTAGTTTATATCTAGCTGTTGTTGTTGTTAGTAGTGTTTGGTCAGATGACACTGTGGACACATTTACACTGTATACTCACAGACCCCCAGGGGTCCGCGGACTACAGGTTGGGAAACACAGCTCTAAACGGTAAAGAGTCTCAACATACCTTGAGCACGACCAAGCTGTCAGCCATCTCCGCTGCCAACTCCTCCAGCTTGGGCCCGATCATCTTGCAGGGCCCGCACCAGGTGGCCATGAAGTCGATCACCACCAGCTTGTCTCCGGCCTCGCTGAGACGGGTCTTCAGGTCATCGGAGTCCTTGATGTGGATTGCCATTGTGCTGGAACGGAACGGAAATTATTATAATGATTTTTGAAGTGAAAACTTCTTTAGCGGCGTTGAGCACTTTTGTGGGATGGGTAAAAACTGTGAAACTCGCGTCAGATTCTCGTGCTGATCGAAAAACCGTAAGACGGTTGGAGAGTAGTGTTTTGTGTCGAACTCGAATTGATATTTGTTTGTAAGGGTTTCGATTAATAAAAAAAAAAAACGATTTTTTAACAATCGATTTTCATAAAAAAATGGTTTAAAAAATTTAATCGATTGTATTGGTTGACTAGTGTTGTAACATCGAAATCGAATAATCGATTGTTTTTTTTTTCGATTGTCGATATTTTTCAATCGATTGTAAGGGTTTCGATTAATCAATAAAATCGATTTTTTCAATCGATTTTCATAAAAAATGGTTTAAAAAAATTGTAAGGGTTTCGATTAATTAAAAAAAAATCGATTTTTTAATAATAGATTTTCATAAAAAATGGTTTAAAAAAAATTGTAAGGGTTTCGATTATTTAAAAAAAAATCGATTTTTTAATAATAGATTTTCATAAAAAATGGATTAAAAAAAATGCACAACGTTAATTATCAAGTTTTCACTTCTGCCGGCATTCCCGGAGTGCAACCCGCCTTTTTTTGGGTTCTGTACTCAAAAGATAAAAATGGGACCCTAATAATAATATTTCGCCCTTATAATTCGATATGGGCTGCGCGCACGAAAAAACATGACGCAATATGCGGCGTTACCTCGCTCTGAGGCGTTCCATTTATGGCTATGACGTTGACACGTTCAACTATCGTCAGTAAACCGACTTTACAGACAACCGAGTTCGAGTTCGAGTCGAGTTCGACACAAAACACTACTCTCCAACCGTCTTTTTTTTTACTTTGCTCAACATTTGGCCGATTTTATTTCTTTATAATGTGTATATTCCTATTAATATTATAAATGCGAAAGTGCACGTATGTCTGTCTATAACATCTTCACGCCCAAACCACTGAACCGATTTCGCTTAAAATTTTATTTAATAATAAATAATTTAC